>JBBGZY010000689.1:3505000-4015000 GCA_037952925.1 Lithobates clamitans
GGCTCTCAGGCCGGGAGGGGGTGGGGCGCGTCCAGCCATTCTTCACCCACCGATTTGCCACTCGCCCGCCGGTTCACCTCCCTGGTACCATGCCGTACATCGTGGTGGGGACGCCGACACATCTCCCAGTTCGCATGACCGGGGGGGGGGGGGCATTCACCCGACCGCTCACCTCCCCGTATTCACGTGGGGCATCATGTGGGGGGGGGATCCCCGCACGCCTCCCGGGCTTCCACCGTTTCAGTCACAAGTGTTCATATCGTGGCATTTCGGCCTCAGGATTTCTGTCATAGCATTGTGGCACAGGTTTCTGTCATAACGGTTCTGTTTAGGCGTTTAGTCTCAGCGCTTGTTTTTCTGTCATGGCATTTTTCTGTTATAGCGTTTCCTGCCTCAACATTGTTATTGTTGCGTTCTGCCCCAGCATTTTTGTCAGGGCATTCGGCCCTATTATTTCTGTCATGGTGTTTCTGCTCCAGTGTTTCTGTCATAGCGTTCAGCATTTCTGTCGTAGCGTTCAGCATTTCTGTCGTAGCGTTCAGCATTTCTGTCGTAGCGTTCTGCCCAGCATTTCCGTCATGGCGTTTAGCATTCTGTCGTAGCGGTCTGTACAGCATTACTGTCATAAGAATTCTGCATTTCTGTGATAGCGTTCTGCCCAGCATTTCTGTCATAGCGTTCAGCATTTCTGTCATAGCGTTCAGCATTTCTGTCATAGCGTTCAGCATTTTTGGCTTAACGTTCTGCTCAGCTTTTCTGTCTTAGCGTTCAGCATTTCTCTCTTAGAGTTCTGCCCTAGCATTGCTGTCATAAGCGTTCAGCATTTCCGTCTCAGCGTCCTGCCCTAGCATTTCCGTCATAGCGTTCTGCCCCGGCATGTCTCTCTTGGTGTATAGTCTCGGCATTTCTGTCATAGCGTTTCTTCCCCAGGGTTCTGTCATAGTGTTCTTCCCCAGGATTTTCTGTAATAGCGTTTCTGGCTCAGGATTTCTGTCATGGCATCTCTGCCTCAGGATTTCTGTCATGGCGTTTTTTCTTTATTCGGTCATGGCGTTTTTTCTTTATTCGGTCATGGCGTTTGCTGTCAGTGTTCTGCCCCAGCATTTCTGGCTCGGCGTTCAGGCTCAATTTTTTCTGTCTCGGCATTTCCGTCATAGCGTTTTCTGCCCCAGGATTCTGTTTTTGCATTTCTGCCATCAGTATTTCAGTCATAGCGTTTCTGTCATTGCGTTTCGGTCATGGCATTTCTGCCTCAGCGTTCTGCCCCAGGATTTCTGTCATCACGTTTCTGCCTCTGCGTGCTGTCAGAGCGTTTTTCTACCCCAGCATTTTCTGTGATTTCATTTCTGCCCCAGGGTTTCTGTCATAACATTTCTGCCCCAGGTTTTTCTGTCATAACATTTCTGCCCCAGGTTTTTCTGTCATAACATTTCTGCCCCAGGTTTTTCTGTCATAACATTTCTGCCCCAGGTTTTTCTGTCATAACATTTCTGCCCCAGGTTTTTCTGTCATAACATTTCTGCCCCAGGTTTTTCTGTCATAACATCTTGCCCCAGGTTTTTCTGTCATAACGTTTCTGCCCCAGGTTTTTCTGTCATTACGTTTCTGCCCCAGGTTTTTCTGTCATTACGTTTCTGCCCCAGGTTTTTCTGTCATTACATTTCTGCCCCAGGTTTTACTGTTATTACGTTTCTGCCCCAGGTTTTTCTGTCATTACGTTTCTGCCCCAGGTTTTTCTGTCATTACGTTTCTGCCCCAGGTTTTTCTGTCATTACGTTTCTGCCCCAGGTTTTTCTGTCATTACGTTTCTGCCCCAGGTTTTTCTGTCATTACGTTTCTGCCCCAGGTTTTTCTGTCATTACGTTTCTGCCCCAGGTTTTTCTGTCATTACGTTTCTGCCCCAGGTTTTTCTGTCATTACGTTTTTGCCATTACGTTTCTGCCCCAGGTTTTTCTGCCATTACGTTTCTGCCCCAGGTTTTTCTGTCATTACGTTTCTGCCCCAGGTTTTTCTGTCATTACGTTTCTGCCCCAGGTTTTTCTGTCATTACGTTTCTGCCCCAGGTTTTGCTGTCATTACGTTTCTGCCCCAGGTTTTGCTGTCATTACGTTTCTGCCCCAGGTTTTGCTGTCATCACGTTTCTGCCCCAGGTTTTTCTGTCATCACGTTTCTGTCCTTGTGTTTCTGCCCCAAGATTTCTGTCACAACTTTCTGCCTCAGTGTTCAGCCTCAGCATCTCTCAGAGGGGCATTGTTGTACAGTCACGGCACATACTCCGGTAGCTGTTTCATCTCCATTGTTTGTCATGTCTCATCGTTTTGTGTTCATGGTTGTACCTGCGTCAGGTAGCTAGGGCTCACATGTCAGGATCTGTCACGTCTACAGATCCATACGGGCTGAGATTTCGTTTGTTAATGATTGTTGACCACAATCTTCTCGCCCGTATAACATACGTCATACGATGCACGTTCATTCACCACACCTGTACGATTACCCACCACGGTCTGTGGGTACACCAGCCCTGAGTTTTCAGTTAATTACCTGTCGCGGCAGGCTACTCGGGCTCCTTCATTACTCACACAAGGGGGGGGGGGGTTCATTCACGCGCAGTGGTCTTGACATTTCATGTTCTCATACTTAGGTAGGTATGGAGGGGTGTTGTTGTTCTCATGTCTTGTTGTCTGTCTTTTCTCGTGTGCATGTTCTCAGGTTGGGCTGTATTGGCATTCGTCATCCCCTTGTTGGTCCTTAAGTGGTAGGTTGGGCAAACGTCGTCATGATTCTGGATTCCATTCTCAGCTTGGATCTTGTCTAGGAGGTGGCCTGGAAGACTGCTCAGGGACGTCAGTCCAGTCATTTTTTCCGTTCCCCAGCCGGTTCCAGGTAGGGGGGGTCACTTTGGGTATGACTGTTTTCATGCCATGGGACTTATTTCCCTGGGGTGGAGTCTGGCCCTCCTTCCTCGGTTCTGGTTTCAGACTCAGTTGCCAGGTCACAGGCTGAAGCACGACCCGATTGCATCAGTTTGGACCAGTATTCTGTGTCTGGTATGGTTTCTCCATGTTGTCAGTAGTTATTGCCTTAGGGCATGGGCCTCATCCACCTACTCCATCACATCCTTCAGGTATTTAGCATTTTGAACTCCTACCAGTTGTTCTTTGGCACTCACCCTCACACTTCCCCATACCAGTATGGCCAGGCCAGGGCTTGGGAGGGGTTTCACTGAGCACTTCACTGGTGTCCGTTTGTAGTTTTGATATTCTCGGCCATTCATTTTGCAGGGGCTCCTCGGGGCAGCCATTGCTCCCCTTCCCCCACGCATCCTCATTCACAAGCAGTTCATTCTCATTTCTGGGTCGTCTCGGACTTCAGGCCCTGTCCAATCGTTCACGGGATATTTAGTTGGGTTCTGGGTAGCTTCACAGGTCTGTAGGGGGTTCTGTCTCATCACCAAGTCGGGGGGCGGGGGTGTTTCTCCGGTCATAGGGGACAATTTTCGGATACATACTGTTGCCATCCGGGCGCAGGCTACTACTCTTGATGGATTGTTACCTCCCCTTTTTCACCTAAATTTGTGTCTTTTTGCCCTCTTTTCAGGCATACTGACCAGTCAGGCCAAGGCACACCTCAGGCCTTGGTGCTTAGGAGTATCACTTTTTCACTCGAAGACTCTGACTACAAGTGTAAAGGCTAGCTGGAGGCTAGCCTGTATTTGTGGGAGGAGGCCGAGAGGGCTACTTAAGCCTCCTCCTCCTTCAGGCCAGGGCTCGTCGGCGTCTCTGGGTTCCCACCCACCCGTTTCCCCCAATCTTCATACATACTCATATTACTTTTTCTTACATTCAGGGTATGCCCTCTTTTCAGGCATACTGACCAGTCAGGCCAAGGCACACCTCAGGCCTTGGTGCTTAGGAGTATCACTTTCTCACTCGAAGACTCTGACTACAAGGTAACAGGTGGGACAGGATAGGGTCCCAGACAGGGAGACAGGACCAGGGGACAGGATCAGGGCTCAGGTTCAGGATCAGATAGCTAGCAGGTCAGGAGGCAATGACGAAGTCAAGGCAAAACATGTGAATGTTTGCCGAGTATTTATAGGCTTGTGATTGGCCTCAAGTGACACCTGATTGCAGGAGGCACTGTCTGCTCCATACTGCCAGGATCCATCCGCTGGTGGACACCAGTACTGCGGCCCAAAGATGATATACTATCAACAGGGAAAAGCTCTCCTGACAGTTCCAAACTGCCAGGAGACACCTGCTGGTGGACCACAGTACTGCATGCCAAATAACAGGTATTACCAGCGGATGGAACATTTCCTGACAGTACCCCCCCTCAAAAGAGTGGCCTCCGGACGCTCCAATTGGTTGTATTTGTCCATAGTGTATGGCATCAAGCAGAACAACAGGTGGTGCAGCAGGCATGGGCACATCAGGCTGGAGGGCGGCAGGCATGGACACACCAGGCTGGAGGGCGGCAGGCGTGGACACACCAGGCTGGAGGGCGGCAGGCATGGACACACCAGGCTGGAGGGCGGCAGGCATGGACACACCAGGCTGGAGGGGGGCAGACACCCGGACACCAGGCTGGAGGGGGGCAGACACCCGGACACCAGGCTGGAGGGGGGCAGACACCCGGACACCAGGCTGGAGGGGGGCAGACACCCGGACACCAGGCTGGAGGGGGGCAGACACCCGGACACCAGGCTGGAGGGGGGCAGACACCCGGACACCAGGCTGGAGGGGGGCAGACACCCGGACACCAGGCTGGAGGGGGGCAGACACCCGGACACCAGGCTGGAGGGGGGAAGACACCCGGACACCAGGCTGGAGGGGAGAAGACACCCGGACACCAGGCTGGAGGGGGGAAGACACCCGGACACCAGGCTGGAGGGGGGAAGACACCCGGACACCAGGCTGGAGGGGGGAAGACACCCGGACACCAGGCTGGAGGGGGGAAGACACCCGGACACCAGGCTGGAGGGGGGCAGACTCCCGGACACCAGGCTGGAGGGGGGCAGACTCCCGGACACCAGACTGGAGGGCAGACTCCCGGACACCAGGCTGGAGGGCAGACTCCCGGACACCAGGCTGGAGGGCAGACTCCCGGACATCAGGCTGGAGGGCAGACTCCCGGACATCAGGCTGGAGGGCAGACTCCCGGACATCAGGCTGGAGGGCAGACTCCCGGACATCAGGCTGGAGGGCAGACTCCCGGACATCAGGCTGGAGGGCAGACTCCCGGACATCAGGCTGGAAAGCTCAAACGTCAGACTGGAAAGCTGGAACGTCAGACTGGAAAGCTGGAACGTCAGACTGGAAAGCTGGAACGTCAGACTGGAAAGCTGGAACGTCAGACTGGAAAGCTGGAACGTCAGACTGGAAGGCTGGAACGTCAGACTGGAAGGCTGGAACGTCAGACTGGAAGGCTGGAATGTCAGACTGCAAAGCTGGAACATCAGACTGCAAAGCTGGAACGTCAGACTGGAAGGCTGGAACGTCAGACTGCAAAGCTGGAACGTCAGACTGCAAAGCTGGAACGTCAGACTGCAAAGCTGGAATGTCAGACTGGAAATTGGGAGCAGGTTGGGTTACTGGCAGGATTGTGTGAGTGGGGAAGAACTTCCGTTTCTTCTTGGGCTTAACTACTGAAGATCTGTAGGTGAGGGGTGCAGCAGACTGGAGAGGAGGATTGGGATATGGCAGAGAAGAGGTAACAGTGGCTGGAGGAAGTTCGTGTGGGTTTGCAGGCAGCAGGGAAGAGACAGGTGGGTTGAATGCAGGATAGGTACAGGGAGCAGAGACTGGATATGAGTATTTGTTTGGCAGCAGCGTATACTGAGCTGCAACTGCGGTTGACATGGGTGATGGGGAAACATACATTTGGGTAGGTTGGTGTTTGGTGGCAGAGGTGGGTTGTTGTGGCTTGGCTAAATTAAGGAGATCTGACCATGCCTGTAGCACAGGATGAACAAACATTGATTCACACACAGCCTGACTAACCAGCGATTGCACTGAATGGATGCAATCAGACAACACCTGCTGTGAACAAGAGGTATAACGTTCCATGAAAAAGGCTGGGTCATCCTCTAATAACCACACCAGAGACTCAACCTGATCAAAACTGAAGGGGGGAGAAAAATCATCCCTGCCCTCTGGAGTACTGGACAAGGCTAGCTCTGCACACAGCTGGATCAGAGGCTGAACATTTTCAAATAGCAATCTACCCTGATCAACCAGAGAATGGGCCAGACGGATACACTCCAGGAGCTGATCCCTGGCCCACTCTTTCAATACCAGACGACAGTAATTGTTATCCTCCAACACCAGTGAGGCAAGGAGAACAACTGTTTCTGATTGCATTTTAATAGCACTACAATGGTTCCTCTGCGCAGTCACTTCTGGTCAGGGATGGCCTTGACTTACTGTCATGAACAAGTGTGACCAGAACTGTGTGATCTGTGACAGAGGACACCAAAACGTATATAAGTGAAAATATATATATTTATTAAGGAAAGTGAGTAATAAATAACAACCAACTCCAATATGACACAGTGCAATAACCAACCACAGACAGAGACCAACAAATAACAATTGTCAGATAAGTGCAATAAATGGGAAATACCAGGTTCATAAACAATAGCCAGGCCAGGGTCATACACAGCAGATCAGCAGGGAATGTTCCAGAGACATAAACGTAAGCCAGGCCAAGGTCATACACAGGGAAGTCAGTAGATGGGGTATGGAACACAGGACAGGGAGAGGATGGATGGGTCAGACTGCAGGCAGGGACGCAAGGTAACAGGTGGGACAGGATAGGGTCCCAGACAGGGAGACAGGACCAGGGGACAGGATCAGGGCTCAGGTTCAGGATCAGATAGCTAGCAGGTCAGGAGGCAATGACGAAGTCAAGGCAAACATGTGAATGTTTGCCGAGTATTTATAGGCTTGTGATTGGCCTCAAGTGACACCTGATTGCAGGAGGCACTGTCTGCTCCATACTGCCAGGATCCATCCGCTGGTGGACACCAGTACTGCGGCCCAAAGATGATATACTATCAACAGGGAAAAGCTCTCCTGACAGTTCCAAATTGCCAGGAGACACCTGCTGGTGGACCACAGTACTGCATGCCAAATAACAGGTATTACCAGCAGATGGAACATTTCCTGACACAGTGGGAACAGATCATCCTGACATACCTCTAGTAAACAGGACTCCCAGCACAGACCTGTGTATCCAGGAGAAAAAGCATGCTGGGTGTGTGGCAAACAAGCCCTCCCTGATAAATTGGTATGTGGTCAATGCCTCCTGGAAGCTACAGGAGACAAAGAGAGAGAGAAACTGGAGTCAATGAAATCAATCAAAAGAATGATCAAAGACTCTATCTGGGAGTTAGCCTGATCCCAAGATCAAGCAACCCCACCCGCAGAGGAAGCAGCAGTGAATACACCCAATCCACAGCCAGACACAGAGGTTATTTCTGAAAGCGATTCGGATGTGGGAGAAGAGAATGCTTCAGCCTTTGATTTTGCTCTAGTGGAATCCTTTATCAATGCGGTAAAGGACGCAATCCAATGGGAGGAAGATCCAGAGCCTCCATCTAAAGCAAAGAAATATTTTCCACACCTGAAGAAAAAATTATCAACCTTCCCCTTAATGGAAGAAATAAAGGAAGTTGTGACAGATGAATGGCAGAAGGTGGATAAAAGACCCTTAGCTTACAATCGTTTTCTCAAATTATACCCACCTGCTGAAGCAGATGCCCAGCTTTTTGATTCGCTTCCAACGGTAGATGCTTCAATTATGAGATTAGCCAGGAATACAACACTGCCTCTAGAGGATGCGGTCTCTTTCAGGGATGTACTTGATCAAAGGATCGATTCAGATCTAAAAAAAATCTTATCAAGCTGCAGGAGGGGCATGTAAGCCAGCAGTAGCCCTAACTTCAATCTCTCGGGCTACTAGAGTATGGTCAGACAATATTGAGACTGCCCTCAGACAGGGGGTGGGGTCTAACGAGATCATCAAAGCACTAGATGAGCTGAAGCTGGCCTCAGATTTCATGGCGGAGGCCGCCATTGATGTCCTCAAGTGTTCCTCCAGAGCTATGCTGTATTCCATCACTGCCAGAAGGACATTGTGGCTAAAACCATGGTCAGCCGACCCAACCTCAAAACAATCGTGGCGTCGCATACCATACATTGGGAAAGCTCTGTTCGGCGACAAAATGGATGCAGCGATTACCAGAGTCACAGGAGGGAAAAGTGGTCTAATTCCCCAGGACAGAAGCAGGAAGAAAAGATTTGTGTCACGTCCAGCTGGTCAGCAGAGAGCAAGAGACTCCAGAACGTACCGCCCGGGCAGGGAGTACAGAAGAGGTTGGAAGGGCTCGCAGGCAACTTTCTTGAAGGCGGGGAAGCCGAAAACCTCAACATCCACGGTTGAGGGCCAGAAGTCTTTTTGACTCCCTATCCACCCAAACCGCTCCAGTAGGAGCTCGACTCAAGGCGTTTGCCCAGGTTTGGGTGGAGAATTGTACAGATCAATGGGCAGTCTCCACTGTCATTCAGGGGCATTTCTGGACATTCAGAAAACGGCCCCCACCCTTTTCATTCCAGCCAACGAAGATACCAACCTCCAAAGAGAAGAAAGAGGTCCTTCTTCAGTATTACAAATTCTTATCCGGCAGCAATCAGTAGTTCCAGTTCCGGACTTGGAAAAACACTCAGGGTTCTATTCCCCAGTCTTTTTGGTCCCCAAAAAATCGGGCGGCTGGGGGCCCGTGTTGGACCTGAAGAGGTTAAACAGATACATCCGTACAGAGCATTTCAAAATGGAATCCTTAAATACAGTGATCCTATCAGTACAGCCAGGGGATTGGATGGTCTCTATAGACCTTCAAGACGCATATCTCCATATACCTATCCTGCAGCAGTTTCAACCTTTCCTACGTTTCAAAATAGGCGATTTACACCTACAGTTTCAATGCCTGCCGTTCGGGATCGCAACAGCTCCCAGAACCTTTACCAAGGTGCTAGTGGCAATCCTGGCTCCTCTTCGAGAAAAAGGGATTCGAGTGCTTCACTACTTGGATGACATCCTCATTCTATCCCAGCACAAAAGGAGCCTAAAAATGCATGTACGGCTGGTCCTAGACACCCCGAGCAAGTTCAGGTGGTTAATCAATTACTCGAAAAGCCAGCTCACACCTACACAAAAGATGACATATCTAGGAGCACTTTTCAACACTCCAGAGAGGGCAGTTTCACTTCCCCTAGAAAAGATTCCTTTCCTGATAAGGAAGGTAAAGAGAGTATTGGCAAGCCATTCCATGTTGGCATCAGACTGTCTGAGTCTCCTGGGCTCCCTTTCCTCTTGTATACCCATGGTGAAGTGGGCCAGGTGGCATCTGCGGGGATTCCAACTGGGCTTTCTGGCACAGTGGAGGAAGAATCGCCTGGATCAGAGGATATTAGTCACATCCATAATGAAGTCCAGTCTCTGGTGGTGGACGAGACCATCCAACCTGCAGATTCACTGTTCCCTAGGGCCCATCTCATGGACCATTCTTACGTCAGACGCAAGTCAGTTGGGCTGGGGTGCGCACTTCCAAGGTCAACTAGTCCAAGGGAGATGGCAGTTCAATTCGGAGGCGGTAGTATCGAACATACTGGAACTAAGGGCTACAAGGATGGCAATCTTACATTTAGCCACCTACCTCAGAGGAAAATCCATACTCCTACAGATGGACAACAAAGCGGCAGTGGCCTATGTCCAGAAGCAGGGGGAACACACAGCAAGTCTCTACCCAGCGAAGTGACGCCCATTCTGACCTGGGCCGAGAGGAACTTAATCAACCTGCGGGCCTCATACATCCCAGGGTCCGAGAACCAGTTAGCCGACCATCTGTCAAGATCATTCGTCAACAACGAGTGGTCCCTGCATCCCAAGGTTTTTGACTGGATATGCCAACAATGGGGCACCCCCTAAATCGACCTATTTGCCTCTCCACTCAATGTGAAGATGCCTCTGTTCTTCTCAAGGTTCCCGTCCCCAGGGTCAGCAGGAGTAGACGCTCTAGCTCAGCCTTGGAATTTTCAGAAAGGATACGCATTTCCTCCGACTCCTCTGATATTGAGGTTTCTTCAGCACCTGAGGACGGAGAAAGTCAGTCTTGGCAGTAATCCCATACTGGCCCAAGAGCCTGTGGTTCACACTCCTAGTCAACCTGGCTGTATGCAGACCGCTTCCTCTTCCACACCTGAACGACCTTCTGTCTCAAAACGACTTCTCTCACCCGCATCCAGAAATCCTAGACTTGATGGTCTGGAAATTGAGCGGAAAAGGCTGGATGATTTAGGGTGCTCACATAATGTTATTCAAACACTTCTACAGGCAAGGAAGTCTTCCACTAATTCCACCTATTACAGAATATGGAGAAAATTTACAGAACTGGCAGAGCTTAATCATTTCGATCCCCTGGACCCTGGGGTCCAGAATGTGCTTCTCTGCCTACAGAATGGCTTGGATTTAGGTTTAGGTCTAAACACTCTTAAGGTCCAGGTCTCGGCTCTCTCAGCCCTGACAGATAAACGATGGGCTTTGAACCCTCTGGTCGAACGCTTTTTGAAGGCAGTCCTGAGATTGCAACCTCCCAGGAAAGCATTATACCCCAAATGGGACTTGACGATTGTGCTGGATGTCCTATCAAATCCTCCCTTTGCTCCCACAGAAGATTGCACCCTAGAGGACATTTCCTTAAAAGCAGTATTCTTGATTTCCATCACCTCGGCTCGCAGAGTATCAGAAATCCAAGCTCTAGGATCACGGGAACCTTACATCACCTTCTTCCCGGACAGGGTGGTTTTGCAACCCATCCATCAATTCATTTCTAAGGTACCTTCTCTCTATCATCTTAATCAGGAATGGGTTCTCCAAGCATTTGGAGAAGATCCAGAGTCTTCAAGATTACATGAGCTAGATGTAGCCAGATCCCTGAGACATTATTTAAACGCAACACAACAGTTTTGCAAAGATCAAAGACTGTTTGTCATCCCAAAAGGCGCCAGAAAGGGAATGGCAGCATTCAATATGACCTTGGCAAGCTGGATCGTAAAATTAATCCAAAGGGTCTATCGGGCTAGTGGTCTGGCAGTTCCAGATGCGGCCAGCGCGCATTCCACTCGGGGAATGGCCTCTTCTTGGGCAGCATTGGCGCGGGTCTCCCCTGAGACTATTTGCCGAGCAGCTAGTTGGTCGTCATTCAACACTTTCATGTCTCACTATAGTGTAGACCCAGCGGTTCTTACTTCCCGGGAATTTGGGGAAAGAACCTTACAAATGTCAAGGCTGTAGTTTTTCATTAAATTTCTGATTGCAGTACCCTCCCTGTAAGCGAGTTATTTACCATTGGTATGCTGCCATGGAGGCACCAGGAAAATGAAAAATTGAATACTTACCTTTCCGTAATTTTCCTTTCCTGGTGCCTACCCATGGCAGCATACACCCTCCCTTCAATAATCCTTAGTTTTCTGAGATCTAGTTGCAAGAATGACGGTGGGGAGGAACAACTCTTTTATTTATAGAGTTAAAGTGGTCCTGTGGGTTGGTCGGGGGCGGAGCAACCAACCATTGGTATGCTGCCATGGGTAGGCACCAGGAAAGGAAAATTATGGAAAGGTAAGTATTCAATTTTCCATTATAGCAATGATAGGAAGAGACACCTATGCCCCGGAAGAAGTTCTATTGTAACAAAACTGGTCAGATAAAAGGTTTATCTCCTCTCATCGTATTTGGATTAAACCAACTTCCTTGTCTTTGGAACGAGGAAGATTGTACCCATGTATTGGCATGCTATGCATTACTTAACCATTTACCGACCACCGCACACACATAAATGTTGGCAGAATGCAGTGGCAGGTGGTGCTCCATTTTTTTAGGGGGGCGCAAACAAAATCCCTACCAACACCCCCCCCCTGACATCACTCGCCCGTGATGGGCCTATAGACACACAGAGGGATAGAATGGATAAGATAGATAGATAGATAGATAGATAGATAGATAGATAGATAGATAGATAGATAGATAGATAGATAGATAGATAGATAGATAGATAGATAGATAGATAGATAGATGCTGTTATATAGATTTACAGATAGATAGATAGATAGATAGATAGATAGATAGATAGATAGATAGATAGATAGATAGATAGATAGATAGATAGACAGATCGATAGATATATAGATAGACAGACAGATAGATAGATAGACAGACAGATATATGCAGTTATATAGATATACAGATAGATAGATAGACATGCAGTTAGATAGAGATATACAGATAGAGAGAGATGGATATAGACAAATAGATAGATAGATATACAGATAGATAGACATGCAGTTAGATAGAGATATACATATGTAGATAGATAGAGATATACAGAGATGGAGAGAGAGAGAGAGAGAGAGAGAGAGAGAGAGAGAGAGAGAGAGAATGCACAGCATGACTCCAGGACGCAGTGCTGGGAGCCCCCGTGATTTACACATACAGCAGATGTGTAATGAAGGCTCCAGCACATTTGTCGGGTGAAGGGCTGGAGCAGAGATTGATGCCTGGCAGGGCAGAGGTGAAGCACGGCTCCCTCCACCCTCCGATCACAGACTGAGAAGAAGAATAGGCTGTCAGTGACACCGTACCTTGTCTTCTCTCTTCTCCATTCACACAGAGCGGCCCGAAACAGGAAGTGACACGCCGCCGGGAGACAGCACCGCCCAGACAGGAAGACACAAAGGGGAATGGCCCAATCACCGTGTAGAGGCGCACTGCATAGCGCCACAGGGCATCAAAAAACCCTGCAAATGAAGCATCTTGCCTGCAATCACGGGATTGCATTGGCATGACGCTTCCATAGTGCACCGTGTCCGGCACCCGCCCGGAACACAGTGCACTTAAAGGAAGTTTTTTTTTTTTTTAAAGGGACATTTTTTTTTTTTGGGGAGAGGGGGGCGGCGCCCATGCGCCCCCTATGGACAGGCCGCCACTGGCAGAATGGCACAGGTAGGCAAATGGGCGTACCTGTACGTCCCTTTAAATTTGCCACCTATCAGGCACGCGCACGCCATGCGTGTCTGTGGGTCCCGCAAACTCGATGTTTGCCGGCGGCCCACGATTGCGGTGAGGAGAGGCAGAACGGAGAGATGCGTATGTACTAGCAACATGACAGGGATCTACTGCTCCCTGTCAGCAGTGATCTATACTGCTAGGGTATACATAAATCTATACCCTATTTTGTAGACGCTATAACTTTTGCGTAAACCAATCAATATACACCTATTGTGATTTTTTGTTTACCAAAAATATGTAGAAGAATACATATCGGCCTAAACTGTGGAAAAGGTTTTTTTATTTATATAATTTTTGGGGATATTTATTATAGCAAAAAGTTAAAAAAAAAATGTTTTTTGAAAAAAACGCAGAAGTGATCAAATAGCACCAAAAGAAAGCTCTATTTGTGGGAAAAAAAGGACGTCAATTTTGTTTGGGTACAACGTCGCACGACTGCGCAATTGTCAAGCGAAACAGTAGAGAATCGCAAAAAATGCTCTGGTCAGGAAGGGGGTAAATCCTTCCAGGGCTGAAGTGGTTAAATCTGATTTTTAGGGATTTTACACTATTGGCGTTTATCTTTATATTGACACATCCCACTGGACATCTTGCTTCAGGACTGGAGGAGTACCGCTCAGAGGTGACTGCTGAACGATTCCTCTTGTTCTTTGATGTGGAACAGAAAGCGTGTATAGAACATATAGGATACACAAGCTCTATTTGAACCTTCCATTATAGGTGGTCAATACTCTCTGGTAAGGGTACATCCTTTATTATGGTGGCGGTTAAAGTAAAGGCATTACACTGATGTCAATTGGAAGACACATGGACTCATTTATATTTATATGTATATTTAGATTTAGATTTTTGTTTAGCGCAACACTTTTGCTATACATTCACTATATGCTATGTAAGTGATTTTTTTAAATTCTTATGCCGTGTACACATGGGCGGACTTTTCGACCAGACTGGTCCGACGGAACGAATCTGTCGGACAATCTGACCGTGTGTGGGCTTCATCGGACCTGCAGTGGACTTTTTCGGTCAAAAATCAGTCAGACTTTAGATTTAAAACATGTTTCAAATCTTTCCAATGGATTCGAATCCAGTCGAAAAATCTGTTCATCTGTATGCTAGTCTGACAGATGAAAACCGACGCTAGGGCAGCTATTGGCTACTGGCTATGAACTTCCTTATTTTAGTCCGGTCGTACGTCATCACGTACGAATCCGTCGGATTTTGGTGTGACTTTGTGTAGGCAAGTCCGTTCATTCGGAAGTCCGTTGGAAGTCCGTCAAAGGTCTGTCGGAAAGACTGTTGGACCTTTGATGCCGAAAAGTCCACCCGTGTGTACACGGCATTATTCACAGGAATAAACCAAGAGAGATTTTTAGTGAAATAAAGTCTAGACTGGACGACCAGTATTCTAGACTGGACAGGAAGTAGTCTGAGGGGTCAGCTACTCACTTTAAAGAGTGAATCATATGGTTTGAGGTAGATTTATTTTCATTTGCAGATGTAGAACCTTCTTGACCCCTAATAGCTCTGATCATAACCTTTACCCCATGCACAGTTTGTACACAGCATTAAATCACTTGTAGTGGGTCCCACTTAAAAAGGGACCCTCAACAGCTATTGTAAAAAGCTGCATATTAAAAATGCATATACTATACTGTATTTGTGTATAACCAAGTCTTTATCATTGGAAGTATGTTCAGTGGTATCAAAGTATGAAATAGTATAAAAATCATACATTTTTACATTGGCGTGTTTACTGTATAGCAAACCACATATATTAGCAAATTCATTGCATTTGAGTTCAGGTCAGTGTGTGAAGTCAGTAAGTTCACAGGACACAATGGGGGTCATTTACTATAGCGCTATGGCGCTAATTCGCGGCAATTTAGCGTGAATTAGCGCTAATAGCGCTAATTCGCGCTAAAACGGTATTCACTATAGCGCTGGTGAGAACATACTCCCAAAATCGAATTTACTATAGCTCCCTGAAACTAAATAGCACCCAAACCCTTACCCTGCTAAAACCTGGAGAATTGCACATGGAAATAATGTTTAGAGCATGATATAATTGCCTAAATGGTACTGAAATATGTGTTATATTATTTAAAGATTATCTGCTTTTAAACTGTGTGAAAAAGTGATTTCTACGCTGAAATATCTTTAAAAGTCTGAAAAGTTAAAAATTCCCCGTTTTGGACAACTAGGTGCCAATACAACTGAGCATGCTCAGACCTGAAAATAACACTCATTTTAGCTCAAGTGTCTTTTTTACCCGGAGCTATAGTAAATACCAAAATGAGAGCTAATTAGAGAACACTTTTTGGGAGTTAAAATCTGCTCTAATTTAGTCCAAATGAAGTTTCAGCCATTGATTCTAATTGAACAATTCTAACTTTCACAAAAAAAACCTTTTAATGTTGAGATGAAATAAATTTTCCTTTGCAACATTGTTGCTTCTACTTAAAATATTTTGATTCTAAGAATGCTAGAAAGTGGAATGTTTTGATGTTTTGGTCAAATATATTTTTCTCTGTCACTTTCACTTGTTACTCTTTATCTCACAACAATCTTTAACCTAAACTGACACAGGTGTCTTTACAATCCACAAACAATACCATTGCTGATGCAAATTTAAAATGAATCACATTTTTTTGTGCTTTTTATTATTTCCAAATATTCATAATTTGAGCACAAAAAATGTGATAGGTGTACTAACATCAGAAATCAAAATGTAATTCCCAAAAATTTGAGCGTAATATTCTACTCTCACCCACAAAAAAAACACAAAATATCACAGAATAAATCAAGAAGAATAACTCTTGAGTGATGTAATTCCATCACCTGTATGTCCAAAGAAATGCAGTATTTATGTGTATTTATGTGTAGTTGTGTGTAGGAGGGTCTCACATGTGGCAGCTCCGTGGCTTAGAGGTTAGAACTTCTGCTTAGTATCTCTGAGGGTCCGGGTTCAAATCCCAACCATGTTACTTCATGTAGAGATGTTGTCTCATCTCCCAGGTCCTTTAACTATGTCTAAATGTAGTAGTTATGTGTAGGAGGGTTCCACCACCATTGTAAGTCTTTTCCAGATACACTATATAGCCAAAAGTATTGGGACGCCTGACTTTATACACACATGAACTTTAATGGCAGCCCAGTCTTAGTCCGTAGGGTTAAAATTTGATTTTGCAACTAGAACAGCTTCTGGGAAGGCTGTCCACAAGTTTTAGTGTGCCTATGGGAATGCTTGATCATTCTTCCAGAAGTGCATTTGTGAGGCCAGGCACTGATGTTGGATGAGAAGGCCTGGCTCGCAGTCTCTACTCTAATTCAGCCAAAGGGTGTTCTATCGGGTTGAGGCCAGGACTCTGTGCAGGCCAGTCAAGTTTCTCCACCCCAAACTTGCTCATCCATGTCTTTATGGACCTTGCTTTGTGTACTGGTGTGCAGTCATGTTGGAACAGGAAGGGGCTTTCCCCAAACTGTTCCCACAAAGTTGGGAGCATGAAATTGTCCAAAATGTCTTGGTATGCTGACGCTTTAAGAGTTCCCTTATCTGGAACTAAGAGGCCAAGCCCAACCCCTGAAAAACAACCCCGCACCATAATCCCCCTCCACCAAATCATTTGGACCAGTGCACAAAGCAAGGTCCATAAAGACATGGATGAGTGATTTTGGGGTGGAGGAACTTGACTGGCCTGCACAGAGTCCTGACCTCAACACAACAGAACACCTTGGGGATGAATTAGAGAGGAGACTGTAGGTCAGGCCTTCTCGTCCAACATCAGTGCCTGACCTCACAAATGCACTTGGAAGAATGGTCAAACATTCCCATAGACACACTCCTAAACCTTGTGGACAAGAGGAGTTGAAGTTGTTATAGCTGCAAAGGGTGGACCAAATGAGTTTTGAACCCGATACTAATACTGGGATGCCATTACAGTTCATGTGTGTTTAAAGGCAGGCGTCCCAATACTTAGGCCAATATACTGTATATTGCTTGTGACACTGAGCATGGCTATGGAATTAGAACTGGTTCACACCACAGAGATGCAGAGAACAAGTGTGGGGCTGCCTGGTGGCTAAGTGGGTAGCAGTTCTGTCTAGCAGCACCTGGGATGTTGGTTCAATTCCCCAACATGCTAATCCTTGTGTTGAAGTTTATATGTTCTCCCTGTTTGGGTTTCTCACCACAATCCAAAGATGTGCTGGCATTTTATTTGTCTCCTGTCGAAA
Source organism: Lithobates clamitans (assembly GCA_037952925.1). Lineage (NCBI taxonomy): Eukaryota > Metazoa > Chordata > Amphibia > Anura > Ranidae > Lithobates > Lithobates clamitans. The sequence continues at coordinate 3,522,362 of JBBGZY010000689.1, forward strand.
TAGATTCTAATGTAGGAAAGTTAATTTTGGACTTTATATTGGAAGCTCATTGCAGCCAGGGACTGATGTTAATGTTTATTAGCACTAATCATGCCCAGGGACTTGGACATTTCAAATTTTAGGGTTTACACTGCACAGGGTACATATGCTTAGAAAACTGTTGCTTTGTTTATGTGGATGCAAATGGACTTTGATCTTTGTCCTGTAGTTGGAGATTTGATGCACATAGCCAAGAGCTAACACAGTTGCAAATACTATTATGTGTTCCTGCTCATCAGGTGCAATCACTTTAGACATACATGAAGATACTGGTGGGCGTGTACTTTTATTGGGTGTGTCAGTGTGCTAACAATACAACCTCTCTTATATAAAGGCCTGCAGTGGGGGGGGGGGGTGTTTGGCCTGAGAAGGTCAGGTTTTTTGCTGTGATTTGTGAGGAGGAGGGCTAAAATCTTCCTTCTGGAGTGCTGCTCGGCTTCCTAACTTAAGATCAGGTGTCATATTTGCCTAGGTTTTGAGTTGGGGGTGTTCTGGGGACCCCTCTTCGGGGGGGGACCCCCGGATAAACGAGAGGCCAAAGAAAGGCAGAACCAAAAAAGGACGTTGCCATGTCGCGAGGTCCAATGCGTTTGCGAAATTCTATGAGAATCCAGGTAAAGCCTGAATATCGTGGTGAAGTGGGTCTGAAGACGATCGCTGTGGATGTTTTACAGAAGTTGCTGAATTTACAGGTCAGTGATATATTTGCTCTCCAAGATTTTGTGGTCAGTGGTCAATACGATGTTTCTTTTCATACTGAGGATACCTGCCAAGCTGCATATGAGAATTGGGTGAAGGCGGATCTGGGAGGAAATTTGCTAACTAAGAAGATGGACGACAGTTTATTATTTGATCCTGGATTGAAGACCATGACTGTACATTGTTATAATCCTTTTTTGGAGCCGGAATTGGTGAGACAATTTTTGTTGCGGTATTGTGTGGGGGCTGATCGAGGAGAGAAGCTTTATAACCAGTATGGCATGTATAGAGGTAAACTGAGTTTTAAAGTACGCATGAAGAGGGACGCATCAGGTTTTTGTGGAGTGTCACCCTCCCCCGGCATTTACCATTGCTGGGGAGTGGTGTACTGTTTTCTATTCTGGGCAACCCCGTTACTGCAGGGGGTGCTTTCAGTATGGACATATTCGTGAGGACTGCCCTTCTAAGCTTTGCTGTAGAGTGTGCTTGAAGCCGGGACACAATGCAGCGGAGTGCAAGGAAAAGAAATGTGATCTGTGTGGTTCAGGGGAGCATATGGTCAGAAACTGTCCGAAAATAGTGGGGAGGAAGATGTTCTCATATGCGGAGGCTGTGCAAAGATGGCGGTTTACAGGGCGTGGTGGGTGTGTACTGCCAAGTTTAAGTATGGATTCACAAGTGTCAGATGATTCAAGTGGAGCAACATCACCACTGGGCTTGGTAGGTGGGCCTGCCATGCAATATTTGGAGAGTGAGTCAGTTGATCCTCTTGAAAAATGTACAGGGAACAGAAGTGGAAAACAGCTTCCTGATGGAGGGGTTTAGTGTGTTCTGCAGGATTTTTTTGATCCTTCTCATGGCTTTGTCTATATGTAGTGTGAATGTGCGTTCGATTGGATCTGCCTATCGTCGTGCAGCTGTTTTGCCTGAGTTGGCTAAGATTGAGTGTGATGTCTTGTGTTTGCAAGAGTGTGGTTTGTGGTATGCTCCAGGCCATGGGGACTGGTCTGCAGGACCAGCGATTTGGTCTTGTGCTGCGGAAAATAGAAGTGAAGGGGTGGGGGTGCTCTTTAAAAACCCAGAAATTAAAGTTGAATCATGGGAGGAAGTGGTGATAGGAAGAGTTCTGAGTGTAATGTTTACCTACCTGGAAGAATCCTTAAGTATATATGTGTTTATGCACCAGTGTGAAAAAATGCCAGGATGGATTTATTGGAAATTTTGAGGCTTCACCTTGTGGGGAGAGTAAAGACCATTGTTGCTGGAGACTTTAATCTTATTAGGACTGCTGAAGATAGAGTAGGCCAAGGTGAAAGTCAGACCGATGTCACCAGCACAGCTTTTAATGCAATTTTGCAGGATTTTTGTTTGCAGGATGTAGCAATTTGCTACTAGGGAAATGGTAACGCCCCAGCAACCTATTTTTCAGATAAGGGAAGTGTGAAATCCCGAATTGACTTTATTTTAGGTTCTAGGGCACTGAAGGTCGCAGAGTGGAAGCAATGGGAGGTGTCTTTCTCCGACCACCAGGTTTTGGTGGGAAAGTTTATTTTTGATCAAGATGTCAAGACTGGGAGAGGAATCTGGAAATTAAATAATCTGTTATTGGAAGACCAAGGGATTTTTGATAAGTTTGCTCTGCAATATAAAGTGTGGTTGGGAAGGAAGGGGGATTTTGAATCCTTTTTCGAGTGGTGGGACTGGCTGAAGGAACGAATCAAGCTCTTCTTTCTTCAAGCAGGTGTAAAGAAGGCAAGAAAAGAGAAACAAGAAGGGAGGGCTCTCCAGCGTAGGTTGAGACTCCTGCTTAAATTAAGGCAGGGAGGCTGGAAGTTAGAAGAGGAGATTGGAAAGCTTCGGGAGGAGATAAAGAAAGCTTGGGTGATGAGAGGGAAGAAGCTAATCTTCCAAGCTAAAGTGAAGGACATGGAGGAAGGGGAGACATGTTCACGGTTCTTCTTCAAGAAACTCTTGAGGGGACGCAATGTGATGAAATCGGTGATGGTGCAGGGACAGGAAGTAAATGGTGAGAAGGTGATGGAGGCGGTGAGTGAGTTTTATACGGATTTGTTTGCAGGTGGATGTGGAGTAAGTGCTGAGGAGATGCGAGAGTATTGCGAGAAAGTGGATGCAAGATTGTCTGAGGAGGATAGGTTTGGTATGTGTGTGGTTGTGTCTGAGGAGGAAGTGAGGCGAGTGATAGATGGGATGAACCGGAATAAGACACCTGGGAAGGATGGGTTGACTGTTGAGTTCTTTTGTAAAGCGTGGGAGGTGATGAAGAATGAGGTGTGTGAGTTGGTGAGGCTGGTGTTTGAAGTGGGGGAGATGCCAAAGTCCTTAATGGAGGGGGTGATTACCCTCATCTATAAAAAGGGCGACAAGAGAGACATTCGGAATTGGCGGCCAATTACACTGTTGAACGTTGACTACAAGATTGTGGCAAGATTGATTGCAGATCGAGTCAAGCGTGTGATTGGTGAAGTGATTGGGGAGCAGCAGGTGTGTGCGGTTCCTGGTCGACGAATTTCCGACAATCTATCATTACTGAGGGATGTCGTATACTACGCGCAATCTAACAACTTGCCGTGCCTTCTAGAGTCGATTGACCTTGAAAAGGCCTACGACAAAGTCTCCCATCAGTTTCTGTTTCAGATTCTGGAGGTCCTAGGGTTTCCGGACCAGCTGATGAAGGTTTTCAGAGGACTATACAAAGGTGTCTCAAGTCAGGTTTTGGTCAACGGTACCCTAGGGGGGAGTATCCCTGTGATGTCTGGTGTTAGGCAGGGGTGCCCCCTGTCGCCTTTGATGTTCATCTGCGTGATGGAGCCATTACTGAGTGCAGTGAAGGACAAGGCATTCAAGGGTGTGTTTGTGCCTGGCAGTGGTGGAAGGAGTGTGAAAGTGTTGGGGTACATGGATGATGTTGTGTTGGTGGCTGGTGGAATGGCTGATGTGCGGCGTGGAAGATTGCAGGTGAGTCTGTTCTGCAGTGTGTCTGGGATGAGTGTGAATTGGAGTAAGTGTCAGGTGTGTAGTGTGGGCCGTGAGGTGGAGGTGAATGAGGGACGCAGTCAGAAGGTGGAGAGGATGCAGGTGCTGGGTGTGTGTTTTGACAGGGAGTTGAGGGGAAGTCGCAGTTTTCAGAAGGTGACTGAGCGAGTGGAGGAAAAGTTGTCTATGTGGCGGATGCGTGAATTGTCCTGCACCGGGAAAGTTCTGATCATCAAGTCAGTGATCCTTCCGATTATGTTGTATGTCTCTGTTATATTCCCGCCTCCTGATGATTGGGTGAGGAAGATGACGAGGCTACTGTTCTTGTTCTTTTGGGGAGGGAGGATGGAGAAGTGTGCAAGGGAGAAGATTACTAAACCAAGGGCCAAAGGTGGCTTCGGACTTCCAAAGATCGGGGAATTTTTGATGCTGCATTACTGGGTGACGTTGATAAGGACCCTAAGAGGTAACGGAATCGGGAAGGAGATGATGCAGTACCTTGGAGGAAGTTTGTTTACAAAATGGGGACTCTACAGGCGGGCCCTAGAAAAGCCACAGGCATGGGTCGTTCCTCAGTATTTTTTGGTCCTAACCAAGATCTGGGAAGGATGGAGGTTGGGGGGTCTGGGGAGGGAGGTTGATGATAAAAAGAAACTTAATGCTTGGATTGCTGGGGAGATTTTTCCTAATGGGATACAGTACTTAAGAGAGAAGGAAAGTGTGCAAATCTGGAAGAGTATGAGCACAAGAGGAGTGACTAACCGCCAAAGGGACATATCCTGGATGACCTTTATGGGGTGTCTGACGACCATGAGTTTTCTGAAAAGTAGGGATTTGGTAAGATCGGAGTTGTGTCCAAGGGAGGGCTGTGGGGGAGTGGAGGACGTGTTCCACTTGTTTTGGAACTGTCTTCGCTAAAGAAGTGCTGGGAAAGTTGAAGAGCTTCCTGAGGGAGGTGGTGGGGGTGGTTTTTGTAAGGGAGGAAATGGTGGTTCTGGGCTTGTGGAGATTGGGGAAAAATGCAGCCAGGAAGGCGTGGTGCTTTTCTGTCGTCTATAAGGAAGTAATGTGGGATGTTAGGAATATATGGGTAGGAAGGAAGAGGTTAATTTCTGTAGAAGATGTGGTGAGGATATTTTTGGCTAGGATGTATATTGTTTATCTTTTTGATGTGAAAGGGATGGGTGAGGAAGAAGCTGGGAGATATTGGAAGAGGGATAAGTGGAATGTCTTTTGATATATTTGCATGATTAAAAAATGTGCTCTGTATTAATTTGTTTTGTCATGATGTGAAGGACACAGTCACTAAGTACTGACAGTATATGTGTGTTGTTGTCCATTTACTGAATTGAAGAAAAAAAAAAAAATTGTGGTGGGAGAAGGAATGAAATTGGGAGATTTGATGAAATTCTTGTGCATTTTTTCAATAAAAAGTGGGTTTATGTGGCCATGCTGTCAATGTTGTGCGTGTATTGTTCCTGTCTGATCAGGCTAACATTGTTTGGAAGCATCTGCTGACCTACTCTTTTTGATCTCGTTTAATCGTGTACACCGAAATGCAGCTTCCAGCAGAACATGGTCACCAATGTATGGATGTGTGGATTGTGGGCTGGTGGTGGGTGTTTTGAATAAGTCTTTTGTAATATTATATGGGAATGCTTTGTAAGAATGACTGTTAAGTATGTTTCTATAATCTTGCAGATAATGTGATGTGTTGCCCGCTATACACTGAAATTAAAGCTGTGTCCACTCTAAGGTTTTGTCTAATTTTAGATTGTAAGCTCCTATGAGCAGGGCCCTTAAAATTCCATTGCTAAATGTAGCACCATATATCCTGTCAATTTTTTTTTAAGCTAGTAAATGCAAATTTATTTATTTATTTTTTATTTGCTGGTAAAATAAAAGTACATTATTGAGCTTTTGTTGTGGTGTGTGTTATTTTTTTTTCTACTTTTCTTTCTCTTTAGTTTTGTGGGTGGTGGTTTTGGGAAAGTGCAATATCTTATATTTTATTTCAATATGTATTTGTGCACCAAAAAACTAATCTCTTTGCCCTGGTTCACATGCTACTTTGAAATCGCGCTACTTCACTTGAAGTAGCATGATTTCAAAGTAGCAAGGTCAGCGTGATTTCAGGTGGCTTAATACACAAATGTCTATTGAAGTCGCACCTGAAATCGGCAAAAGTAGTGCAGGAACTACTTTAGCAAATTGGTGCGGTGCCACAAAAAAAATGTTGCATCGATTGGAACAGTGCCATTGCCAATAGGCATGCGATTTGATCTCTCAAATCGCATGACCAATCACTCCAATGTAAACCTAGGCTTCTGCACAACTGCAAATTATATATAAAGATTCCACCTTTATCATTAACAGCTGTGGAGAATTGCAGGTAATGAATTCAGCTGGTGGATAGGCAGTGTTTGAATGTGTCAGCTCTGGTTCACATTGGTGTGATTTGACATGTCAAATCTGTGGCAATTGCACTGTTCTAATTGGTGCAATTTGTATTGATATTGGTGCAGAAACCTGTCAGTCAGGACTGACATGCAGGAATGAAATTGTGTGAACCCGCTGTCAGTGTGAACCAGGGCTCAAACTGGACCTTTTTGTCTTTGTAATTCATCTGCTGCTAACCCAGGGACACCATTTCTTATCAAACTCCCTTAAGTTTACCTTCAAATATATGTAGAAATACAGATTTGCATATCTGAAAATAAAAAATACTAATCATGGTTGAGATCAAATATTCACAGCTGCAAACAAAAGCGTGGTTTTACCTTCTGACCCGTAAATTAGTCGTATGCCCTTGGAAGTTCCTGTGCTGGTCAGGATCTCCATCTAGGTGGACATGGCGAGGTCTCTTTAGCAAAGACGAGATGCTGCTCATTGGCTGGGTAAGTGTAGGATATGTACTTGTACTTTATCAATGCGGGGGTGGATGTCGTAGTTAGATTTGGTGTGGGTGGGGTTCATTGATTTGTTTGGCATCACCACACATTTGTTTCCGTCCCATGTGCACACATCACTTCCTGCATTTGTTTTGCTGACTGTGCAAATAGGACTGTCCAACCTAATCGCCCTCTCCGTTCCTCCCAAGATCTCCTGCTCTCTAGCTCCCTCATCACCTCTTCCCATATCCGCCTCCAGGGCTTCTCCCGAGCCTCGCCCATCCTCTGGAATTCCCTACCCCAATCTGTCAGAGTGTCTCCAACTTTATCCACTTTTAGGCGATCCCTGAAAACTTTCCTCTTCAGAGAAGCCTATCCTGCCTCCATCTAACAACTGCACTATTTTCTCCATTAGCTCATCCCCCACAGCTATTACCCTTTGTATAACTTGACCCTCCCTCCTAGATTGTAAGCTCTAACGAGCAGGGCCCTCTGATTCCTCCTGTATTGAATTGTATTGTACTTGTACTGTCTGCCCTAATGTTGTAAAGCGCTGCATAAACTGTCGGCGCTATATAAATCCTGTATAATAATAATGTATAAAATATAAATGAGTGCTCCTTTTATTAAAATATATATGACTTGGTTCACAGCTGGGTGAATTTTCCAGCAAATTTGGACCTCTGAGTTGCATGACAAGTTGTATCCCATGATTTTCAATGATAACCATTCATATCTGTGCTACTTTAAGTCGCACCAACTTCAAAGTAGTCCCTGTACTACTTTGGTGTGACTTAGGGTATATTGGGTACAATATTACACCGGCATTCCCAGAAGTTTGGGCCAAGTTGCAGCGGAAAAGTGTCAGCAAAATAGTGTGACTTTCAGGTTGCAGCAGTGTGAATTTGGCCCTATTGTCACTTGTGCATCCTGAAAGTGTAGCAAATTCGTCCCTGCACTACCGTGGTTTGACTTTGATGCAATTTGAGGTTCAAACACCACAAGATTACACAGACATTGCTTCAAGTCATGACAAAGCTGTGCAATTTTAAGGTTGCACAAGTGCAAATGGGGCCTTATTCAAAGGTGTTATCAATTAATCGCATTAGGTTACTTTCACACTTGGGTGACTTTTCATGCAGCTTTGGACCTCAGAGTCACATGAAAAGTTGTCCCCCTTGATTTCCATGCATATTTATTAGAGCTGCACGATTAATCATCATCGTGATTTTTTTCCCCTTTGCGATCTTGAAAACAGCGTTTCACAATTCTTGCTATGCAAAGAACTCTCTCTGCTCTTCTGAAGCCACAGCTGTCAAAAGAAAGTAATAGAAAAACCAGGAAGTCTGTCAAGAATTAGAACATTCTTTAACAGTGAACTTAACTAGAAACCTTGTAACAATTTGTCAATGAAATAGACTTCTGTGTAAGTGAGGAAAGTTTAACCACTTAAACACTAAACCTTTTTCTGATATTTGTTGGTTTCAGGTTAAAATCATTTTTTTTGCTAGAAAATTACTTAAAACCCCCCAACATTATATATATATTTTGTAGAGACCCTAGAAAATAAAATGGTGGTTGTTACAATATTTTATGTCACACTGTATTTGCGCCTTTCAAATGCAATTTTTTTTTTGGAAAAAAATTACTTTAATGAATTTAAAAAAAAAAAAAAGTTAGCCCAATTTTTTTGTGGGATAATGTGAAAGACTTTACGTCGCAAGAATCGTGATCTTTTTATTCTAAGCAAAAAAATTGTGATTCTCATTTTGGCCAGAACCGTGCAGCTCTAATATCTATGCAACTTCACCCATGTTCACATAGGTCTGAATTGACATGTCAAATTGTAGCCAAATCGGCGCCTATTGATGGCAATGGAACTGTCCGAATTAGTGCGACGCCACAACGATTCCTAAAAGTAGTTCCTGCACTACTTTGGGCGACTTCAGGGGGTGATTTCTTACCTCCCAACTTTTTAAAATGGGTATAAGGGACACCTATTAGCAAAAGTAGGTAGGTATAGGACACCTTCTTAAAGGAGAACAGTTGGGACCTATGTGATTTCACTAGACATCTGTGCAGGAGAGTGCACTGATGTCTCTGAAATCGCTCACAAAGTCGGGCTGAGTCACATTTGTGCGACTTTGGACATCAGAGTCGCATGACAAGTCATACCCCATGATTTTCAATGTGTACCATTCATATCTGTGCGACTTCAAGTAACACTGACTTCAACGTAGTCCCTGTACTACTTTGGTCTGACTTTGATGCAAGTTGAGGTCCATAAACCTCAAGTTTAAACAGGCATTCCCTGGAATTGCGGCAAAATTGCTGATGCAAAACCGTGGGAAAGTTGCGTGCCTTTCCCTGCGACTCCTGCGTCCATAGACCTCAAGATTACACAGGCATTGCTTAAAGTCACATTAAAATCTTGCAACTTTCAGGTCACCCAAGTGTGAAAGGTGCCTAAGTCACTGTGACTGTACTATTTTATACCTAGAATATAAAGTAGTCCCACCATCAAACACTAGTAAACGTATGTTCTCAATATAATTGTGCTCAAATGGCTGAAAATCACACAGATGGTATCACCTACTGAAAGTTTGCATTGTACTCAGCAGCATATGCTGAAAAGAGGCAAATGCCTATTAGCCAATGCCACATCGGCATGAGCATGGTTGTTACTATAATATTAATGCCTGAAATGCAAAACCTTATTGTATAGAATCAAACATTAGTAAATGTATTTTCTCTGTAGGTAAGTGCTCAGCTCTGTAGCATAGCGGTGTACCCTGCTGCCCCCAAAAGTTAAATCCATGAATTCAAATCTCACTGACAGCATTACCTCCTGGAAGTGTGCATTGTACTCAAACATAATTAGTCAAAGCACATCAGCTTGCTTTATTCCATATTTTAACTCTTCAAATGCATGCAATGGTATGTACTTATTCAATAATATGGTATGGAATTCCAAAATTCAAGGAAAAAAATGTCGTAGGGTCCTCCCAGTACACACCAGGCCCTTTGGTATGGACTTTAAGGGGAACCCCACACCAAAATGTAAAATAAATTTGATGTGGGCCCCCCCAAAATCCATACCAGACCCTTATCTGAGCATACAGCCTGGAGGTCAGGATAGGGGGGGACGAGTGAGCACCCTCCCCTTCTGAACCTTACCAGGCCACATGCCCCAAAGCACCTTTTCCCCATGTAGATGGGGACAAGGGCCTCTTCCCGACAACCCTGGTCGGTGGTTGTTGGTCTGCAGGCAGGGGATTTATCGGAATCTGGAAGCCCCCTTTAACAAGGGGGCTCCCAGATCCTGCTCCCTATGTGAATAGGTATGGGGTACATTTTACCCCTACCCATTCACCAAAAAAAGCAGTGGAATGTAAAAAAATCAATAGCCGGTTTTTGACAAGTCCTTTATTGTGAAATAGCTCCGAGCTGTCTTCTTCCCTGAGCCATCTTCTCCAGACGCTGTCTCTCCCTCCTCCATCTTCTCCCTGAGCTGTATTCTCCCAGAGCCGTCTCTCTTGCCTCCGCCATTTTCTCCATCTGCTGTGTTCTTCCGCACCGCTGGTTACCCGCTAATAAAAAAAAAGCTGCTCTTCTTCCATGGCGGTCTTCCTCCGCTGTGTTGTCACCCGTTGTGTGGCATCTCTTACATAGCCATGGAGCGGACTCTCCGGGTGACATTTTTTTTTTTTATTAGTGGGTAACCGGCTGTGCTGAAGAACACATCAGCGGGAGAAGATGGTGGCGGCAGGAGAGACAGCTCGGGGAGAAGAAACATCAAACACTAGTGAATGTATTTTCTATGTATTTTCTATGTATGACTGTGCTACACCCAATAGGCTAGCGGTCAGCACTTCTACCTTGAAGAACTCATGGGTTCAAATTCCACAGAGAAATACTAAAAGATTGAATTGGTGAAAAAAAGGCAAATGACTATTAGCCAATTAGCCAAAGCAGCATATGCTGAAAATAGGTAAATGCCAATTAGCCAATGCACAAATTTGGCTGATTCTATTATATTAACTCTTCAAATGCATGCAATGATATGTAAGTATTCAATACTATTATGGTGTGAAATTCCAAACACCACACACTAACTAATGGGCAGATTACATTTTTTTGTTTGTTTATTTTAATTCGCTTGTGCACTGAAAAAATAAACACAGCTGGGGGATGGTATGTTGGCTGGTATTTGAACTTGTACCCTGAGTGCTGTGGAGACATCTGAGCAGACTACTAAGCCATTGTGCTAAGTACGAGACCTGCGTAATAGTGTAGTATGATTAAAGAATGAATATAAATAATTACCGCTTTATAGTCACCTAATTTATAGTTACATAGTAGGTGAGGTTGAAAAAAGACACAAGTCCATCAAATCCAACCTATGTGTGTGATAATGTGTCAGTATTACATTACATATCCCTGTATATTGCGGTCATTCAGGTGATTATCTAATAGTTTCTTGAAGCTATCAATGCTCCCCGCTGAGACCACCGCCTGTGGAAGGGAATTCCACATCCTTACCGTTCTTACAGTAAAGAACCCTCTACGTAGTTTAAGGTTAAACCTCTTTTCTTCTAATTGTAATGAGTGGCCACGAGTCTTATTAAACTCTCTTCTGCGAAAAAGTTTTATCCCTATTGTGGGGTCACCAGTACAGTATTTGTAAATTGAAATCATATCCCCTCTCAAGCGTCTCTTCTCCAGAGAGAATAAGTTCAGTGCTTGCAACCTTTCCTCATAACTAAGATCCTCCAGACCCTTTATTAGCTTTGTTGCCCTTCTTTGTACTCGCTCCATTTCCAGTACATCCCTCCTGAGGACTGGTGCCCAGAACTGGACAGCATACTCCAGGTGCGGCCGGACCAGAGTCTTGTAGAGCGGGAGAATTATCGTTTTATCTCTGCAGTTGATCCCCCTTTTAATGCATGCCAATATTCTGTTTGCTTTATTAGCAGCAGCTTGGCATTGCATGCCATTGCTGAGCCTATCATCTACTAGGACCCCCAGGTCCTTTTCCATCCTAGATTCCCCCAGAGGTTCTCCCCCCAGTGTATAGATTGCATTCATATTTTTGCCACCCAAATGCATTATTTTACATTTTTCTACATTGAACCTCATTTGCCATGTAGTCGCCCACCCCATTAATTTGTTCAGGTCTTTTTGCAAGATTACCACATCCTGCAGAGAAGTTATTGCCCTGCTTAGCTTAGTATCGTCTGCAAATACAGAGATTGAACTCTTTATCCCATCCTCCAGGTCGTTTATGAACAAATTAAATAGGATTGGTCCCAGCACAGAACCCTGGGGAACCCCACTACCCACCCCTGACCATTCTGAGTACTCCCCATTTATCACCACCCTCTGAACACGCCCTTGTAGCCAGTTTTCAATCCATGTACTCACCCTATGGTCCATGCCAACGCACCTTATTTTGTATAGTAAACGTTTATGGGGAACTGTGTCAAATGCTTTTGCAAAATCCAGATACACCACGTCTACGGGCCTTCCTTTATCTAGATGGCAACTCACCTCCTCATAGAAGGTTAATAGATTGGTTTGGCAAGAACGATTCTTCATGAATCCATGCTGATTACTGCTAATGAAATCATTCTTATTACTAAAATCTTGTATATAATCCCTTATCATCCCCAATTTAAAAAATAAAAAACAACATGCAACAAATAGGTAACCTAAATGTTTAATACATGTAACTTTACAGAATAGCAGACATTACTATGTAATAATCATTCATAACTGCATTAGTTAGCAAAAGAAGGAAAAAACTAGGAATACTAATTGCAACATACATCAATAGATGCACACGAGGTAAAGCACATCTCACATAAAAATGTTTCTTTCACATACATGGATCATGGTTACAGTGCAGTACTATATAACAACTTGGTAGGAATTGGCATTTGCATATACGCAGAAGCGCCAATTAACGCCGGCTTAAAATTTACTAACATGTGTTTCTCACTCGCACATTCGCCTGTTGAAATTTTATTTGGCTAAAATGGGAGCTATTATTTGCCATAGTGCCCAGTACTTCCTGGTGTTATAGTAAATGACCCCCATAGACTTTAACGGTGTTTGCATGCTCGAACAAACTTTTTTCCTGTTTACATATTCTGGTGCGAACTGAACAGGGGGGTGTTTGGCTCATCCCTACCTAGCAGTAAAAAGGGTTGCTGGTTGGATTCCCAACCACACCACACCACAACACTACCTGCCTGGAGTTTGCATGTTCTCCCTGTGCCTGGGTGGGTTCCCTCCGGGTACTCCGGTTTCCTCCCACACTACAAAGACATGCTGGTAGGTTAATTGGCTTCTGTCTAAATTGGCCCTAGTATATGAATGTGAGTTAGGGACCTTAGATTGTAAGCTCCTTGAGGGTAGGAGCCCATGTGAGTGTATAATGTATATGTAAAGCACTGCGTAAATTGACGGCACTATAGAAGTACCTTAAATAAAAATAAATAAGTCTTCACTAATATTATGGTGTGAATCTCCAAAACACCATACACTAGCTAACAAGCAGTTTACATTTGATAAACTTTATTGTATGGTATATAAACCATCAAACACTAGTAAAAGTATTTTGTATATATGAAATTGGAAAAAGGGCATTGAGGCCTATTAAGTGGGCCTCAGGGACTTTAAACGGTGCTGAGATCAAAAAATATATACAGAGTGTATCATAAAATAATGTTTTATTTAAACAATCTCAATAAAAACAGACATAGACAAAAGAAAATAAATGAAAAACAAAATAGGGTAATTCTTTGATACGAGAATTAATACCACTTTCTCAACATGTTTCGCTTTCATAAGCTTCTTCAGGAGATATATTTGTGATATTAAAGTCAGCTATAGGAAATAGAAAAAATATATATATAAACAATACATATATATGTCTGCTTGTACGTCAAACAATTATATTTATCCTTATTTTTATTATAGACAAAGTATTAAACAATAAATAAAAAAGGAGTAAGCAAGTCTTAATGTATCTGTAAACATAACATGTTCAAATATTCAAGGTATGAAGTGTATACGGAAAAAAAAAAAAAAAAAAAAAAAAAAAACACAACACACACATGTCATATATATATAAACTATCATCATTCAATTTAAATAGGGGGGCTTACCTTTACAAAAGTAAAGAAGAAAAAAAAGGGGAGGGGGGAAAAAAGGTGTAAGGGGTAGGGTTTTATTCTGTAAAGGCAAATGCTTTCTCCTCAGTCCTCACTTCCCAAAAAGAGGCATGCAGAGAGGGATAAAAATAAGAATTCTCTAAGAGGAGAAAAATTAAAATCAGTATATGTGTATAGATATGGTCAATTTGAATTAAAGTGCACTAATCAGTAACATATATAGAGATGAAAAGAGATCAGGTAATTACCTCCGGTAGAATCAATTGGAAATGACACAAATTACATCCAGAAGATGAGGATAGCAAAATTGCTAAAAAAGTAAAAGAACGGTTCTGGTATTTTAGTGAAGTGACAGTCAAGGAAGGGGCAATATGCATCCATACACAGCTGCCGAGTAAGCTGGACCTGGAGGTATTGCTGCACACTTTCACAAAGAACCTGAGGGATAAAAGTATAATCGGAGGGTATGTTATAATGTCATATAGACTGAAGTGTACCGTTACTGCAAGTAAGGGGATAGATGAGAAAACTTACTATTGGTAGTTAATATCCTGTTGAAGGAGTCCCGTTGTCCATTAGGAGAGTGTCTGCCCCATGTATTAGACAAGAGAGTGACAGAGGTTTGCGGGGAAACGAAGCCCCGCTTTTAAACCTCTCCAGCGTGACGACGTCTGACTCGTCATCACGCTGCGGACTAAAGGAGACACCTGCGCATGCGCACGTATCCGATTTCTATTCAGGAAGTAGCATAGGTGACGTCCGGCATTGCAGGCCGACCCGCGGCCATCTTGGGAAATCCTATGCCCTGAGTATAATGCTAAGGAAGCTCATAGGGCTCAAAAAGGCAAAAATATAGATTCTACATAATGTATAATGACGCGGTTTGGGGTAAAAAGTCTCTGAAAGAGCGCAACTATACCGCAACCGTAAATGGGAAAACTGTATACCCTGTATTATAATTTTTAAAAATTTTTAAAAAAATTTTTTTAAAAGGGAGGCCCAAAGATGGTAACAATAATGTAGTAGCATGGTGATGCCATTGTATGTAAATCGGAAAATGAGAAATGCAGCATTTGGTGTCTAAATGCGGGCAGCTAAGCCATCAAGACATTGATTAGGAATTGATTAGCTGAGTGCCCGGGGTGTCCGTGCATACCAAAGGGGATAAAGGGAGGGGGACCGAGAGTAAAGCATGAGCCTATACCATACTTCAAATCATAAGGTGAATAAATATCAAAAAGATGTAATAAAATTAAACTTGAAAAAGTATATATATATAAGGAAATTGATCCTTCAATCAGTTACATCAATCAGTTATATATGGGAAAAAAAAAAAAATAAAATTATAATTATTGTAAAATTATAAAAAAGGTTTGTAACTCAAGGCATCATTTAGGCCAGGATGTTTTAAAGCATTAAGAGTGACAATCCACTTGGTTTCACGTTGTAATAAGATTTTATCATAGTCCCCCCCTCTTTCATTTGGGGGGACATGTTCCAAGGCATAAAAGTGCATCATCCTATCATCAAATTGGTGATGGAGACCCATATGTCGGCTTATAGGGGTCTCCATCTTCTTTTTACACACTAGGGAGACATGGTCTCTAATCCGGTGGAAGAAGGGGCGTTTAGTTTTCCCTACATAATATGCATTGCATTCACATGTCATTATATAGACTACGCCTATGGATTGGCATGTAACTAGAAAGTTGGGACTGTACAACTGACCATTAGGAAGAATGATATTGCGAGATGCATAGATATATCTGCAAAAATCACATTTGTGACAAGGTTTGGTACCCTTGTTTTTAGTATGGGTTATGGGTCGTGGGGCATGATGGCTGTGTACTATACGATCTTTAATTGATCGAGATCGACGAAAAGTAATCTCGGGATAGTTTTTCAAGTGTTTGGACACCTTAGGGTCGCCCATCAGTAAATACCAGTGCTTTTGCAGCAAATCCCGCATTTGCCGATGTTGTCCGGAGAAGGTAGTGATCATTCTCAGACTTGGGGGCGATTTTGGTTTTGTGGGCTTATAAATTAATTGACTACGTTGGCTTCTTTTAGCTCTAAGGTAAGCTCTTTTTAAACATTTGTTACTGTACCCCCGAGTCTTTAGGCGTTCCCTCAGTGCCCTGGCCTCGGATTCAAAATGGATATTTTCACTGCAATTTCTCCTCAGTCTTAGGTACTGTCCATAGGGGACATTATCTATGAGTGGTTGGGGATGAGAACTGGCAGCATGCAGGAGTGAATTTCCCGCTGATGCTTTCCGAAAGAGAGTGGTCCCTATGGTTCTGTCTGGGTTAATGAAAAGGGTGACATCCAAAAAAGTTAAGGTGGTTTGACTTGCTTCCATGGTAAAGGTTAAATTATAGGGATTAGTTTTCAGACCCTCAAAGAAGGACGCAAGGTCCTCCCTGCTGCCAGTCCATATTAGGAATACATCATCAATATATCGTTTCCATATTGATATGTTTTCCATTAGGTTTTGCAAATCTTCCCTAAATAAGAGATTTTGCTCCCACTCCCCCAGGTACAGGTTCGCATACGTGGGGGCACATCTGGTCCCCATAGCGACCCCCTGCACCTGGAGGTAGTGGGAGTGAGCAAACAAAAAAATATTGTTCATAAGGATGAACCTCAGGAGGTCCAAAATGAAGCTCCTATAGGTCTCAGGGACATCTCCATCTCTGGAGATGAAGCCCTCCACAACTGCCACCCCCAAATGGTGGGGGATGGAGTTGTAGAGGGCCTCCACATCCAGAGCTACCAGCCACGCTCCCTCTGGGATGGTCAGACCATCCAAAACTCGAAGGAGTTCACTGGTATCTTGTAAATAGGATGTCAAGCTTTCTACATGCGGTCTGAGAAATTCATCTATCAGTTGACTGGCATTTTCCGTAAGGGATCCGTTTCCGGACACGATCGGTCTGCCAGGGGGGTTGTTTAAACTCTTATGTACCTTGGGAAGGGCGTACAGTGTAGGAATCCGAGGGCAGGGCACATTGAGAAACTCCCACGTCGATTTTGTGATTTGGCCCTGGCTATATGCAGTTCCAATCAGCTTTCTATAGCAAATGGTCATGTTGGAGAAATGCGTCTCTGAGACTTTCCTATACCAGTCGTGATTTTGTAAAAGGCGTAAGACCATGGATTCATATTGTTCAGTCGTCATTACTACTAGATTGCCTCCCTTATCTGATGGCTTGACCACCAGACGGGAGTCCAACTGTAGTGACTTTAAAGCCAGTTTTTGTTGGCTTGTAAGATTTGATTGTTTAATGCCCTTCCATTTGGTCCTGCAGATGTCCTCAGTGACCTGATGGATAAAGGCCCACACATTGGGATTACCCTGTAGTGTGGGAAAAGTCTTGGATTTTGGTTTGTATTCCTTAGGGATGAAAGGCACAACTGGGTAGGAGGCATCAGATGCCCGACCGGGACAGCCGTCCTGATCAAGAGTCTGGGCCTCCAGGAGATCTATCTCGTCTATATGACCCTCGTCCCAGAGCTCCATGAGCTCTTCCATTGCTTTAATCTCATTCAGTGTGATGTTTTCTACTGTGGATTGAGGTGGTGTTGTATTAGGTCGTACAGATTTGTCAAAAATAATGCGAAGCATTAATTTGCGGGCGAATAGGTTGAGATCTTTGATGAGTTCAAACTGATCAATTTTCTGTGTCGGACAGAAGGTCAATCCTAATTCCAAGACAGACAACTGATCAGCACTAAGAGGGATGGAAGACAAATTTATTATTTCAAATTTCTGGCCTGTTTTTGGAGACCCTCCGTGATGGTCATCTTTTTCGATTCGTGTACCGGTTGGGTGAAGATCGGAGCCGGACGAAAATCCGACTGGTTTGAATCATGAGTGTGATTAGTTGAGGGTGCCGAAGTTGGAGATAATGAAGTGCTCGCATGGGTATTGGGAAGAGTGTCCCGATGTGCCAGTGCGTGTGAGGTGTTAAATTTGGCCGTAGTGGCTCTCGTGTGGACTGGAGTGCGGTTTGTGTTTGGGTGTCGCTTACTTGACCCCGTAGGTGCGTGGGTTTTGCCAGTAGTGCGCATTTTGGAAGATCCAGAATCCTTGGAGCTTGCCGGTGCCTGTGAGGAGAGGGAGGAAGCAGAAGAGGTGTCAGAATCATTAGTATCGGAGGGAGGATCTCTAAAAGTTTGCCTATGAGCATTTTGTCTCTTGCTTTTTTTAGGTTGTGTCCAAACATATGCCTGATTGTTGTCATATGATACTTTATCTCTTAAAAATTTCTTTTCCTTAGTTTTTAAGATTTCAGCTACATAGGTCTCGATGTGTGTTTTGAGGATTCCCTCACGGTTAGAGAAAAGCTCACTTGAAACAATCAGGCTATTTTCAGCATATAGCTTTTCTATCTCCTTATCAAGAGAGGCCAACTCTTCGTCATAGTAACCACATAGTAGTTCCATCATTCTCATAGAGCATGATTGAAGATTTGTCTCCCAATTGGTTCTAAAGTTCGATTCCAATTTATTCACTGTGGGAAAAATCTGGATTCTCAACCCCCAAGGGGCTATTTGATCGTCCAGATATTTCGAAAAGTACCATTTATTCCAATACACCCTTGCCTTTTTCTCCAGCATTCGCTGGAGACGAAGGAAAAAGCGGTCCATTGATAGGCCACCTCCAGTGGCATTCTGGGATTTATGGATCTGGTCCATAAATCCCTCAAAGGCATTACCGCAATGGTGGGCCATAATGAAAACCAAAAGAAAAACAAAACAAAAAGAAAAAAGTACATATATAAAATAAAAGAACAAAAAACAATTGCAAAGGCAAAGGCAAAAGCTAAACAATAAGAGTATTCTTGTAGAAAAATCTAAATCATTGAGTATACATCAATCAAGATGAATAGATAATAATACATAAATGCATTCAATTTTGAAATTTCCTCAAACTTCTGAAGGTGAAAAGGTGGGTAACACCTCAGGGTTCAGTTAAAAGAAAAAATTTGAAATAAGAGGAAAATTCAGAAGCACCACATCCCATATAGTAAATTTTGAAATTGGAAAAAGGGCATTGAGGCCTATTAAGTGGGCCTCAGGGACTTTAAACGGTGCTGAGATCAAAAAATATATACAGAGTGTATCATAAAATAATGTTTTATTTAAACAATCTCAATAAAAACAGACATAGACAAAAGAAAATAAATGAAAAACAAAATAGGGTAATTCTTTGATACGAGAATTAATACCACTTTCTCAACATGTTTCGCTTTCATAAGCTTCTTCAGGAGATATATTTGTGATATTAAAGTCAGCTATAGGAAATAGAAAAAATATATATATAAACAATACATATATATGTCTGCTTGTACGTCAAACAATTATATTTATCCTTATTTTTATTATAGACAAAGTATTAAACAATAAATAAAAAAGGAGTAAGCAAGTCTTAATGTATCTGTAAACAGATAGTTACATGCCAATCCATAGGCGTAGTCTATATAATGACATGTGAATGCAATGCATATTATGTAGGGAAAACTAAACGCCCCTTCTTCCACCGGATTAGAGACCATGTCTCCCTAGTGTGTAAAAAGAAGATGGAGACCCCTATAAGCCGACATATGGGTCTCCATCACCAATTTGATGATAGGATGATGCACTTTTATGCCTTGGAACATGTCCCCCCAAATGAAAGAGGGGGGGACTATGATAAAATCTTATTACAACGTGAAACCAAGTGGATTGTCACTCTTAATGCTTTAAAACATCCTGGCCTAAATGATGCCTTGAGTTACAAACCTTTTTTATAATTTTACAATAATTATAATTTTTTTTTTTTTTTTTTTTTCCCATATATAACTGATTGATGTAACTGATTGAAGGATCAATTTCCTTATATATATATACTTTTTCAAGTTTAATTTTATTACATCTTTTTGATATTTATTCACCTTATGATTTGAAGTATGGTATAGGCTCATGCTTTACTCTCGGTCCCCCTCCCTTTATCCCCTTTGGTATGCACGGACACCCCGGGCACTCAGCTAATCAATTCCTAATCAATGTCTTGATGGCTTAGCTGCCCGCATTTAGACACCAAATGCTGCATTTCTCATTTTCCGATTTACATACAATGGCATCACCATGCTACTACATTATTGTTACCATCTTTGGGCCTCCCTTTTAAAAAAAATTTAAAAAAAATTTTTAAAAATTATAATACAGGGTATACAGTTTTCCCATTTACGGTTGCGGTATAGTTGCGCTCTTTCAGAGACTTTTTACCCCAAACCGCGTCATTATACATTATGTAGAATCTATATTTTTGCCTTTTTGAGCCCTATGAGCTTCCTTAGCATTATACTCAGGGCATAGGATTTCCCAAGATGGCCGCGGGTCGGCCTGCAATGCCGGACGTCACCTATGCTACTTCCTGAATAGAAATCGGATACGTGCGCATGCGCAGGTGTCTCCTTTAGTCCGCAGCGTGATGACGAGTCAGACGTCGTCACGCTGGAGAGGTTTAAAAGCGGGGCTTCGTTTCCCCGCAAACCTCTGTCACTCTCTTGTCTAATACATGGGGCAGACACTCTCCTAATGGACAACGGGACTCCTTCAACAGGATATTAACTACCAATAGTAAGTTTTCTCATCTATCCCCTTACTTGCAGTAACGGTACACTTCAGTCTATATGACATTATAACATACCCTCCGATTATACTTTTATCCCTCAGGTTCTTTGTGAAAGTGTGCAGCAATACCTCCAGGTCCAGCTTACTCGGCAGCTGTGTATGGATGCATATTGCCCCTTCCTTGACTGTCACTTCACTAAAATACCAGAACCGTTCTTTTACTTTTTTAGCAATTTTGCTATCCTCATCTTCTGGATGTAATTTGTGTCATTTCCAATTGATTCTACCGGAGGTAATTACCTGATCTCTTTTCATCTCTATATATGTTACTGATTAGTGCACTTTAATTCAAATTGACCATATCTATACACATATACTGATTTTAATTTTTCTCCTCTTAGAGAATTCTTATTTTTATCCCTCTCTGCATGCCTCTTTTTGGGAAGTGAGGACTGAGGAGAAAGCATTTGCCTTTACAGAATAAAACCCTACCCCTTACACCTTTTTTCCCCCCTCCCCTTTTTTTTCTTCTTTACTTTTGTAAAGGTAAGCCCCCCTATTTAAATTGAATGATGATAGTTTATATATATATGACATGTGTGTGTTGTGTTTTTTTTTTTTTTTTTTTTTTTTTCCGTATACACTTCATACCTTGAATATTTGAACATGTTATGTTTACAGATACATTAAGACTTGCTTACTCCTTTTTTATTTATTGTTTAATACTTTGTCTATAATAAAAATAAGGATAAATATAATTGTTTGACGTACAAGCAGACATATATATGTATTGTTTATATATATATTTTTTCTATTTCCTATAGCTGACTTTAATATCACAAATATATCTCCTGAAGAAGCTTATGAAAGCGAAACATGTTGAGAAAGTGGTATTAATTCTCGTATCAAAGAATTACCCTATTTTGTTTTTCATTTATTTTCTTTTGTCTATGTCTGTTTTTATTGAGATTGTTTAAATAAAACATTATTTTATGATACACTCTGTATATATTTTTTGATCTCAGCACCGTTTAAAGTCCCTGAGGCCCACTTAATAGGCCTCAATGCCCTTTTTCCAATTTCAAAATTTACTATATGGGATGTGGTGCTTCTGAATTTTCCTCTTATTTCAAATTTTTTCTTTTATTTTGTATATATGATTGTGCTCAGCCCAATAGGCTAGCAGTTAGCACCTCTACTTTCAAAAATTCAGGTATTGAAAGACTCATGGGTTCAAATCCCACAGAAAAATCCTAAAAGATTACTATTGGTGAAGAAAAGGAGAATTACTGTTAGCCAGTTAGCCAAAGCAGCATACAGTGAATGCTAAGTAGTCAATACACTTTAATGTGGTTGATATTATTGTATTAACTCTTCAAATGCTTGCAATGGTATGTAAGTATTCACTAATATTATGGAGTGAATCTCCAAACACCACACACTAGCTAACAAGCAGTTTACATTTGATAAACTTTATTGTATAGTATATAACACATCAAACACTAGTAAAAGTATTTTGTAGGTATAATTGTGCTCAGCCCAATAGGCTAGCAGTTAGCACCTCTGCCTTCAAACATTCAGGTATTAAAAGACTCATGGGTTCAAATCCCACAAAAAAATCCTAAAAGATTGCATTATTGGGAAAAGGAGAATGCCAGTTAGCCGATTAGCTAAAGCAACACAAATATATATATATACACACACACATACTGAAAATAGGTGATTGCCAATGTACTTTAATGTGAATGATTTTATTGTATTAACTCTTTAAATGCATGCAATGGTATGTAAGTATTCAATTATATTATGATGTGACATTCCAAACACCACACATTAGCTAAAGGGCAGTTTACATTTCTTTGTTTATTTTAATTCACTTGTGCACTGAAAAAATAAACACAGCTGGTGAATGGTAGGTTGGCTGTTGTTTGAACTCATACCATGAGTGGTGTGGAGATATCCAAGCAGACCACTAAGCCATTATGCTAAGTACAAGACCTGCATAATAGTGTGGTATTATTAAAGAATGAACATAAATAATTACTGCTTTATAGTCAACTAAATTAATAAATAATAAATCAAAAACATTAAAAAAAACAACATATAACACATAGGTAACCTAAATGAATAATACATCTAACTTTACAGAATAGCAGACATTACTATGTAATAATCATTCAGAACTGCATTTCTTAGCAAAAGAAGGAAAAAAAAACTAGGAATACTAATTGCAATATAAATCAATAGATGCACGGAAACTAGAGCACATCTCTGATAAAAATGTTTCTTTCACATACATGGATCATGGCTACAGTACAGTGCTATATAACAACTTGATAAGAATTGGCATTTGTATATACGCGGAAGCGCTAATTAGCGGCAATTTAGAATTTACAAACGGTTGTTCCCCACATATAAAATGGGTGCTATTATTTGCCATAGTGCCCAGTACTTCCTGGAGTTATAGTAAATGACCCCCAATACTACACCTTGATCCAAGGGAAAAAGTAATATAGTTACACAAAGTAGCTAAACAAATAATAAGAGCAATATTTTTTAAGTAGGCTTCCACACTTGTAATATTTTAAGAGACTGTAACCCAGTATTGGAGCTTGTTCATTTTCAAGGTGAATTTTTACTTTGCTTTTTGTCTTAGTGAATGGAGTAAATGCAAAAGTGAAAACATTCATTTTTCAAGAAATACATAGTCATGTGCAAAGAAAATAATTTAAAAAACAGGATTTTTGCTTGCACATGATTGGACAATTAACATCAGCACAACTTCACATAACTTAGTGCATGAGGTGAAGTTGTACTGACTTTTTTCATCTAATATTGTGCAAGAAAAAAATCTATGTTTTACCTAAGTCATTCATGATTGGGTGTTCTTTGCAAAGTGAGTTGCATTCCATTCTTAACTGCAACCTTGCAACCCCCAAAAGATTCTGAATTATAGATTCTATAATTACATTTTCTTTGTCTAGCTAAATGCAAATGCTGCACATATTTTTTGGTATGTGTGCTGTTTATGGCTTGGTATGTGTGCTGGTTCTCATTTATCTAGGAAAAAGTACTGCACAGACGCAAACTCTCATCTCTGTGCAATTTACTAATATTTCACTATTATGTGGCATAATGGTGTCAATAAAGAACACACAAGCTGCTTTCTGTGCTTAGATTTTTTTTTTCCCAAATAGTGCGACATGCAGGGAAAAAATTCCATGCTGCTTTCTGTACTCCCTTTTGCCACCAAATAAAGACATGTACAGAGAAAATATGCATCTTTCTTCCTGTGTTTCTTTTTAATCTTAACTGAAGGCATGCAAAGAGCTCAGAGATTCAATTTACAACAGAGTTGATGCAAAGTAATTTACAAGGGTCTCTCACATCACTCTGTAAGGAAATCACATGGGAAAAAAACTTTACACCTGCATCTTAAGACCATAGGGAACATTTGGTGATTTTATCAATCTAACATAATTATTTGATCATGGCATGATCAAAGTATCTCATGGAGGACTGAAAGCATATATCCAGGATAGTCATTTGGGGTTAACAGATGAAACTCTATTGGTGTTCAAAAGTGATTATCTCTCGTAATTTTCATTAGTAGAATCTTTGATCCTTGCCTAGTGCCCCCTTAGGTAGTTGTCAGCCTGAACATAAAAACTCAAAGAAGATCTTAGTTCTTAGTCATATAATGTCCAAGTGGATTTGGCATTTTTATCTTCACAGTTGAGTTTTCATTTATTATCGGAGAATGCATCAAAGCAAGTCAGAAAAGGATACAATGTAAATAATAACAACAATATTCTTTAGATAGTTACAGAATTTGTAAGTTATTAAAGAATATATTATTATGTTGTACTAAAAGAACAGTTTTTGTCACTGTTGTGCATAGACAGCATATTATCAATTTGTGATGCCACCTATTTCAATAGGATTTTATCCTGAACTGCATGCCTATGTAACAAGAACTACCAGAACTTTGATCCACTTTCATTTCTGATTTTTTTCCCCTTTTTTATTCATTGGTATTTGCATAATAGTATAGATATGATTTTGTGGATCACACCTTTTGGAAGCTTACATTATACAAGCAAACAAACATCTAAATAAATTGACCCTTTCAGAGCTATGTATTGGAGTAATACACAATAAATGATGCATTTTAGCAGACATTACAACAACACAGGGTACTACAAGGTACACATCTGAACTGCAGAGCTCCACAATTCACACATCTTAGACCCGGTTCACACAGGGGAAACTTGTCAGGTGACTTAGCCGCCTGACAAGTCGTGCTCCATTCTGTACAATGGAATCGTTCTAATAAGAGCGACTCAAGTCACTCCAACTTAGAAAAAGTTTCCTGTACTACTTTGGGGCGACTTCAGGGCGGCTTGCATTGACTTCTATACAGAAGTCATTTTGCATCCACGTTAAAGTCGCGCTGTACAGGGTGGCTTCAGAGTCGGGCGACTTTGAAGCTGCCCCTGTGTGAACCGGACTCCTAAAAGAGAAGTTCAAAATTTAAGCAAAACAAACATTTATACTCAGCTAGGTGGATGCCACATTGGCCCAATGCTGCATTTGTCCCCCGGCCACCTCTAATCACTCAGTTCTCTGTCTTCAGTGAGCAGAAACAATGGAGTGTGGAGGAGTAGGAGCGGCTGGCTCAGTCTCCCAGTGGCTCACAGAGGGACTGAGCCAGCCGCCTGTGTAAGCATCTTGGCGGATCCCAAGTCAGGATCTCCAGAGCCTGTACCAATTGAGTGACGTCAGCTGAATGTGGGTCATAGGCAGTAGTGTATTTAGGTATTTCGCTGCCCTAGGCCTGACTAAACCCTCTAATTTAAATATGACCCACCCCTTCCTGTCAAAGCCATACCCCTTGCTGTTTAACCTGTTCCCGACCAGCAGCAGCATTTGTACTGTGGCAGAATGTCACAGGCAGGCAAATCGCCGTTATGTTACATCGGGCGCGCAACCGCCGATGATCGGATTTGATCCAGAACCGATCAATCTTCAGGCCCAGGCCAATGAAATCTGGTCTGGACTTGGTGATCGGTCCTGGCAAATGAGATCCTTCCCCTGTCATGTAACTGTAAAAACTGACAGGGGAAGTGATGTCATCTCTCCTTGTGACGGTCTTTTCCGTTCCAGACTGAGGAGAGATGACATCTAAAAGTGAGTTGCACCAACACTACATTGACACCAGGTCACGTAGGCACACAATTCACCCCTCGATCACCCCCTGATCACCCTCCCCAGTTAACGCCTTCACCACCTGTCACTGTGTCACCCAATACAGCATTCAGATTTTTTTTTATCGCTGTTCCGGTGTCATTAGTAACAAAAATCAGCATTAGGGTAATTAGTCTTAGGCCCAGATAGGTGTAGGGACCCCCCTAACCCCCCCAATAAAGGTTAACCCTTTGATTACCCCCTGTCACCTGGGATTACTGTATAAGTGTCACGGGTGATGCAGTTTAGCTAGTTTATTTTTTTATAGCGTCAGGGCACCCATCGTATTTTACCCAATAAAGGTTTAACTTCCTGATCACCCGGCGTGTGATCAAAGTTAGGTTTTAGTGTCAGATAGGGTCTGCGTTGCCCCTGGCAGCATCAGATTAGTGCCAGTAGCGCTAACACCCACACACACACCATACGCCTCCCTTAGTAGTGTAGTGTCTGAACACATCAATATCTGATCTGATCAGAACTATATTAGCGTCCCAGAAGTTTAGGGTTCCCAAAAATGAAAAATGCAGTGTTAGCGGGATCAGCCCAGATACCTGTTAGCACCTGTGTTTAGCCTCTCCGCCCAGCCCAGCCCACCCAAGTGCAGTATCAATCAATCACTGTCACTTACAAAACACAACACACATAACTGCAGCGTTCGCAGAGTCGGGCCTGATCCCTGCGAACGCTAACAGTTTTTTTGGTAGCATTTGAATCAGTCGCTGACAGTCAGGTGATGTTTTTCTTGTGAGTCTCACTACTGTATCAGTAAATTTAGAGACCAAAATGTCAAATCGAAGGTACACTAGTGAAGAGGCCTACACGTTTCTGAGCATGACAAATAGTGAAGAGGAACTCACTCGTTTGTCAGATTCAGGCTCAGAATACGTACCTGTAAACAGCAGCGGCACCCTGACAGATAGCTCTGATGACGAAGTTGTGGTCCCTGCCAAGGTCAGGCGTACCAGACCCCATTCTTCTGCTGTCGTTGAAATGCAAGAACCGCAGGTCCCTAGTATGGAGCAGAGAGCCAGTATTAGCGCCGTTCATCCTTCTGGTGAACTGGCAAGCACCAGCGGCCTAGTACATCCTGGTCGTACATCCTGTACTGCAGTAACACTTGGTGACATGGCGAGTCCCATAAGTGCAGTTCAAGCTGGCCAGATGGCAAGCATGAGTAGTGTCCCACTGCCACCAAGGAGAAGACAAAGACAGGCCTGTCGAGCCCATAGTGCCCTTCCTGCTGCATTCGCCAATCTGGCCAACCCGGAATTCAGGTGGAAACAGTTGATTTTACACCACTTGATTTTTATTCGCTGTTTTTCACCGAAGATCTCTATAGATCTATTGTGGACCAAAGCAATTTATATGCTGGTCAATTCATCACCGTTAATCCCCAGCTGACCCTTGCCAGAGATTGGAAACCAATTACGTTTTCCGAATTTCTCTTTCAATCGTTTTTATTGAGAAGTTAACAAAACAATAAGGATGATCAAGATTACAGGTCCAACCACAAGATCAACTTATACTCATACACATAAAGTAGTTGACAGATCATAAACTGCTTGTAGGACAAAGAAAGATATGTCAAAATCATTACATTGAATTCCATAAGATCGACTCCGAAAAGAGGGGCCACTCCCCTACTCCGCACCACACATGGGAACTCGCTGTGCTAGGAGGGGAGGTCCACCACTCAGGAGAAGCAATACCAGTAAACCAAAGATATATGATGAAATAATAATGAAGTAAAGTCTTTAATTGGAGTAGTGAATTCAAACCTGAGGTGTCTATCATGAGTATTATACCCAGAAACACAGAATAACTAGTAGAGCTTATGGTAAGTTTGCATGTGACTATCCAATTAGCGAGGAAAATGGAACCATAGGTTCAGTCAGCAGTAAATAAGCTTTGTTAAGTATCTGAAGAAGCCTATCATCTATAATAAAGTAATGGATTATAGTAACTTCTGTAAGTGTTAGCAAAGCAGTCTAACCTGTATGCCAAAAATCTATAGGATAAACAAGGGAAGAAGATAAGAAAGGAGAGCGAGAAGAAAAGAGAGGATGAAATGATACATCTTGAGACGGTGCGGTACTCGCTCAACCACAGGGGTCCAGGTCAAGCTGTAGACAAAGGTGGCGGAGATATATATTTAACCCATGGGTCCCAGGTGGCATCGTGTTTAGTAGTAGTGTCCAGGAGAATACTAACCGTCTTCTCCTGGGCCATGATCCATGAAATCTTTCTCTTAACCAAGAGAAATGAAACAGTGGATCTCTTCCAGGCCCGTGCAATTGTGAGTTTGGTCCCCAGGAAAATGAACATAATAAGTCGTTGAACTACTTTAGGAGTTTTAGGGCAGGGAAAATTTAGGAGAGCCAGCTGAGAAGACTTTTGGATTGGGAAGCCTGTTATTTTCCAAATGGTATGAAAGATCCTATTCCATAAACCCCGGATTTTAGGGCAGTCCCACCAAATGTGTAACATGGACCCTATATGCCCACAATTTCGGAAGCACATAGGGGAAGCACTGGGGTAGATTTTGGAGAGTTTGAGAGGGACCATGTACCACCGCATAAGGACTTTCATATTTGCTTCAATTAAAGCTATATTCAATATGCCCTTAGATGCAGCAAAGGAAGCTCTATGCCATTCCTCAACACTCCATGTGTGATGGAGATCACTCTCCCATTCTCGCATAAAGAGTGATTTAGTCTCAGCCCTAGCTAGCGATCGGTAAATCACTGAGATCCCTCCCCTCTGCTCCACAGCTTGACCACACCACCGCTCGTATTCCGTGATCGAAAGTGGGGTATGACTGGGGGACCTAAGAGACTGCAGAAAGTGAAATATCTGTCTGAAACGAAATCTTTCAGTGTTGGGCATGTCAAGTTTGTTGATGCAGTGGGTCAGAGTGAGGGGTCCCGTAGGATTAGCAAAGTGTCCTATTCTATACATCCCCTTATCTAGCCACCATTGGAATGCTTGTATGTCCATGCCTGGGGGGAAAAAGAGGATTTCGGAATATATGGGACAGCGGATGCCAATTTGATACTATTCGAGGGTTGTGTTTGAGAGAGTCCCACAGTTTCAGGGAGTGGGAAAGTGTAGGGACCATGATGGCAGTTCTAGATCTAGGATGGGACCAGATAATGTAATCTAAAGTAAATTGAGGTATAGCCTGTCACTCCATATGAACCCAATCTGGGTGAGCAACCCTAGAATATACAGTGGACAGTTGGGAAAGTTGTGCTGCTTGATGATACCAAAGAAGTTTAGGTAAACCCACTCCTCCTTGATCCCTGCTCCTGAACAGAGTCTGCTTGGCAATTCTATGTCCCTTCCCACACCATATAAATTTAATAATTTTCGATTGAAACTTCCTGAGGTGATCTTTGGGGATAGGTATCGGTAAGGACCTAAAGAGATAAAGAACACGTGGTAGCAAAGTTAGTTTTACAGAATTGATTCTCCCTAACCAAGACAGCCCCATTTTGTCCCATCTGGATAAGTCCTCTCCTAATTTACGAAAAAGTGGGGGGAAATTAGCATTATAGAGATTGTCAATTGATGAAGTAAGGTTGATACCCAGATAGGGGATAATTTTTTCCCCCCAACTGAATTGGAAGTCGGTTTTAAGTAAGGCCATCACGGAGGTCGGTAGATTAATGTTTAGAGCCATAGATTTAGAGTAATTAACCCTAAGACCAGATACCTTGCCGAAGTCATCGTATACCTTGTATAGGTTAGGTAAAGAAGTAAGTGGCGAGGTGATGAAAAGTAAAACATCATCAGCAAAGAGAGCGCACTTGTGGGTTTGTTGGCCACAACACACTCCCTGTATGTCCGGATTATGCCGGATGGCGCTAGCTAGTGTCTTGATGACTACGGCAAAAATCAATGGAGACAAAGGGCAGCCTTGTCTAGTACCACTTAGGATCGGAAAAGAGTCTGAATAGTAACCCTACATTTTGACTTTTGCAACCAGGGTATCGTATAGTGCTCCTATTATATTCATAAAGGTTTGACCAAAACCCCACTTTTTTAGTATCAGGAACAGGAAGGCCCAGGAGACAGAGTCAAAAGCTTTCATTAGATCCAGAGACAAAACGAATCCCTGCTGAGGGAGTCCTTTGTCCCAGCCGGAGTTTAGTAACGAGACTATGTCTATCGCTCTCCTGATCTGGTCTGGACCCTGTCTCCCAGGAATGAAGCCGACCTGATCCCTATGAATATACAGGCTTATAAAGGAGGATATTCTATTAGCTAAGATTTTAGTTAAGATTTTTAGATCATTGTTGATCAATGATATGGGCCTATAATTAGCTGTACAGCTAGTGTCCTTACCTGGCTTTGGTATTACTGTAATGAAAGCCGAATTAAGCGTCTTGTCTAATTGACCCCCTGCTCGTAACTGATTATAAAAGCGAGCTAGATATGGAGAAAGCTGCTGGGAGAAGTGTTTGTAATACGGGGCTGAAAAGCCATCTGGACCAGGAGCGGAGTCATTTCTGAGGTCATGAATGACCTGAGATACTTCCTCCACAGAAATAGGATTTTCAAGGCTGTCCTTATGATGCTCTCGTAGCTTAGGGGGCTTCAGGGAGCTCAGAAAATAATCAATTGTGTGAGACGAGGGTTCCGACCCTTGAGTACTATATAAAGATCGGTAAAAATCATGAAAGGATTCCATGATTTTCAGAGGATTCTGGGATAGGGAGCCATTACTTAAACATATCTCAGGTAAAGTGCGCACCCTCAGCCTTGGAGTAAGCCTGCGTGCCAACATGGCACCCAATTTGTCCTTTTGATAATAGAACCTCCCTCCATCCCATCATAAACTTTTCTCCGCTACGGCTGTGAGGGACAGATTAAGAGCCATGCGCGCGGATTCAAGGTTAGCTGTCGATGTAACAGTGGGGTTGCGTTTATGTTGTTAACTGAAGTGAGAAAATTCACTTTCAAGTCTAGCTATTTCCAGTTTGCAGGCTTTGTTTATTCTAGCGGACATTTGGATTAGTTTACCCCTTACATAGGCTTTGTGAGCTGCCCACAATGTGATGGGAGAGATATTATCAACATCATTATGTAAGAAATATTCCTGAATATCTTTGCTAAGTTCATTGACATGTGAGGGATTGCTGAGTAAGGAGGCATTTAATTTCCAATGAAACCCGTGGTGATGAGTTACAGGTTTGTGTATGATTAAGAGAAGGAAGGAGTGGGCCGACCAGACAGAGTCTTTAATGATTGCTTTACGCACCAGCGGGATATGTTTTTGCATAATGAAAAAGTGATCAATTCTGGCAAAAGTATTGTGGGGGCTGGAATAATGCGTATAGTCCCGAGTACCAGGATTTAGTTCCCTCCAAGCATCTACCAGACCCTATTGGAAGATCTGTCTGGCTACATTGAGGCTCTGTCTGGTGGGGCGCACACCATCCCTTCCCGGGGGTCTAGACTTATCCTTTCCTGCGTCAAATGCTATGTTGGAATCTCCGTCGTAAAGGACCATGCCTTCCAGCATTGGAGCAAGGGTGAGAAAGAGGGATTGGAAAAATTTGGATTGTCCTCGGTTAGGTGCATAATATGAGATTAGTGAGTAAATCTCGTCGCTGAGGACGTCAGAGGACGAAGCGCGCACGACGGACCTACGCTTCCCACATCACTTCCTGACAAACCTGTGGGTGAATCAGACATTTGTCCAGCTGATCGCCACTTCCCCCACTGGTATCTGTTGTGCTTACAGTGATTGTGGATATCATACAAGACAGTATCTGAGCATCATCCCCCCCCCCAGTGGTCAAGGGAGGAATAGAGGAGTACTGTGCTTGCATGTGTTTTTAATTTTTTAACTATTTTTTTAAACTATATTTCTTTACCTTATTTTGGAAATATTTCGGATTATTATATATACTATTTTACAAAATAAAGACACTTTTGAGACTTTATTACACTATGGAAGTCTCCTTTTCTTTGATATATGAGGATTAAGACCCACCGGGATATAATTGGAGATGTGACAGCAGTGAACAGGAAAGCCCTTGTTTACGACTACAGGCCTGACACCCCTGCAGGGGTTTCTACCTTTGGTGAGTGAGCACTTTGAGGGGGGTCACAGAAGTCACCACCCTACGCTGTATGCACGAAAGTCACCTGGTGAACAACCTGATTGCGGCATGAACTGCATGGGACTGTCACAAATATGTTTTGATCTCCATAGTATACGATCTTTGCATTGAAACACAGAGATATATATGTTATTGATGTATGAGGGAAAAATGTGTGTTTTCCTTACAGGACATAATATACGTGTGCTGACATATGGTTGTTTAATGCATAGAATATGTTGTCTGGAGTTTTTTGATCTAGAGATAATATACTGACCTATCAGGAATATATGTGCTTGGTGATAGGTTATATATATCTCATAGGAGGCTACATGTAAGCCCATGCTGACTCACATCTATGTGTTTGAATCATTCCCTACTAATCCGTGACAACATCACAAATTCCCCTACATACAGAAAAACGTGTTTACATACAAGCTCACAAAAAACGTTTTCCACTTAACGTTTCCTGTACATGCTCAGGCATACAGGTTTTTGAGGTAGCGCCGTTGTATCCCTATAATATTCTTTAAATAGATTGGTACTAGGCAGGACACCCCTAGGAGTGTCTTTGTTTTAAGGGAGGCAGCAACCTAAGCAAATACACCATATAGACTGATCCTAAGCGCGGTTTTCTCTGGTTTAATATGTATCAATCTTAGGATCCTCAGATCACGATCCCAGGTCCCGTGGGTAAGCGAGACCGCACACGTCACTGAAAAGAGTAAAAATTTAGTAAGGGGATTAAAAGAGAGAAAGAGCAGAAGAATAGTAGGAAAAGAGAAGAAGATCCAGGGATATGTGAAAAAAACAATCATCATATCCCGAGATATAAATATGTTGCCTCCAAACTCATGGAGGAAATCCCAACCTGAAGTAGGAATAACTGCAATCCGACTTCAAGGGAAGGATGAGGCGCAAAGGTACTGCCCCGTGCACGGCACCCCTAAAAACTATGAAAACAACATATTAGGATACACTCCCTATCCCATTAATAACTGATAATTATATCTGTAAAGGGAGGGAGCAGAAAGGATCACAACTTAAAATTGACCCCCATGACAAAAATAATAAAAATATCATGAAGAAGGTATAACCCCAAAAGAAAGGATCAAAAACTTTCAACGCCCCCCAGGACCAGACAGGTGTTCCTTCAAAAAAAAAAAAAGGAGACCTGAATGGTGAAGGGGTAAGGCATGTCCACATCCCAAAAAGGGATGAAAAGGGAGAGAAAAAAAAAAAGAGAGTCTGGTGGTTCAGGTAGATTTCCTTGGCTTCAGGGGCTCTGGTGGTTCAGGGGCTTTCCTTGGCTTTCTTATACTTGTCTTTTGCCACGTAGAAGTCAGAGGGCTGGGTGGAGGTGGTCGTTTGGGTAGGAGTGATGGAGAAGACTGCATCGGTGATGTTTGATCAGTGTTCAAGATTCCCAGTTTTTTCAGTAAAAGTTCTCCTTCCGCTAGTGTAGAAAATCTGAAAGGCTTGCCGTTAAATTCAAATTTTAGGCTCAGCGGGAAAAGCCACCAGTATTTCACATTTTTCTGTGTGAGAACATTCAGAAGTGGTTTAAGTGCTCGCCGTCGTTAAATAGTATAAGGAGAAATATCAGCGTACACCTGAACTGAATGACCCAGGAGCTGAATTTGGGGCATGGTGCGAGCCCTCCTCATGACCTCCTCCTTAACGTTGTAGTAGTGAGGTTTTACCACAATGTCCCTGGGAAGACCATCCGAGCGAGGGGGACCTAGGGCTCTGTGGGCCCTGTCGAGCTCCAACCTGTGGGCTCTGATATCAGGTATCAGGTGTTTGATGAGAGAGTGAACTGCTTCCGGAATGTCTGTGAAAGTCTCAGGAAGACCCCTTATCCTAAAGTTCAGCCGTCTGGACCTATTTTCAAGGTCATCGATTTTGGCGATGGCCCCCTCCAGCTGATCATTGAGTTCCTGAAAGCGATCCATATTTTGATTGACCCGATCAATTGTGGCGTCCATTTTAGTTTCAATATGTTCAATGCAGAATGCGTGCCCTTGAGGGGGCGTGACCGGAAGCGGATGGAGCGGACGGAGGTGATGGGTGGCGAGGAGTGTGTGGATACCCTGCTCCACGTGTAGCACATAGACGGCATGATTGTGGATCCACCGCAGCCCTCAGTGCCGCTCGTATTCTTCCCGCTGTGGAACCTGCATATCTGATCCTGTTTGGGGACATTCAAGCCGAGACAAGCTGAGACAGCGCGGCGCTCTGGTGTGACAGGGCAAGCTTGTGAGATCATAGGAGACAACGGAAGGAGAGGAGGAGAGGAGGGACGGCCGTTGTAGGAACAAACGCCGGGAGACAGCAGAAGGAGTTCACTGTAAGGTTTCCTGGGCATATCCTGTGCCGGGCTGTGCTGTGTGTAGTGAAGAGCAGTGGAGGAGGAAGAAATTATCTTATCTTGTCTTGGTTGAGGAGCCTAAAGATATGAACGGGACATCAGAGTGTGTGTTCGATTCCCTGAACCAGTAGATCAGCAGAACGGAGGTATTATCTTATCTTTTCCTGTGTCATAGTCTCCTTGCTGCAGTAAGCTGAGGCTGGTGGAAGGTTTATCAGGGGGAAGTGAACTGTTAACCTATGTGTATGCCTGTGGAGAGATCAATACACTGCACTTAGAAAATACTGCTCTGTGCATGCTGGACTGTGAGAACTGTGATAACCCCCTGTTTTGAGTGAGCAGGGGTAATATATATACACACGTAAGGGGATTATGGCATGGGTATCCCCCCTGTATTGGTATTGATGTGTTACACGGCATTTCTAGTTACCTTAGTGCTGCAGAAACTTAATCTGCAGTAATCTAACAACGGACTCTGATCCTGTGGGGATTGTGTGGTCTCACTTTTGCTTGTCAGTTAAGGACTTCCCTGCCGTATTATAGAAAATAAGCCTCAAGAGCAGACAGGCATCATGACGACTCGATCAACTAAAGAAAAAGAGAAGGATAAAGGGGCTCAGTCTACTGTGGCAGGCGCAACAGCGGCGGCCGTGGCGGCAACCGCCAAGCTAGAGAGAATGGTCCACTCGGTGGAACATACTCCGAATAAAGGGGGACAGCAAGGGCAAACAAAAACAGTAACGGACAGAAAGAGTCAGGGGCTTCCGAGTATGTCAGTAAGTGCTTCTGGTATAAAGAACCATACTAGTAAAGGGCCAGGAGGAGCCGGGAAAGAAACAGAGGCCCCAGTTACTATAACACCCCCTGCAGAAAGAGAGCCATCGCTAAAAGACATTCTTGTGGCAATTAATACATGCAAACTCTCCCTGGGTGAACTAGGAGATCAAATGAAGGAGATCAAGGAGGAACTAGTGCTGGTGCGACAGGAGCTTAAGAAAACAGCAGAAAGAGTAACGGAAGCAGAGAAAAGAATAAGTCTGTTAGAAGATGATGTGTACCCTATGAAACAAGAAATCAAAGTCTGGAAAGAGAGAATAGATAAGAAAATTTGATGAAATGGAAAACAGACTTCGTAGGGACAATGTAAGGGTGGTGGGATTGCCTGAAAGGAGCGAAGGCCCAGATTCGATAGTATTTCTAGAGGGCTGGCTGATTGAAACCTTTGGAAGAGAAACGTTTTCTCAGCAGTTCTCAATTGAAAGAGCGCATAGAGTTCCATTTAGGCCCCCTCCCCAAGGAAGACCCCCAAGACCGTTGATAGTGAAATTTTTAAATTTTAAGGATAAAGTAACGCTACTTCGAAGGGCTAGAGAAATGGGGAAACTCTTATATTGTGGTACTAGGATTTCAATATACCCAGATTTCTCACCAGACCTACAGAAGCGCAGAGCTGAATTCCTGGGAGTTAAACGTAGCCTGCAAAAGTTTGATGTTACATATGCCCTTCTGTATCCCGCCAGGCTTCGGATAAACGCACTGGGGGGAAGTCAGATTTTTGATTCTCCTGCCAGTGCGCTGGCATGGTTGGAAGACAAGAAGGATCATTTCTCAATGAAATAACTGTAAAAAATGGTTTAAATTTATCACTTATAGGTGGGGGAAACACATGAGAAAATTAATATAGTTTATGTGGAGCAGGGATAGGCCCAGACACGGGTATAATGGAAGTCGGATTCGGATGGGGGTGGTTTAAAATAAGTGTTTATGTAGTTGTAGTGATAGGGGGGGGTGGGGGAAGGAGGATTGGGAGATATGAGTTCTGTGTGGGTGGGGTGGTATGGGACGGTCATTAAACAAGCCTCAAGGGGTAACCTAGAATGGTATGGGTGGGGTAGGAGGGGGGAATATTTAAAAATTCTGGATGGGGGGAGGGGAGGGAAGGAGGGGGGGGTAAAGGGAACACAAGAGGAAGAACACATGGGAGGGTACGAGTGGGTACACTAAATAATAAGAAAACATACGGTACACTAGTCTATACAATAATACAGTTGGCACAACAAAAAATTAGGTATGACATTTGGTACACTGGGTTATGTAATGACACGCAGGGCATAGTAGAATATGGGTATAGTAGGAAAGTGTGGAGTGTGGAAACATGGGTATGCTCTATAAATAAAAAGTTCACTAATTTATTTTTGACAAATAGGGAAATTATTTCATTGATAATGGGGAGTATTGTAGAACAAGGGGTAGATTGGATACAGGCAACATTAGGGATGGTTGGAGTTCTGGGGTTAATATGGCAAGACACCCGGCGGTGTACTTCTCTCCCTGTAGCCTTTTCTATAGTTGTTGCTGATAATCATGTTTAAGTATAATCAATGGCATTGAATATCGGGTCGTGGAATGTCCGAGGGTTAGGTACCTCTGTTAAAAGGGCTGCTGTTTTTGATATGCTTGATATTTTTAAAGTGGGTATTGCCTGCTTGCAGGAGACACACTTGACCAATGACACAAAAGGTCAAATAAAGAATAAGCACTTTCAGTACCAATACCATGCGGTACACACCTCGTATTCTAGAAGTGTGGCGGTGTTAGTTGGTGGAGGGATAGTGTTTACCTGCAAGCAGTGCAAGATTGATGGGGAGGGCCGTTATATTTTCCTACATTGCATAATAGAAAATCAAGAATGTATACTTGCAAATATTTACATTCCCCCTCCTTTTAAATTAGAGGTCCTGTACTGTTTACTGGAGTTTGTAGTTGATAGACCTAACATACCAGTTATTGTAGTTGGGGATTTCAACGTCATAATTAACAAAAAAAAGGATAGGTTTCCCCCAGGTAATCAGGGATGGGGGCCACAAGGAAAGCGTATGGGTCAATTTCTCAAAGAAGCTGGATTGCTGGATCTCTGGAGAATACGGAACCTGGTGGCACAGCAATTTTCATGCTATTCGGGTTCCTATTCCACACTTTCAAGAATCGACCTTATATTGGGCAATAATTTAGCTTCCCAAATAATTAAAGATATAGTCTACCAACCTAGGGGGGTGTCGGATCACTCACTGTTAACGGCTATGGTAAATATAAGGAATAATAAATTAGGTGGGCTGTGGAGGATGAACCCAATATGGTTCGAACTAATAGAAGGTCAGAATGAGATTGTAGGCAAGGTAAAAGAATTTATAGATTTTAATACGGATACAACAACAAGAGGGGTGATGTGGGATGCATTAAAGGCGTATTTGAGGGGTTTACTTATCCAGCAGGTTTCAAGGACAAAAAAGAAATCGTTGGAATGGGAGGTTAAGATTAGGGCGGAGTTAGCTGTGGCCGAAAGGGAGTATCTGAAGGAGCCATCCGTTGATACTAGGAGTAAGTGGGAGAATAAGCAACAAACATATAAAGAGGTAATGGTCAGGAAATCGGAAAACAAAAGAATGTTCCAAAAACAAAAAGCGTATGGGGAAGGGGAAAAAGTGGGTAAGATGCTGGCCTATATTGTTAGGGCCAGTGCCTCACCTTCCGCAATCCCCGCAATTAGAACCATGGGCGGGGAGATATCATCTGTGACAGAGGAGATAAGTAATACATTTAAGGAATATTATGAAGAACTGTATAAGTCCCGGGGGGGTGCGGGAGGGGAGGAAATGGACAGTTTTTTCAAGAATATTGAATTACCCTCCCTCACAGATACTGACAGAGAGGTTTTGGAGGCTCCGATAACATTAGAGGAAATAAGAATGGCAGTAGCAGAAATGGCAAATCAGAAGTCCCCTGGCCCCAATGGCCTACCTGCTGAAACATATAAAAAATATGGGGAAATTTTACTCCCGGAGCTCCTTAATGTATTTGATATGGCAAAGAAGGAAGGAAAATTACCCAAATCAATGACCGAAGCTACGATTATTATGCTGCCCAAGGAGGGGAAAGACTGCTTAGAGCCTGGGTCTTATAGGCCCATTTCCTTGCTGTGCGCAGATGCTAAGATTCTCGCAAAGACGCTTGCTATTAGACTTAAAAAAATAATTTCAAAATTAGTCCACACAGACCAAACGGGTTTTATTCCCCAGAGGTCAATTAGTAGGAATATCAGGAGGCTTTTTTTAAACCTGCAAATACCCATAGAGAATACGGAGTCAAGGGCGGTCATGATGTTGGATGTGGTAAAGGCATTTGATAGCCTGGAATGGGGGTTTATGAGGCGTGTCTTGAAGGAGTTTGGCTTCGGTCCATCCTTTAGGAAGTGGGTTGAAAATTTATACAACGACCCTAGCGCTGAAGTTAAGGTCAATAACACCCTTTCAGCTGGATTCCGACTGGAAAGAGGCACAAGGCAGGGGTGTCCTCTGTTACCCTTGATTTTTGCCCTGGCCATGGGACCAGTGGCCGCAGCAGTGAGGCAAAGTCAGCTTATGGAGGGGTTCCGGAGAAGAGGTAGAGAGGAGAGAATCGCACTATATGCGGACGATGTCCTCATATTTCTTGGAGATACGGAGCGCTCACTTAGGCAGGTGATAGACATATTCACGAGTTTTGGAAAGCTATCTGGTCTCACCATAAATTGGGAAAAATCAATGCTATTACCGGTAGACCCAATTAGGAAAAATGCCTATTTGGAGAGTATACAAATAGAAATGTGGAGATAGTAAAATACTTAGGTATTTATATAACAAAGGACCCAGGTAATTATATAAATTACAATTTGATCCCCCTGTTGACGAAGTTTAAAAATAAAGTCAATATATGGAGGAGGCTTCCCTTATCAGTTGCTTGACGATGCAATTTGGTCAAAATGCTGTGGTTGCCCCAGTTATTGTTCATATTGCAGAATTCACCAATATGGATTTATAAGAAATGGTTTAAAAAAATAGACACAATATTAAGAGATCTTATATGGAAAGGGGGACAATCAAGGATTAGCCTACAAACCTTGCAATTATCAACTCGAGAGGGGGGTATGGCGGTCCCACACCCCCAATTCTATTTTTTAGCAGCTCAGTTACAGCACATAGGGTCAGGGGATGAAAATAATAAGGGTATAATGACCATGAGAGCGCCACATGAAACATTTGTGGAGGTGCTGGAGGCAAATTCTTTTGTCTCTAGACCCCCCACAGTTAAATTAATAATTAAAGTTTGGAAATCCATTAAAGTGTTGGAAGGTGTGGAAGGAAAGGCCAGGTACACTCCCCTTTGGGATAATAAGTATTTACAAGAATTAAAGCCAATGGGGAAAATAAAGTCTTAGGAAACAAAAGAAATAGTAAAGTTGGCCCAACTGTATAATGGCAGCACACTCAAAACATTCATTTCACTAAAGGAGGAATTTGATATTCCGAATCATACGTATTACAACTATCTACAAATAAGGCATGCCCTAAAGGCTCAATTTGGGGAACAAGGTCCGAGGTGGAGCCTCTCCCCTATCCTTTGCAGAATGGGTAGTGCGGATGGACACAAAGGTTCCATAGCAGAAATGTATCCATTGATATGCAGAGGTGGGATGGAGAGACCAGAAAAGCTCAAGTGTAGAAGCAAATGGGAAAGAGACATGGGCAACATATCGGATGAACAGTGGAGAAAGATGTTGGAGGGAGGACATCAGGTCTCGGTATCACCCGCGCAGAAGTTCTCACACCTAATGCTCCTACACAGGGCATATTACACACCAAAGAGACTGTTTGAATTTGGGCGGAGGGCGGATGCAAATTGCCCAAGATGCCAGAATACAGGGGACTTGATCCATATGATATGGAAATGCCCAAAATTACATCGGTACTGGACAGAAATATTAGAACTTATAAATAAGATCTTTAAATTAGGATTGAAAATGGATCCAAAGTTATGTGTATTGGGAGTTGGGGAATGGCAAGGGAGAGGAAATAATATAAACAAAGCAGTGGTGAGATGCCTTTTTCAGGCAAGGAAATTAATAGCCCTGAGGTGGCAGGCGGAGAGACCCCCTTCAAAGGATGACTGGATTAGAACAGTGACAGAAACGGTATGGAATAAAAAGGGTGTATACGTAAGGAGGAAAAATTTGAAGGAGTTTAAAAAAATTTGGAACCCGTGGTTAGAAGAAATAGGGTATCCTTTGTAAAGTGTGTGTAGGAAGAGGTGTTGTAGACGTACACAGAGGATTAAAGAACTACCGAAGGAAAAACAGTTAGACCCTTGGGTTGGAGGGTGGGGGGATAGGCACGGGGGGGAAAAAAAAAAAAAAAAAAAACTGGTGAATAATGTTTTAGGATATTTTATACTTGGAGTGTTGTGCATATGAGTTTGGAATGTTTATCGTTGATGGAAATTACTGTATAACACTGTGTAATGAATAAAGATTATTAAAAAAAAATAACAATATGCTCAATGCGGGATCCCAGGAGATGGAGGTCTGATTTAATATCAGAGGTGATATCTGAAGTTATTTTGGCAGCAGTTTGTGCAAGTCCTTTATCAAGCATTTCTGCGAATTTGTTAAAGAGCATTGAGATATCAGGGGGACATAAGGAGAACTGATTCACATCTTGTTGCTGTATGCCAGGCCTCTGGGGGGATGAGGCTGTGTGTGGTATGTGAAGTCCATCCAAGGTCTGATCTAATAAGGACAATGTGAAGGCAGGAAATGCTGGATCTATGATAATGTGGGGCAGAGGAGCCTCTCCACATACCTCTTAAGTAGAGCAGTGCGCCAGGGAGAGGAATCAGCTGTGCCTGTGTATGCAGCCTCACTTGTGTGCCGCTCCGCCGCCATCTTAGGTGTCTGTGCTGTGTGAAACCCAGCCGAGAAACAGTCCTCTGGGGTCCGTTTGGTTGGAGCAATATGCCCTATCTCTGTCCTGGGGGTAGCCGCCGTGCTCCGCTCCCGATTACGGGTGTGAGAGGTGAGTGGATCCGTTGCAGGGAGTGCCGAAGGCTCGGAGCGGGACGGAGCTCTGCAATCAGGCGTCCATGTCACAGTGCGCCGCGCATGCGCCCTCACGTTTTCCGAATGTAAGACCTTCCTGGGCCTATCACTCCTCATTGGCATAACCAAAAAGAGTGAGTTGCGGTCATATTGGTCCACTGACCCAATTCACCATACGCCCGTGTTCTCTGCCTCCATGACCAGGACACAATTCGAGCAGATCTTGCAGTTCATGGATTTCAACGATAATGAACTCTGTCATCCTTGGGGTGACCCTAAATTTCATCGGCTCTACAAAATTCGGCCCCCCCATAAACCACTTCATCCAACGTTTTGCAGCCTTGTTTACTCCCCATCAAGTTGTCTGTATTGTTGAGTCCCTGATTAAGTTTTCTGGCCGCTTGTCATTCAAACAGTATTTTCCCAGCAAGTGTGCCAGAGACGGGGTCAAGATGTATAAGCTCTGTGACAGGGCCACAGGCTATACATATAGTTTTATGGTTTACGAGGGAAGAGATAGTTACGTAGAGCCAGAGAACTGCCCTGACTACATAGGGAACACTGGTAATATTGTGTGGGACTTGGTGTCACCCTTATTTGGAAAGGGGTACCACTTGTATGTGGACAATTATTACACAAGCGTGCCACTTTTTAGTCACTTGTTTGATCAACAAATTGGTGCATGTGGCACCATGCGATCTAATTGCCAGGGCTTTCCTCAGCGGCTTGTAGATTCCTGTCTTAGGCTGAGGGAGAGAGCCTGCTTCAAGTGTAATAATTTTCTCGCTATGAAGTGGAGGGATAATAAGAATGTTTTTTCGTTCTGTCCTCCCTTCACACAGACACGATGGTCCAAATTCCTACGGCGACTGGTGTTATGCAGAAACCCCTCTGTGTCCACGAATATAACCTTAATATGGGAAGGGTGGACCTCTACAACCAGTTGTTGGCGCCATACCTAATTGCCCGTAAGGCCAGACGCTGGTACAAAAAATTGTCTGTTTATTTCTTTCAATTGGCTTTGCTGAATGCTTTTGTGCTATACAAAGCTTCAGGATAAACTGGATCCTTCCTTAAATTCAAGGAAAAGATCATCAGAGCCCTTTTGTTTCCAGATGGTGCTTTGGCCCAACTTCCCAACACAAATGCAGTAAGCCGGCTGCATGAGAGGCATTTTCCACATGTCCTCTCTGGTACCCCTACCCAAAGAAACCCCCAAAGAAGATGTCGTGTCTGTAGAAAGCGTGGATATAGGCATGACACACGCTATTATTGTCCCTTCTGTCCTGACCAACCTGGTCTTTTCATTGGAGACTGTTTAGAATGCTACCACACACTAGTTGAGTATTAGCGTAGGGTAGAGCACCACACAGTCCTAGGCAAACGTACACAGGGTCTAAGGGTCTCGAAAGATGTGATGGCCATCACATTTTGAGAGACCCTAATCCGTTCAGTTTACAGTTTTTAAAAAAAAGTAAAAAAAAGTGAAAAAAAAAACATACACAAAAACACAAAAAAAATAAAAAAGCCAAAATAGTTATGGTTGTATTTTTCTTCTCTCTCTCTATTGTTCTCTCTCTTATGTTCACTCTCTACTGTCCGCTCTACTGTTTGCTCACTATTGTTCTATATCTATCATTCTTTCTGTTTTATTTTTACTGTTTTAATGTATTTGCTTTGCAGGTATGGTATGCTATACTGTAATGTTTGTTTTATTGTTAGCCATCATTTGCTTAGCAGGTACTCCATTCAGCTGCAGCACAAGTTTATTTATCTTGACAGCAACAGCATTTGCTCCCACGATACATAAAGCCGTGACTCCAGCAGTGTCGGAGGTGATTTCACCACCACAGTTAAAGAAAAGAGCATATACATCAAAGCATGGGGGCAGCAGGGCTGGAGGAGTGATTTGCTCCTAACATTAGGAAGGGATTGCCCCCATGCTTCGGCATATATTTTTTTAGGCACAGATTGCAATGTTTTATTTTTACTATGTTTTATTGTATTTGCTTTGCAGGTATGGTAAGTCTTACTAATCTACTGTAATGTTACTTTGTTTAATTGTTAACCATCATTTGCTTAGCAGATACAGCATTCAGCTGCAGCACGGGTTTATTTATCTTGACAGCAACAGTGTTTGCTCCCACGATACATAAAGCCATGACTCCAGCGCTGTCAGAGGGGATTTCATCACCAAAGTTAAAAAAAATGATGCATGTATGCCCATCATTAGAAGTGGGTGGATGAAGGGCGGTATTCTAATGGTGGGCATGCCCACCGATCTTTTTCTTTTTTCCTTTCAGCCCACAGGCTGCATTAAAAAAAAGAACATTCCAATGTATGCCCAACAAGGACCAGCGACTTACTGGTATGTTGTTGGACTTTGAGTGGTTATAACAGAATGGTGCCTGCAGGTTTAGGTATCATCTTGGTATCATTATTTTCAGCCAGTGGTCGGCTTTCATGTAAAAGCAATCCTAGCCGCTAATTAGCCTCTAGACTGCTTTTATAAGCAGTGGGAGGGTGTAAATTTTTGATTTCACTCCTCACTACTTATCACAGTTTTGAAGGCCATAAAATGCCAAAATGGCACAAAAACCCCTAAAATGACCCCATTTTGGAAAGTAGACACCCCAAGCTATTTGATGAGAGGCATGTTGAGTCCATGGAATATTTTATATTTTGCCACAAGTTGCGGGAAAATTACATTTTTTTTTTGCACAATGTTGTCACTAAATGATCTATTGCTCAAATATGCCATGGGCATATGTGAAATTACACCCCAAAATACATTCTTCTGCTTCTCTTGAGTACGGGAATATCACATGTGTGAGACTTTTTGGGAGCCCAGCTGCGTACAGGACCCCAAAAACCAATCACCGCCTTCAGGATTTCTAAAGGACGTAAAATTG
Organism: Lithobates clamitans; assembly: GCA_037952925.1. Taxonomy (NCBI): domain Eukaryota; kingdom Metazoa; phylum Chordata; class Amphibia; order Anura; family Ranidae; genus Lithobates; species Lithobates clamitans. The sequence goes on from JBBGZY010000689.1 coordinate 3,566,334, forward strand.
TGATTTTACTCCTCACTACCTATCACAGTTACGGAGGCCCTGAAATGTCCAGATAGCACAACCCCCCCCAAATGACCCCATTTTGGAAAGTAGACACCCCAAGGTATTTACTAAAAGGCATGGTGAGTATTTTGCAGATCTCATTTATTTTTGAAAATGAAGAAAGAAAAGGAAAACATTTTTTTTTCTTTTTTCGATTTTCAAAACTTTGTGACAAAAAGCGAGATCTGCAAAATGCTCAACATGCATCTCAGCAGATAGCTTGCGGTTTTCTAGTTTCCAAAATGGGGTCATTTGAGGGGGTTTTGTGCTATCTGGGCATTTCATGGCCTCCGAAACTGTGATAGGCAGTGAGGCGTGAAATCAAAAATGCATGCCCTTAGATTGGTTTTTGGGGTCCTGTACGCGGTTAGACTGCCAAAAACTTCCACACATGTGGTATCCCCATACTCAAGAAAAGCAGAAGAATGTATTTTGGGGTGTAATTCCACATATGACCATGCCATGTTTGAACAATATATCATTTAGTGACAATGTTGTGTAAAAAAAAAAAAAAAAAAATTAATTTTCACAAAACTTGTGGCAAAATATAAAATATTCCATGGACTTAGCATGCCTATCAGCAAATAGCTTGCTGTGTCTACTTTCCAAAATTGGGTCATTTGGGGGGGGGGGGTTGTGCTATCTTGTCATTTCATGGCCTCCGAAATGAGGAAGTGAAATCACCATTTTACGCCCTTAGCAAGCCTGAAGGCGATGTTTGGATGGACTCCTGTACAAAGCTAGGCTCTCAAAATCTCACACATGTGGCATTTCCGTACTCAGGAGAAGCGGTGCTTAGCTTTCGGGGTCCTGTACGCGGCTAGGCTCCCGAAAAGTCTTACACATGAGGTATCCCCATACTCAGGAGAAGCAGCAGAATGTATTTTGGGGTATAATTTCACATATAACCATGGCATGTGTGAGCAATATATCATTTAGTGACAACTTTGTGTAAATTTTTTTTTTTTTGTCATTTTACAATCACTTGTGACAGAAGAATAAAAAACTCAATGGGCTCAACATGCCTCAGCAATTTCCTTGGGGTGTCTACTTTCCAAAATGGGGTCATTTGGGGGGGGGGGGTTGTACTGCCCTGCCATTTTAGCACCTCAAGAAATGAGATAGGTAGTCATAAACTAAAAGCTGTGTAAATTCCAGAAAATGTACCCTATGTGGGGAAAAAAAGGATGCAAATTTTGTTTGGGTACAGCATTGTATGACTACGCAATTACCAGTTAAATCAGCGCAGTGCCAAATTGTAAAAAGTGCTCTGGTCGTTGAGCAGTCAAATCCTCCGGGGCTGAAGTGGTTAAGACCCGCCCTGAAATTTTCGAGAGGGATACTAGTTCTGAGGGCCTGGGGGGGGGCAATGGATTGCCTTAATTTGCATAGATTTCCTCTCACTTCCTGTTTAGCTATGGGACAGGAAGTGAAGGGAAATCTCTGCAATGGGACAGGGATGGTAAAAAATAACCTGACAGTGGCTATAACCCTCCCTTATTCTATCCAAAATGGAAAAAAGAAGTGCTGCCTATAGTTCTACTTTAAGCACAAATTTCTGAAAATTTTATGGAGAGGACTAAGAAGATAAAACCATGCCAATGGTGCAGCAGAAAACATATATAGCACAGTGAGGAAGGTTTGTGGCCCAGGATAATAGGACAGTTGCGGAATGCCGGCCGCCCCCATACCGGAGGCAGTGCGGCCGCTTTATGGTGGAGCTAGACTAATCTGCCTCTCAGCCCAGTCCATGCCATAAGACTGGCTCTACAATAACCAGTGTAGCGCAAGCCGGCGGGGACTCCGTTCGTGCTGCCCCCTGCAAAGTGCTGCCTTAGGCCTGGGCCTTGTCGGCCTAGGCCAGGATACAGCATTGGTCATAGGAGAGCACAACTAGTCCACTCCTGTGTCTACTCTGTGACTCACAGGATAAGCTGTAAAGCTCTGGGAGCACATTCAAAATTATCACGCTGCTTCAAAGTAGAGCTAATCTCGTCATATTTGCTTCCTTTCAATGGTCTGATGTCCTTTGTCGGTGTTTCTTCTGGGTGCCAGGTGCTTGTCAGACTCATTGGCTGGCGCAGGTGGATGTCACTCACTCACATGCCATAGAGTGAAGTCATCCAGTCACACATAGATATGATTTTTTGGATCACACCATATGGAAGCTTACATTCTACAAGCACACAGAGAAGTCTAAATAAATTATTTCCTTTCATTGCATGTCTCTTTTACAACAAAAAGCCTTCCTGCTGTTTTTAAAAGCTGAACTTTAGTTCCGCTTCAATGCAGTGTATGTTTGTCTGTGAAATAATGCATGTTAAAATTACAAGATGGGGGCCAAACACTTAGGAGTTTTCTTATTACTGTGCTCATTTTTCCATGTGTGATTCCCAGATAAGAGCACCTCAGTTTTTGCTACACATTTCTATTACTTTCTAAAACACCTTTTTCACTCTTCTGTCACTTTCTAAATAACCCTTTTTCTTTTACCTTATCTTTGTGCACTAATTAAGGAGAGGGGCTAAGTAAAGCCTTCCTTAGATGATTTGAATCTGGGGCGGTTTAGCGGGAAATGGCAGAGATTCGTACCATGTATGGGCAGGCTGAATGTACCCACATTAATTGATCAATCAACTTGGATATAACCAGCCTGTCGGATTTTACATGTGGTTATTGCTAGCAGCTGTTATTGCTTGTGGCTTGTCCCCCAGCCAGGAGAACACAATGGCTCTGTTCCCCTGTCAACACTGTCTGTGTCAGCCAATGGTTGCAGGAAAGAAAATCGCTCGGTCTATGGCCAGCCTAAGCTTAAAGTGGATCTTCACTCAAAAGGTGAAATTCCTCTTGTTTGCATCCGCTCCTCCCCAAAAAGTGCCAAATTTGACAGGTACCCGCTCCTACTTCTGGTCAGATGCGCCGTGGCAAACTGAACTGGAAGTTCGCCCCCTCTCTTCTTTCCGAGCATTCTCTTGGGACACATCACTGATATCTTAGTAGACTACAGGACCATTTACATGCACAGTGCGCATGCACAGTAGGAAACTGGCTGTGAAACTGCAAGGCTTCACTACCTGTTTCCCTTACCTAAGATGCCATATTAGTATTTGTAGTTGCTGACTTTTTTTTTTTTTTTTTTAGGGGGGCACCTCTTTAGGTTTGTTAATATAATTTGCAGGATTTCCAGAGCCCTTACTCCCAAAATAGATGCAAATCTTGTCAATAAAGTGGTAGTTACAACATAATGGTTTAAAACTCCTAGTAAAATTGTCTGTTTTCTCAAAGTATTATACAGTACTGTGCAGAAGTTTTAGGCACTTTGAAAAAATGATTTAAAGTGGTAGTAAAGGCTTCTTTTTACTTTATACCTACAGGTAAGCCTATCATAAGGTTTAACTGTAGGTACAGTAAATATCTCCTAAAAGTGCACCATTTAGGAGATTTTTCTTTAAGCGGCACCAGGGCATTTGACACCACTGGCTCATGCGCTCTCAATGGATGGCTTGCAGTCCATAAAGAGAGCTGTGCTACGGCCATGCGGGAGTGACGTCATCATGGCTCCGCCAGTCGAATGGCAGCTGTTCACGAACCTAGAAGGAAGACCGGGTGAAGATAGAAGCCCTGTCATCAGTGACAGCACGCCGCTGGAGTGCTTTGTTTTCAGGTTAATTATTAGCACATTATGACATTAATTTGCAGGTAGATTTATTTATTTATTTTTATTTTTTTATGGTTTACTACCACTTTAAAGTGAGGATGCTTTCAAAAATAATGCAATTGACCTTTCTGATTTATCAATTAACAACCTACAAAGTGCATAAACACTGTTTGCCTTTTAAAACAACATGCATTCTCCTAGGTACACTTGAACACAGTATTTTTAAGGAACTGGACAGGTAGGTTTTCCAAACTTCTAGGAAAACTATCCACAGTTCCTTTGTGGATTTAGTCTGTCTCAATTGCTTCTGTTGCTTCATACAATCCCAGATAGAGTCAATCATGTTGTGATCTATGCTCTGTGAGGATCATGACATCTCTTCCCAAATTCCTTGTTCTTGTTTTCCCTGAAAATATTTCCTTATCTTTGACTGTATGTTTGGGGTCATTGTTTTGATGAAGATGCTGCTCTAATGATATTACATGATGGAAGGGTATCTGCCTATACTTTTCAGTGTTAAAGAAACATGTTTTCGCCAAATATTTAAATCCATGTGCAGAAATGGATCCATAATTCTGCAAGGGACATTCACCATACTTTACTGTTACCTGTGCATAGTATTAGGCACAATTTTCAAACCCTGCTTCTGTTGATTGTACCCTGATTCATTCTGGACAGGCCATGTGAAAGTATACATGTTCCAGCACATATTTACAGATTTAACCTCAGTTCAATACTTGAATGCTGTAGTGACTTTTCCTATTATGTGAGCGCATATTAAATTATGTTATCAAGGATACTGCACTATGATGGTCTTTTATGTACTTTGAGCATACTTGCAGCAGCTAGGTGGGATCTGGAACTGGTGAGTGATGAGCATCTTTCTGTGGAAATGAACTCAAGCACAGGAAAAGGGGACCTGTTACCCTCAGGAAAAGGGGTTATGCATACTTGACCTGTATTTGCTACAGTATATGGGTCCAAGCCTTGACGTGAGGGCATAGTTATCACAGAGGTGGAGAAAGTTTTTGGCTTGCTGTGGAGTACTGGAGTTGAGGTTTAACAAGCCCTATATATTTTCACTGGATTGAAAGAACATTTTGAAATCATGGATGTACACCATATTTATGATAAATGTTTTATTTCATCACTTCTGTAGTCAGGGAGATACTGGAGAGTTTAATGAAACAAATTATTCAATAGACAGCATAGATTCATAAAAGCAGTGATTTATTTCTCAGAGGATGGGTGCGGGTACTCTCTGCCTCAACCACTTCGTTCCTCTGGGAGAGAAGTAAAATGGCGCCAAATCTGCACATTGTTTAAGGCACAAGAGGCACAGAGTACTGCACTCAGGATAGCATAACACACAGGGCCCAAGAGAGTGCTGAGTTGTGTGTGTGTGTGTATCACAAAAAATTCAAAATTGTATCAGAAAAATTTCCACAAGGGACAGTACTTGCATATCTCCCCCAATGTAACCATCTATTGCTCACCTCTGCACCCCTTGTCCACAGTTCACTTTGGCTCTCCATCCACAGTTCACTTCTTCTTTTCCCCCGTCCGCAGCACACTTTTTCTCTCCTCTCATCCGCAGCTCACTTCTTCTTCCACTGTCCGCAGCACACCTCTTCTGCCCCCATTCGCAGCTCACCTCTTATTCTCCCCGTCCAGAGCACACCTCTATACCTCTTCCCAGAGTTCGATTCTGCACCCCTGTCTACAGTTCATTTTAGCACTCCCATCAACTCACCTTTGTACCCCCTATCAACAACTCAACTCTGCTCCCCCTCATCCATAGCTTACACCCCAGGTCCAAAATTCCAGATTGTCTCTGCCCCACTTACACATTTCACATCTGCACCCCCATCTACAGATTACCCTAATCCACAGCTCTCATCTTTTCGGCCCTCCAACTTTCACCTCTTTACCCCCTGTCACCTCTACCTAACCTGCCAACCCCCCTCTCTTCTGAGCCCTTGCCACTGTACAACCAGCCCCCCCCTCCCCACTACACAGCTCTCACAACTTCAACCCCCCCTCTTAACAAATTCACCCCCATTGTGGTTTACAGCTGCCACCTTCCCCACAGATGTCTCTCTGCACAACCACTAACCCCCCTTCTCCTTTTCCCTCAACAGCTTTCGCTCACCTTTTATCAAAAGCTTAATAGCGGTGCAGCCGCCAATGGTCTGTTAAGAGTGCATGGCTTATTTTCCAAAACAGTGCAGTCCCTGCCTATCAGACTTGTGTAGCACAAAGCCGAGGAGGAGATTTAGAACACTACACTCGGCTCTGAGCTTCACAGGTCTGACATGGGGGGAGAGACAGGAGCTGCCTCTCGAAGCACCAGAGGAAAAAAATGCAGCGGTTGTAGCATGGGGATCCAGGGCACCCACTGACATATTCACTGGTCTACACATGTCCTGAGTGCCTGGCAATAGGACACAGAAGCCGGTAGAGGAAGTGAGTAGTGCAACAACTTACTCTACTGCCTTCTGTGTTCAGTGACAGGTTGGAGAGAACAGGGCTGTTGGCCGCCATGTTCTGCCAGAAAAAAAGCCCTGCATCAAAGGCTGAAGATGTCAAACATATCTGCTTTCTTTTTATGAGGAAGTAAGCAAAAACGTAGACAGAAGAATAACTATGGACAGTTTGCCATACACAGCTAATGTGCAAGTTAAAGCCTTCAGGCTTTGAAACATAAGATTGTAAATGGATAGAAAACTGGCTAAAAGACTGTATTCGGAGAATAGCAGATAAAAATATATACTCAGAATGGTTTAAAGTTATTTGGGGTGTACCCCAAGGTTCCATGTTGGAACCCTTAACTTTTAACATATTTAAAATGACAAAAAGTTTGGGATTCAAACAGCCATTTTAGTGTTTGCAGATGACACCAAGCTATGCAGTGGAATAACGTCCATATAAGATGTATCCAACTTGCAAGCTGACCCCAATAGACTATTCCATGAAGAAACTATGTGGGAAATGAGGTTTAATGTTAATGTTAAGTTATGCCCCTGGGGGCCAAGAATATGTATGCATCATACATTCTAGGAGGAAAACAACAGGGAGAGAAAGACATGGATGTTTTGGTATATAATAGACTTAACATTCAGCGTTAGGAAAAAAATAAACGCACACCTATTTGCAGGTAAAAAATGTGCATGTATTTTTTTTTACAGGAGCCTGGAAAGCATTACACCCATGATCAGTTGATCTTGGGTGCAATGTCAAGCGCCTGCAGACACTTCCTTTGCTCTCTGTGCATGCCTTCTATATAGGATTTCAGTTGGAGAGCTGCAGGAAGCGTTAATGGACTACAAGTACCCTGATCACAGTACTCCTAGTAGATTGATCACTATAAGTTGTCTGCTTCTGTGGAAGATGGGCTTTGTAGTTTATTCATTCACAGATATCTGGAACCCCACACAACTGAGCTGATTTTAAAAGTGACAAGGGGGGCTCAGAGGGTGAGGTGTGAGGGCTTAGCAATATGTTACATGTGGAGATAGCCTTTAATAATAGCATGAAATACCAAGCTGCATCTTCTAAAGCAAGCAAAATACATTCTTGTATTAAAAGAGGTATAGACTCCAAGGAGAGAGGTCTCATTTTGGCCCTGCACAAATCATTAGTAACACCTCATCTGGAATATGCAATTAAGTTTTGTGAAGAGAAGGGCAAACAAACTGATAAGAGTCATGGAAGAAAAGATTAGCTGAACTGAATTTGTTCTCTCTTGAGAAGAAATTATCAAGGGAAATATAATTAACATATAAAAAATACACATTGTGGTCCACATAGTGAACATGGTGTAAAATTATTCACTTTCAGATCAGTACAAAAGACAAGGGGCACTCATTGGGGGTCATTTACTATAACTCCAGGAAGTACTGGGCACTATGGCAAATAATAGAGCCCATTTTAGCCAAATGGAAATAAAACGGTGAATTTGCGCATGTAAATTTGCGATATAAGCAGGAACAAACGTTTGTAAATTCTAAATTGCCGCTAATTAGCACTTCCGCGTATATACAAATGCAAATTCTTATCAAGTTGTTATATAGCACTGTACTGTAGCCATGATCCATGTATGTGAAAGAAACATTTCTATCAGAGATGTGCTCTAGTTCCCGTGCATCTATTGATTTATATTGCAATTAGTATTCCTAGGTTTTTTTTCCTTCTTTTGTTAAGAAATGCAGTTCTGAATGATTATTACATAGTAATGTCTGCTATTCTGTAAGGTTACATGTATTAATCATTTAGGTTACATATTTGTTGTATGTTGTTTTTTTCATGTTTTTGATTTATTATTTATTAATTTAGTTGACTATAAAGCAGTAATTATTTATGTTCATTCTTTAATAATACTACACTATTATGCAGGTCTTGTACTTAGCACAATGGCTTAGTGGTCTGCTTGGATATCTCCACACCACTCATGGTATGAGTTCAAACAACAGCCAACCTACCATCCACCAGCTGTGTTTCAGTGCACAAATGAATTAAAATAAACAAACAAATAAATGTAAACTGCCCTTTAGCTAGTGTGTGGTGTTTGGAATTTCACATCATATTATAATTGAATACTTACATACCATTGCATGCATTTAAAGAGTTAATACAATAAAAACTTTCACATTAAAGTGCATTGGCTACTTAGCAATCAACTATTTTCAGTATATGTATATAAAAACGTATATTTGTGTTGCTTTGGCTAATTGGCTAACTGGCATTCTCCTTTTCCCACCAATGCAATCTTTTAGGATTTTTCTGTGGGATTTGAACCCATGAGTCTTTCGATACCTGAATGTTTGAAGGTAGAGGTGCTAACTGCTAGCCTATTGGGCTGAGCACAATTATATGTACAAAATACTTTTACTAGTGTTTGATGTGTTATATACTATACAATAAAGTTTATAAAATGTAAACTGCTTGTTAGCTAGTGTGTGGTGTTTGGAGATTCACACCATAATATTAGTGAATACTTACATACCATTGCAAGCATTTGAAGAGTTAATACAATAAAATCAACCACATTAAAGTGTATTGGCTACTTGGCATTCACTGTACGCTGCTTTGGCTAATTGGCTAACAGTAATTCTCCTTTTCTCCACCAATAGTAATCTTTAAGGATTCTTCTGTGGGATTTGAACCCATGCGTCTTTCAATACCTGAATTTTTGAAGGTAGAGGTGCTAACTGCTAGCCTATTGGGCTGAGCACAATTATATATACAAAATACTTTTACTAGTATTTGATGGTTTATATACCATACAATAAAGTTTATCAAATGTAAACTGCTTGTTAGCTAGTGTATGGTGTTTTGGAGATTCACACCATAATATTAGTGAAGACTTATTTATTTTTATTTAAGGTACTTCTCTAGTGCCGTTAATTTACGCAGTGCTTTACATATACATTATACACTCACATGGGCCCCTACCCTCAAGAAGCTTACAATCTAAGGTCCCTAACTCAGATTCATATACTAGGGCCAATTTAGACAGAAGCCAATTAACCTACCAGCATATCTTTGGAGTGTGGGTGGAAACCGGAGTACCCAGAAGAAACCTACGCAGGCACAGGGGGAACATGCAAACTCCAGGCAGGTAGTCTTGTGGTGTGGTTGGGATTAGAACCAGCGACCCTTTTTACTGCTAGGTAGGGATGAGCTGAACACCCCCCTGTTCAGTTCGCACCAGAATATGTAAACAGGAAAAAAGTTTGTTCGAGCACGCGAACACCGTTAAAGTCTATGGGGGTCATTTACTATAGCGCCAGGAAGTACTGGGCACTATGGCAAATAATAGCTCCCATTTTAGCCAAATAAAATTTCAACAGGCGAATGTGCGAATGAAAAATTAGCGCTATTAGTGTGAAACACATGTTGGTAAATTCTAAGCAGGCGCTAATTAGTGCTTCCGCGTATATGCAAATGCCAATTCCTATCAAGTTGTTATATAGTACTGCACTGTAACCATGATCCATGTATGTGAAAGAAACATTTTTATGTGAGATGTGCTCTACCTCGTGTGCATCTATTGATGTATGTTGCAATTAGTGTTCCTAGTTTATTCCTTCTTTTGCTAACTAATGCAGTTATGAATGATTATTACATAGTAATGTCCGCTATTCTGTAAAGTTACATGTATTAAACATTTAGGTTACCTATTTGTTGTATGTTGTCTTTTATTTTTTAATTTAGGTGACTATAAAGCGGTAATTATTTATATTCATTCTTTAATCATACTACACTATTATGCAGGTCTCATACTTAGCACAATGGCTTAGTAGTCTGCTCAGATGTCTCCACAGCACTCATGGTACAAGTTCAAATACCAGCCAACCTACCATCCCCCAGCTGTGTTTATTTTTTCAGTGCACAAGAGAATTAAAATGAACAAACAAAAAAATGTAATCTGCCTTGCTTTGGGGCATGTGGCCTGGTAAGGTTCAGAAGGGGAGGGTGCTCACTCGTCCCCCCTATGCTGACCTCCAGGCTGCATGCTCGGATAAGTGTCTGGTATGGATTTTGGGGGGCCCCACATCAAATTTATTTTACATTTTGGTGTGGGGTTCCCCTTAAAGTCCATACCGAAGGGCCTGGTATGTACTGGGGGGACCCTACGACATTTTTTTCCTTGAATTTTGGAATTCCATACCATAATATTATTGAATAAGTACATACCATTGCATGGATTTGAAGAGTTAAAACATGGAATAAAGCAAGCTAATGTGCTTTGGCTAATTATGCTTCTGAGTACAATGCACACTTCCAGGAGGTGATGCTGTCAGTGGGATTTGAATTCATGGCTTGAACTTTTGGGGGTAGCAGGGTATACCGCTATGCTACAGAGCTGAGCACTTACCTACAGAGAAAATACATTTACTAATGTTTGATTCAATACAATAATGTTTTGCATTTCAGGCATTAATATTATAGTAACAACCATGCTCATGCCGATGTGGCATTGGCTAATAGGCATTTGCCTCTTTTCAGCATATGCTGCTGAGTACAATGCAAGCTTTTACACTTGTGCGACCTGAAAGTTGCGAGATTTTAATGCAACTGTGTAATCTTGAGGTCTATGGACGCAGGAGTCACAGGGAAAGACACACAACTTTCCCAGGATTTTGCACCAGCAATTTTGCCACAATTCCAGGGAATGCCTGTGTAAACTTGAGGTCTATGGACCTCAACTCTCATCAAAGTCAGACAAAAGTATTACAGGGACTACGTTGAAGTCAGTGTTACTTGAAGTCGCACAGATATGAATGGTACACATTGAAAATCATGGGGTATGACTTGTCATACGACTCTGATGTCCAAAGTTGCACAAGTGTGACTCAGCCCGACTTCAGAGACATCAGTACACTTTCCTGCACAGATGTCTAGTGAAATCACATAGGTCCCAACTGTTCTCCTTTAAGAAGGTGCCCTATGTCTACCTACTTTTGCTAATAGGTGTCCCTTATACCCATCTCAAAAAGTTGGGAGGTAATAAATTGCCCCCTGAAGTCGCCCAAAATAGTGCAGGAACTACTTTTGGGAATCGTTGTGGCGTCGCACCAATTCGGACAGTTCCATTGCCATCAATAGGCGCCGATTTGGCCTACAATTTGACATGTCAGTTCAGACCTATGTGAACATGGGTGAAGTTGCATAGATAATAGAGCTGCACGGTTCTGGCCAAAATGAGAATCATTATTTTTTTGCTTAGAATAAAAAGATCACGATTCTCACGACATAAAATCTTTCACATTATCCCACAAGAAATTGGGCTAACTTTTCTTCCAATCGATGCAACCTTTTTTTGTGGTACCACATCAATTTGCTAAAGTAGTTCCTGCACTACTTTTGCCGATATCAGGTGCGACTTCAATAGACATTTGTGTATGAAGCCACCTGAAATCACGCTGACCTTGCTACTTTGAAATCGTACTACTTCAAGTGAAGTAGAGCAATTTCAAAGTAGCATGTGAACCAGGGCAAAGAGATTAGTTTTTTGGTGCACAAATACATATTGAAATAAAATATAAGAGCTATTGCACTTTCCCAAAACCACTGCCCACAAAAACTAAAGAGAAAGAAAAGTAGAAGGATAAAAAAAACACTCACACCACAACCAAAGCTCAATAATGTACTTTTATTTTACTAGCAGAAAAAAATTTTACATTTACTAGCTTCAAAAAAATTTGGACAGGATATATGGTGCTACATTTAGCAACAGAATTTTAAGGGCCCTGCTCATAGGAGCTTACAATCTAAAATTAGACAAAACCTTAGAGTGGACACAGCTTTAATTTCAGTGTATAGCGGGCAACACACCACATTATTATCTGCAAGATTATAGAAACATACTTAACAGTCATTCTTACAAAGCATTCCAACATAATATTACAAAACACTTATTCAAAACACCCACCACCAGCCCACAATCCACACATACATACATTGGTGACCATGTTCTGCTGGAAGCTGCATTTCGGTGTACGCGATTAAAACGAGATCAAAAAGAATAGGTCAGCAGATGCTTCCAAACAATGTTTGCATGATCAGACAGGAACAATACACGCACAACATTGACAGCATGGCCACATAAACCCACTTTTGATTGAAAAAATGCACAAGAATTTCATCAAATCTCCCAATATCATTCCTTCTCCCTCACAACAAAAAACCTGACCTTCTCAGGCCAAATGAACCCCCCTACTGCAGGCCTTTATATAAGAGAGGTTGTATTGTTAGCACACTGACACACCCAATAGAAGTACACGCCCACCAGTATCTTTCAATCTGTCTCTTCATGTGTGTCTAAAGTGATTGCACCTGATGAGCAGGAACACATAATAGTATTTGCAACTGTGTTAGCCTTGGCTATGTGCATCAAATCTCCAACTACAGGCCAAAGATCAAAGTCCATTTGCATCCACATAAACAAAGCAACAGTTTTCTAAGCATATGTACCTGTGCAGTGTAAACCCTAAAATTTGAAATGTCCAAGTCCCTGGGCATGATTAGTGCTAATAAACATTAGCATCAGTCCCTGGCTGCAATGAGCTTCCAATATAAAGTCTAAAATAAACTTTCTTACATTAGAACCTATTTTGACAGGAGACAAATAATATGCCAGCATGTCTTTGGATTGTGGTGAGAAACCCACACAGGGAGAACATATAAACTTCAACACAAGCATTAGCATGTTGGGGAATTGAACCAACATCCCAGGTGCTGCTAGACAGAACTGCTACCCACTTAGCCACCAGGCAGCCCCACACATGTTGTCTGCATCTCTGCCCTAAGTCCATAGCCATGCTCAGTGTCACAAGCAATATACAGTATATTGGCCTAAGTATTGGGATGCCTGCCTTTAAACCCACATGAACTGTAATGGCATCCCAGTATTAGTATTGGGTTCAAAACTCATTTGGTCCACCCTTTGCAGCTATAACAGCTTCAACTCTTCTTGTCCACAAGGTTTAAGAGTGTGTCTATGGGAATGTTTGACCATTCTTCCAAGTGCATTTGTGAGGTCAGGCACTGATGTTGGACGAGAAGGCCTGACCTACAGTCTCCTCTCTAATTCATCCCCAAGGTGTTCTGTTGTGTTGAGGTCAGGACTCTGTGCAGGCCAGTCAAGTTCCTCCACCCCAAAATCACTCATCCATGTCTTTATGGACCTTGCTTTGTGCACTGGTCCAAATGATTTGGTGGAGGGGGATTATGGTGCGGGGTTGTTTTTCAGGGGTTGGGCTTGGCCTCTTAGTTTCAGATAAGGGAAATCTTAAGGCGTCAGCATACCAAGACATTTTGGACAATTTCATGCTCCTAACTTTGTGGGAACAGTTTGGGGAAAGCCCCTTCCTGTTCCAACATGACTGCACACCAGTACACAAAGCAAGGTCCATAAAGACATGGCTGAGCAAGTTTGGGGTGGAGAAACTTGACTGGCCTGCACAGAGTCCTGGCCTCAACCCGATAGAACACCCTTTGGCTGAATTAGAGTAGAGACTGCAAGCCAGGCCTTCTTATCCAACATCAGTGCCTGGCCTCACAAATGCACTTCTGGAAGAATGATCAAACATTCCCATAGACACACTAAACCTTGCGGACAGCCTTCCCAGAAGCTGTTCTAGCTGCAAAGGGTGGGCAAATCAAATTTTAACCCTACAGACTAAGACTGGGCTGCCATTAAAGTTCATGTGTGTGTAAAGTCAGGTGTCCCAATACTTTTGGCTATACAGTGTATCTGGAAAAGACTTACAATGGTGGTGGAACCCTCCTACACATAACTACTACATTTAGACATAGTTATAGGACCTCTACATGAAGTAACATGGTTGGGATTTGAACCCAGACCCTCAGAGATACCAAGCAGAGGTTCTAACCTCTAAGCCACTGAGCTGCCACATGTGAGTCCCTCCTACACAAAAATACACATAAATACACATAAAAACACATAAATACTGGATTTCTATGGACATACAGGTGATGGAATTACATTACTCAAGAGTTATTCTTCTTGATTTATTCTGTGATATTTGGTGTTTTTTGTGGATGAGAGTAGAATATTACCCTCAAATTTTTGGGAATTACATTTTGATTTCAGATGTTGGTACACATATCGCATTTTTTTGGCTCAAATTATGAATATTTGGAAATAATAAAAAGCACAAAAAATTGTGATTCATTTTAAATTTTCATTAGCAATGGTATTGTTTGTGGATTGTAAAGACACCTGTGTGAGTATGGGGTAAAGATTGTTGTGAGATGAAGAGTAACAAGTGAAAGTGACAGAGAAAAATACATTTTACTAAACATTGTAGCATTCTTAAAATCAAAATATTTTAAGTAGAAGCAACAATGTTGCAAAGGAAAATTTATTTCACAGAAAGATACATTTCATCTCAACATTAAAAGTTTTTTTGTGAAAGTTAGAATTGTTCCATTAGAATCAATGACTGAAACTTCATTTGGACTAAATTAGAGCAGATTTTAACTCCCAAAAAATGCTCTCTAATTAGATCTCATTTTGGTATTTACTATAGCTCCGGGTAAAAAAGACACTTGAGTTAAAATGAGATTTATTTTCAGGTCTGAGCATGCTCAGGTGTGTTGGCACCTAGTTGTCCAAAACGGGGAATTTTTCACTTTTCAGACTTTTAAAGATATTTCAGTGTAGAAATCACTTTTTCACACAGTTTAAAAGCAGATAGTCTTTAAATAATATACCGCATATTTCAATACCATTTAGGCAATTATATCATGCTCTAAACATTATTTCCATGTGCAATTCTCTAGGTTTTAGCAGAGTAAGGGTTTGAGCGCTATTTAGTTTCAGGGAGCTATAGTAAATTCGATTTTGGGAGTATCTTCTCACCAGCGCTATAGTGAATACCATTTTAGCGCGAATTAGCGCGAATTAACGCTAATAGCATGGCAATTTGCGTGAATTAGTGCCATAGCGCTATAGTAAATGACCCCCATAGTGTTTGTAGGGAATTTGAGGTAACCTTTGCATACGGAAGCTGTGAAAATGTGGAATAGGCTCCCTCAAGAACTAGTTCTGGCCAGATCAGTAGATTGTTTAAGAAAAAATAGCTGGTTAACCACTTGCCCACTGCCGCACAATGATATACGTCGACAGAATGGCACGGGCAGGCATATGGGCGCACCTGTATGTCCCTGCCTCCCAGCTGGCGGGGGGCCCAATCGGGCACCCCCCCAGTGCCTGTCGGCTTCACTATAGGAGTGATCCGTGCTGAGGGGGAGGCCACCGATTCATGGCCACCTCCTCGCGATCGCTCCTGGTGAATGGGCTTCTTCCTCTGTCTGTGAACTGTAAACACAGGTCAGAGGAAGTGAGGTCATCTCTCCTCACGCTTCCTTTTTCGTTCGGGAGCCGTGGAGAGAGGACGTGAAAAGTGAGTTGCACCAACAGCACACTAAGACCAGTACACATAGGCACACAAATCACCCCCCAATCAGCCCCCGATCACCCCCCCAGTTAACCCCTGCACCCCCAGTCACAGTGTTACCGATTGCAGTGTTTATTTTTTTACTGATCACTGCATTTGGTGTCATTTGTGACTGTAAAAAGTGTTAGGGCAGTTAGTGGTAGGCCCCTTTAGGTTTAGGGTACCCCTAGCCCCCCTGATAAAGGTTTAACCCCTTGATCGCCCCCCAGTTAACCCTTTCACCCCCTGTCGCCAGTGTTACTAAGCGATCTGTTTTCTGATCACCGTATTAGTGTCACGGGTGATGCTAGGTAGCCAATTAGTTATTTAGGTTCACCGTCAGCTTTTTATAGTATCAGGTACCCCCATATACTACCTAATAAAGGTTTTAACCCCCTGATTGCCCCCTAGTTAACCCTTTCACCCCCTGTCACCAGTGATCAACATATAAGTGTCACGGGTGACGCTAGGTAGCCAGTTAGTTATTTAGGTTCACCATCAGCTTTTCATAGTGTCAGGTACCCCCATATACTACCTAATAGAGGTTTTAACCCCCTGATTGCCCCTAGTTAACCCTTTCACCCCCTGTCACCAGTGATCACTGTATAAGTGTTACGGGTGACTCTGGTTAGTTAGTTAGTTTGTTTTTTATAGCATCAGGGCACCCGCTGTTTATTACCCATAAAGGTTTAACCCCTTGATCACCCGGCGGGTGATATCAGTTAGGTTTTAGGGTCAGTCTGTGTCACCCCAGGCAGCGTCAGATTAGTGCCAATAGCGCTAACATCCATGCACGCAGCATACACCTCCCTTAGTGGTATAGTACCTGAACAGGTCAATATCTGATCTGATCAGATCTATACTAGCGTCCCCAGCAGTTTAGGGTTCCCAAAAACACAGATCAGCCCAGATACCTGCTAGCACCTGCATTTTGCCCCTCCGCCCAGCCCACCCAAGTGCAGTATCGATCGATCACTGTCACTTACAAAACACTAAATACATAACTGCAGCGTTCGACATGAGTTTGACTCGAACTCGAAGCTCATCCCTAGTACTGATATGTTACTGGACTTTGACTGATTATACCAGAATGATGGCTGCGGGTTTAGGTATCATCTTGGTATCATTCTCTTCAGCCAGCATTCAGCTTTTAGTAAAAGCAATCCTAGCAGATAATTAGTCTCTAGACTGGGGAATGACCCCCCTCCCACCGTCTTCCATGGTTTTCTCTGGCTCTCCTGTCCCAACAGGGAACCTGAGAATGCAGCCGGTGGTTCTGTCAGCTGACCATATAGCTGATCAGAGACCAGAATAGCGCCAATCATCTCTATGGCCTAAGAAACCGGAAGCTACGAGCATTTCATGACTTAGATTTCGCCGGATATAAACAGGGCTATTGGGAAATTGGGAAAGCATTTTATCACACTGATCTTGGTGTGGTCAGATGATTTGAGGGCAGAGGAGAGATCTAGGGTCTAATAGACCCCAACTTTTTCAAAAAAGAGTACATGTCACTACCTATTGCTATCGTAGGGGATATTTACATTCCATGGAATAACAATAAAAATGATTAAAAAAAAATAAAAAAATGAAAGGAAGAGTTTAAAAATGAAATAAAAAAGCAAAATAAATAATAATAAAAAAAAGCACTCCTGTCCCCCCCTGCTCTCGCTCAAAGGCGAACGCAAACGTCAGTCTGGCGTCATATGTAAACAGCAATTGCATCATGAATGTGAGGTATCACAGCGAAGGTCAGATCGAGGGCAGTAATTTTAGCAGTAGATCTCCTCTGTAAATCTAAAGTGGTAACCTGTAAGGGCTTTTAAAGACTTTTAAAAATGTATGTATTATGTAGTTTGCACGTTTGTGCGCAATTTTAAAGCATGTCGTGTTTGGTATCCATGTATTCGGCCTAAGATCATCTTTTTTATTCCATCAAACATTTGGGAAATATAGTGTGTTTTAGTGTATTAAAATAAAAAAAAGTGTGTTTTCCAAAAAAAATGCGTTTGAAAAATCGCTGCGGAAATACTGTGTGAAAAACAAAAAAATTGCAACAAACACCATTTTAATCTGTACGGCCTTTGCTTTAAAATATATATAATGTTTGGAGGTTTGAAGTAATTTTCTTGCAAAAAAAATAAAAAAATTTCAAGTGTCAGAAAGGGCTTTGTCTTTAAGTGGTTAGAGGTTAGTGTGGGTGATGTGTGACATAAGCTTCTAAATGTTGTGCACAAAATGCCAGGACAGTTCAACCCCCCCCCCAAATGACCCTATTTTGGAGAGTGAACACCTCAAGCTTTTTGCTAATTGGCATGTCAAGTCCATGGAATATTTTATATTTTGCCACAAGTTGCAGGAAAAAAGACAATTTTTTTATTTTTTTTGCACAAAGTTGTCACTAAATGTTATATTTCTCAAACATGCTCAAACAGCTCCTTTTTGGGAGCCTAATCACGTACGGGACACCGAAAATCAAGCACCGCCTTCAGGCTTTCTAAGGGTGTCAATTTTTGATTTCACTCCTCACTGCCTATCACAGTTTCGGAGGCCATGGAATGCCCAGATGTCACAAACCCCCCCCCCCCAAATGACCCCATTTTGGAAAGAATACACCCCAAGCTATTGATGAGAGGTATGGTGAGTATTTTGCAGATCTCGCTTTTTGTCACAAAGTTTTGAAATTGGAAAAAAGAAAAAAATAAATTTTTCTTTTCTTTCTTCATTTTCAAAAACAAATGAGAGCTGCCAAATACACACCATGCCTCTCAGAAAATAGCTTAGGGTGTCTACTTTCCAAAAAGGTGTCATTTGGGGGGGGTTGGGGGGTTTGTGCCATCTTGGCATTGTATGGCCTTCAAAACTGTGATACTGTAGGTAGTGAGGAATGAAATCAAAAATTTACGCCCTTAGAAACTTTGAAGGCGGTGCTTGGTTTTTGGGGCCCCGTACACAGCTAAGCTCCCAAAAAGTTCCACACATGTGGTATGCCCATACTCAGGAGAAGCAGCAGAATGTATTTTGTGGTGTAATTCCACATATGTCCATGGCATGTGTGAGCAAAATATCATTTAGTGACAACTTTGTGCAAAAAAAAAAAGTTTGTCATTTTCCTGCAACTTGTGGCAAAACATTAAATATTCCACGGACTAAATGTGCCTCTCAGCAAATAGCTTGGGGTGTTTACTTTCCAAAATGGGGTCATTTGAGGGGGGGTTGTGCCATCTTGGCATTTTATGGCCTTCAAAACTGTGATAGGTAGTGAGGAGTGAAATAAAAATCGTATGCCCTTAGAACGCCTGAAGGAAGTGCTTGGTTTTCCGGGGGCCCCATACGCGGCTAGGCTCCCAAAAAGTCCCACACCTGTGGTATCCCCGTACTCAGGAGAAGCAGCAAAATGTATTTTAGGGTGCAATTCCACATATAACCATGGCATGTGTGAGCAATATATCATTTAGTGATAACTTTTTGTAATTTTATTTTTTTGTCATTATTCAATCACTTGGGACAAAAAAATTAAATATTCAATGGGCTCAACATGCCTCTCAGCAATTTCCTTGGGGTGTCTACTTTCCAAAATGGGGTAATTTGGGGATGTTTTGAACTGCCCTGCCATTTTAGCACCTCAAGAAATGAGATAGGCAGTCATAAACTAAAAGCTGTGTAAATTTCAGAAAATGTACCCTAGTTTGTAGACGCTATAACTTTTGCACAAACCAAAAAATATACGCTTATTGACATTTTTTTTTACCAAAGACACGTGGCTAAATACATTTTGGCCTAAATGTATGACTAAAACTGAGTTTATTGGATTTTTCTTATAACAAAAAGTAGAAAATATAATTTTTTTTTCAAAATTTTTGGTCTTTTTCCATTTATATCGCAAAAAATTAAAATGGCAGAGGCAATCATATACCATAAAAAGAAAGCTATATTTGTGGGAAAAAAGGACACAAATTTTGTTTGGGTACAACATTGCATGACCACGCAATTATTAGTTAAAGCAGCGCAGTGCCAAATTCTAAAAAGTCCTCTGGTCTTTAGGCAGCCAAATGGTCCGGGGCTTAAGTGGTTAAATTCCTAAATGCACAGAATATAACTGAACATTAACATTAATAGGTAATACACCAGACAGTGTTGGTCCAGGGAGTATCAATTTGCCTCCCCGGGGATCAGGAAGGACATTTTTTCCCCCTGCTAGAGCAAATTAGACTATGCCTCATAGGGTTTTTTGGCTGGGGGGAGGGTGGGAAAAGCATATGACAGCCATGGTTTCCAAACTTTAAGGAACTTGACATGGGAGTCATTGCAAATGTTGGATATATGTTTGTTAAGTATCAACGCAGTCATGTGATCTCTCACCCCCTGGAAGGGGACAGATGTTTTTTTCCAGGCTTGGGCAACTGTTCTTTTGGCTGACAAAAATAAGTAGAAATAAGAAATGAGCTTCCACTAATGGTCGAATAGGCCTGGGATGGGACAATGCAGTAAGGCAAACTTGGCTTCTTTTGGTATAGGGAGGTGAAACAAAGTAAATAAGAGGCAAAATACACGGGACCAGGAACTAATTAGTCTAGGGCACATCCACCATGTATTTACCACATCACCCAATGGCCACAGCCCCAAAAACAGTAGTCATTGAAGGATGGATTGGCATGGGCAATGCGGGTCAGAACCCAATACCAATGTAAAAGCACCTTATATGCTTATTATATGTGTTAAATGAGCATTTGGATACAGAAGACCAGGCCTCACTCCAGTCAGCTAACTCTATTTTAGTTGCCAAGTCTCGTTCCCACTGAGCTACATAGGTGAGAGGAGGGGGGGAATGGTTATTCAAAGAGGCATAGAGGGCGGATTTGTGCCTTTTTTCAACCTAAGTAACTGTTGACATGTTTAAGGTGCATACCTTCAGTAATAAAACAGATTTTGTTATCTGTGTCCTTTGTATTATTTATTAAAAAATTATGAAAATATTTAACTGGCATAAAATCAGATGTACAATGTTAAATGTCATTTATTCATACTTCTGTATACCATCTGCCTATCTCACTCAGACTTAATTTATTTAATTTATATTACATAGCCATCTTATGTAGGTCATATACTGAGAGTTGTTCAGTTTAATCAGTTTTAAGGTTAAGCTTCTTCTGGAACTCAGAGGTATTCTAGAAATCGATATATACAATAATTTCCAAGATAGAATGAGATAATTAATAAACATATCAATCAATAAACACTATTGAGGGTTACTTACATATAAACATATCACATGATCAATACTGTCTTTGTTGTTGAGAGAGAGAGGAGGAGTAACATTATGGCGCCAGGTGGCAGCATGTAGCTGCAAGCTCCACAAAAACTCCCTAAATGATGCTGTGCAGTAGGACGCTGCTGTTTCTATGAGAGAATCTATAGCCTAATCCCAGGAGGAGAGCTTTGTTGATCGAGGCCGACTTTTTCCCTTCAGGGTGGACAGTGACGGTCTCAGTCTACCCTGGAGCTGCTGCAGTTAAGCGATTCTAGTGGCATGCTTTTACTGGGACAGAGCCGAAATTAGGCTTCAGTAGGGTGAGCGGCTTCAGCCTTTGAAACTATTACTGGGATCTACCGCCGGAGACATCGGATATGTAGCAGGACAAGCAGCCTCAATGGTACCTGTGGACAGGGACGAGGCTGAAATCTGCCCTGGGAGAAAGGGCAGGGTGAGCGGTATATGAAGGTGGTGGAAAGACCGGGACAGGGAGTTTAACTGACAGCTGATCTCTGCATGTATGAGACCTATCTTGCACAGCCTGCAGTGAGTGAGCACCAGCCTTTACCAACAAATTTTGCCAAATGATCTGCTCCCATTTACAAGTTATTTAGCCTCATACTGCCTGCTACCTGTTATTTTTTTATTTCCCAAGCTCTTAAAGTCTCTTATAAATGGCATTTATCAGCATGTTCCTCACTCTGCCTGGTCAAGCTTTCTCCTAAATGTGGTGACAACTGCTTTAATGGAGCAATAGGCTCGCTTAAATATTTAAACTCTTAAAAATCAATCCCATCCATTTGTGTTTTAAGAGATCTAGGGCTTATGAGCTCAAGGCACAGTGAGTGAATGTCTCCTTCCCCCTGATAGGATAAACTCTCTAGTCTCATAGACTAGATTTGCAACTTTAAACCGATTACTGCAGTTAAAAGTTTTATGCCCATTATTCACCAATGTGTTTCTGTTGAAAACTGCTTTCCTATGCATGTGCTCTCTGCCTCTATAGAGCAATAAATGCAACGTCCTAGAAACAAGGAATCATGTCATCTCTGTGCCAATAACCGTTTGTGGAGAAATGGGGAGGAAGGGAGCCAAAACAAGTCAAGCAGAAGCAGTAAACTACAACTCTGTTAAACCTTACTTGGTTCAGGAAAAAAACAGGCCATGTGGCAGGCAGTGAGGAGGATCTAGTTTCACCTCCGGTGGAGCAAAAGAAAAAGAGGACTTGCATGGAAGAGGAAGATGGAGAAGGCAAAGTCCATTGGGAAATGAATAAAATGCCAAATAAATCTCAATCACCCCAGCCCAAATCTATTAGAATAGACACAAGTCCCTTGCAGAAGAAGCCCCCGATTGGGGCAGTTTGAAAAACTGATCTTGGAATAAAGTATAAAGCATTGTAAGATATATACAAGAAGTATAGTTAAGAGAAAACTCTGGTTAGCTTAGCAGTGGGATTTAGGTTAGAGAATGAAGGACTAGGGGGAATGTATGTGGAGCAGTTATGACCACAGTCCTGAAAGACTAACTAACCCCTATTTTCAGGTTGAGGGCTGGAAGCCCATGTGACCCTATGGATCCCCCACGGGGACTTGACCCCCTTGCTCACCCATTGCGGGGCGGAGCACACCATTCGTTTGCAATGTTTCCCCACAAGGGGACTGTTAGTTGTTGGGGTAGGATTGATTTGAGGGGTGGTGTGGGGATATGCAATGTCTATGTATTATGTGTATTTAGGTTTGTTATCAAAATGGTATAATCCTAAACTCCTAAAATCTAAATTATCCTACTGTTTATATCATACCATTAAAAATAATTACCTACACGGTTACCTACAATGTTAGAGGCTTAAACAATCACATTAAGAGGCATTAGATATACTGGGAATTAAAAAGGTATGCTGCTAATGTTGTTATGCTACAAGAAACCCATTTGAAATGGCCCTCCAAAACTACCCTTTGCTTAAAATTTTTCTGAACTTTGTACTAGACATATGCAATTCGTCTAGTTCCAAATTCATTTTTTAACAAATTTAGACAAATTTTGTTATTTCGTAAATATCTGAATTTCCGAATTTTCAAATTTTTCCGAATATTCTGAAATGTGAAAATTCGGAAACTTGAAACTTTGGAAATCCAAAAATAAGAATGAAAATCCTAAATTCAAAAACCCGAAAATTCAAAATCTGAAATAATGACAAACAATTACTCACTATTAAATTATAGGTACTGGAATTTCCTTTCAAATTTGGCTGTTAGTGAACGTAAGGAATATGAATTTATCCGAAGTTACGAATTATCCATAATAACGAATGCCGTATCTAAACGAATGGAACATAATGAATTAACCACTTCAGCCCCAGAGGATTTGGCTGTTCAATGACCAGAGCACTTTTTACAATTTGGCACTGCACTGCTTTAACTGGTAATTGCGCAGTCATGCAATGCTGTACCCAAACGAAATTTGCATCCTTTTTTCCCCACAAATAGAGATTTCTTTTGATGGTATTTGAATGAATCTGCGATTTTAATTTTTTGCGATATAAATGGAAAAAGACTGAAAATTTTGAAAAAAATTATATTTTCTAATTTTTGTTATAAAAAAAAAATCAATAAACTCAATTTTAGTCATACATTTAGGCCAAAATGTATTCAGTCACATGTCTTTGGTAAAAAAAAATGTCAATAAGCGTATATTTATTGGTTTGCACAAAAGTTATAGCGTCTACAAACTAGGGTAAATTTTCTGGAATTTACGCAGCTTTTAGTTTATGACTGCCTATCTCCTTTCTTGAGGTGCTAAAATGGCAGGGAAGAACAAACCCCCCCCTTCCAAATGACCCCATTTTGGAAAGTAGACACTCCAAGGAAATTGCTGAGAGGCATGTCGAGCCCATTGAATATTGATTGAAAGAAAAAAAAATTACACAGAGTTGTCACTAAATGATGTATTGCTCACACGTGCCATGGTTATATGTGGAATTACACCCCAAAATACATTCTGATGCTTCTCCTGAGTATGGGGATATCTCATGTGTGGGAATTTTTGGTTGCCTAGCCACGTACAGGACCCCAAAAACCAAGCACCGTTCAGGATTTCCTAGGATGTAAATTTTTGATTTCACTCCTCACTACCTATCAGAGTTTTGAAGGCCATAAAATGTCAAGATAGCACAACACCCCCCCAAATGACCCCATTGTGGAAAGTAGATACCCCAAGCTATTTGATGAGAGGCATGTTGAGTCTATAGAATATTTTATATTTTGCCACAAGTTGCGGGAAAATTATTTATTTTTTTTATTTGCACAAAGTTGTCACTAAATGATATATTGCTCAAACATGCCATGGGCATATGTGAAATTACACCCCAAAATACATTCTGATGATTCTCCTGAGTCGGGGGATACAACATGTGTGAGACTTTTTTGGAGCCTAGCTGTGTACAGGACCCCGAAAACCAATCACCGCATTCAGGCTTTATAAAGGCGTAAAATGGAGGCCATGAAATGACAAGATAGCATAACCCCCCCAAAAGACCCTATTAGCACCTATTGGAAAGTAGACACCCCAAGCTATTTGCTGAGAGGCATGTTGAGTATTTTGCAGATCTTGCTTTTTGTCACAAAGTTTTGAAAATTAAAAAAAGAAAAAAAAAATTTTTCTTTCTTCATTTTCAAAAATAAATCAGTTCTGCAAAATACTCACCATGCCTCTTACCAAGTACCTTGGGGTGCCTACCTTCCAAAATAGGGTCATTTTGGGGGGTTGTGCTAGCTGGACATTTCAGGGCCTCCGTAACTGTGATAGGTAGTGAGGAGTAAAATCACAATGTTACGCCTTTAGAAAGCCTGAAGGCGGTGCTTGGATTTTGGGGTCCTGTACACGGCTAGGCTCCCAAAAAGTCTCACACATATGGTATTCTCATACTCAGGAGAAGCAGCAGAATGTATTTTGGGGTATAATTCCACATATAACCATGCCATGTTTGAACAATATATCATTTAGTGACAACTTTGTGTAAAAAAAAAAAAATACATTTTCTTGAAACTTGTGGCAAAATATTAAATATTCCATGGACACAACAGGCCTCTCAGCAAAAGCTTGAAGTGTCTTCTTTCCAAAATGGGGTCATTAGGGGGGGTTTGTGCTATCTTGACATTTCCAGGCCTCCAAAACTGTGATAGGTAGTGAGGAGGTGAAATTTAGCAGTGGAATGTATTTTGGGGTGTAATTCCACATATAACCATGCCATGTTTGAACAATATATAATTTAGTGACAAATTTATGCAAAAAAAAAAAAAAAGTGTAATTTTCCCAAAACTTGTGGCAAAATATAAAATATTCCATGGACTCAACATGCCCATCAGCAAATATCTTGGGGAGTCTACTTTCCAAAAGGGGGTCATTTGGAAGGTTTGAACTGTCCTGGCATTTTATGCACAACATTTAGAAGCTTATGTCACACATCACCCACTCTTCTAACCACTTGAACACAAAGCCCTTTCTGACAGTCTTTGTTTACATGAAAAAACATTTTTGCTTGAACCCTAAACATTATATATTTTTTTAAAGCAAATGCCCTACAGATTAAAATGGTGGGTGTTGCAATTTGTTTTTTTACACAGTATTTGCGCAGCAATTTTTCAAATGCTTTTTTTTTTGGTAAAAAACACACTTTTTTATTTTAATGCACTAAAACATACTATATTGCCCAAATGTTTGATGAAATAAAAAAGATGATCTTATGCCGAGTACATGGATACCAAACACAACATGCTTTAAAATTCTGCACAAACATGCAGCAGCGACAATCTACATACATTTTGTAAAAGCCTTTAAAAGCTTCTACATGATAACACTTTAGATTTACAGAGGAGGTCTACTGCTAAAATGACTGCCCTTAATCTGACTTTCGCGGTGATACCTCACATGCATGGTGCAATTGCTGTTTACATATGATACCAGACTGACGCTTGAATTCGCCTTTGCGCATGAGCACAGGGGGACAGGGGTGCTTTTTTTTATTAATATTTATTTTGCTTTCTTATTTAATTTTGAATCATTTCATATGCTGCCATGGATAGGCAGCTGGAAAGGAAAATTATAATAAGTATTTGATACAATTTTTCTAGTGCCTATATAACTAGAGACTAGTGAAAAATAACTAGCTGACAGGGTGGGTAGACAAAAGAAGGATTAACTGGATGGAAAAGACAGAAGCTTTAATGGCCCATCTTCCAAACTTTTCCCTTGTCAATGTGCCAGGGTCAATCCTATAATATTTTAGAAAGGTATGATCTCCCCCCCCCCCCAGGTCCCCGCTTTCTGCCCCGAGACTTCAGACACCAGTCTTTGCACTGCCCAGCACTCGGTATGTGGGGGATCCGGAACACAGCCCAACATTTTATAACTAATTCATAGAAACTCACCATTTCCTGCAAACAATGGGGCTCCGTTCACACCCGAGCGACTCTGAATCTCTGCGGTTCCAGGTTGCGGGACGCTTGTGCGATGCCGTTAACTGCTTAGTGGCACCCCAATCGGGGTTGCGATTGTCACGCAATATATCGCACGGCAATCGTGGCAAATCCCAACGAACGTCGCTGTCGCTGCAAAGGGAGCTCCTTTTTGAGCGACAAGTGCCGCACGGTGCCATTTGCATGCAAACTGCACACAATGGCGGCGTGTTTTGGGGTGTCATTGGGAGGTGGCGGCGTCGCGCAGGCGTCCTGCGATTTGGAGTCGCTCGGGTGTGAATGGAGTTTAAAGCCCAACCTCACGGCGATCAGCTAAATACATTTCAGGTGCATCCAAACAAAAGTTGTTCAATATCTATATATATATATATATATATATATGTATGTATATATATATATATATATATATATATATATATATATATATATATATGTGTGTGTATATATATATATATATATATATATATATATAATTCGGCTTATTATGTGTAAGCAGTGTCCTCTCTGCAGAGGTCCCGCTTAACCCATCAGAATTAGAGCTCACCTTCTCTTCAGCGTGCTGGCAGGGGACAGGCTTTGCTTTCTTCAGAAAACAGTCGGCACACCTCCCTTGTTTTGATGCACTTGGCTTGTTTTTTTTGGCTGGTTTTTCGATCGGTCTTCACCACAACCAGCTGTATACTTCAATCTCCAGACATGATGCAGATCTGTCCATTGAAGGCGAAAGTCGCCATCTCACAGCTCTTCTAGAGGACTTGTCTGGTATCCATCTTTGCAATCAGATGAAGCCCCTCAGTCCCCTCCCCCTGGGATGGAGCGACCGCAAGAGGCAGAAGGGGGGGACGATCGTTGCACTCTTCTTGATGACTTTGTGGCGAACTGATGGTCGGAATACCAATTGGTCACAACCAGGATGGCGTCTCTTCATCAAGGTGAAGGCCTTCACTTCAAGTCCGCAGAGCTGCGCCATTTACAGCTTTAGATTTTCCATGTTGAGGAACTTTTTTTGCCAAGTTTATAGAAGAGCGGATGAAATGTATTTGTTTCCTTTTATAAATCTCAGAGTTTATGGAATTCATGGATTATAAAGATTGGATAAAAAAAAAAAAAAAAAAAGAAAGGTATGATGCAAAGATTTATGCCGTGTACAGTACCTGACCGCGAGATTGTGTTTCCAGCGCGATACCATCGCGCTGGTTCTCGGCGACAGGGTACTGTGAATGTCACGCTGGCTCGCTCATCGGGAAAGGAAAACTTTGTTTTCCTTCCGCGATGAGTGACGGGCAGCGCTGACAGCTGTCTGGTATGAATCCTGAGGCGGGAACACCGCGCCAAATTTTAAATGAAAAAAACGGCGTGGGTTCCCCCCTCGGAGGCATACCAGGCCCTTAGGTCTGGCATGGATTGTAAGGGGAACCCCCTATGCCGAAAAATCGGCGTGGGGGTCCCCCCCAATCCATACCAGACCCTTATCCGAGCACGCAGCCCGGCCGGCCAGGAAGGGGGGTGGGGACGAGCGAGCGGCCCCCCCCTCCTGAGCCGTACCAGGCCGCATGCCCTCAACATGGGGGGGTGGGTGCCTTGGGGGAGGGGGCGCCCTGCGGCCCCCCACCCCAAAGCACCTTGTCCCCATGTTGATGAGGACAAGGGCCTCTTCCCGACAACCCTGGCTGTTGGTTGTCGGGGTCTGCGGGCGGGGGGCTTATCGGAATCTGGGAGCCCCCCTTAATAAGGGGGCCCCCAGATCCCGGCCCCCCACCCTGTGTGAATGAGTTTGGGGTACATAGTACCCCTACCCATTCACCTAGGGAAGTGTCAATATAAAAAAAACACAGTACACAGGTTTTAAGAGTAATTTATTAGTCAGCTCCGGGGTCTTCTTCCGACTTCGGGGGGGTCTCCTTCCGACTTCTCCCGGTGTTCGGCCTCTTCTCCCGGTGTTCGGCCTCTTCTCCCGGGCCCCGCCGCTATCTTCTTCCAGCTCTATTGCCAACGAGGGGCCCGGTCTGCTGCCGCTGTCTTGTCGCCGCTGCCTTGTCGCCGCTGTCTCGCCGCCGCTGTCTCGCCGCTTCTTCTCTTCTTTTCTTCTTCCCCGATGTTGACACGACGCTCTCTCCGGCTCGAATGCTGTGTGCGAGCTGCGGAGCCATTTATATAGGCGGGTAACCCCGCCCCCTTACGACGTCATGGTCCCAGCATGCGCAGGGACTCTGGCGTCATAAGAGGGCGTGGCCCCAGAGTCCCTCATCAACATGGGGACAAGGTGCTTTGGGGTGGGGGGCCGCAGGGCGCCCCCTCCCCCAAGGCACCCACCCCCCCATGTTGAGGGCATGCGGCCTGGTACGGCTCAGGAGGGGGGGGGCGCTCGCTCTTCCCCACCCCCCTTCCTGGCCGGCCGGGCTGCGTGCTCGGATAAGGGTCTGGTATGGATTGGGGGGACCCCCACGCCGATTTTTCGGCATAGGGGGTTCCCCTTACAATCCATGCCAGACCTAAGGGCCTGGTATGCCTCCGAGGGGGGAACCCACGCCGGTTTTTTCATTTAAAATTTGGCGCGGTGTTCCCGCCTCAGGATTCATACCAGACAGCTGTCAGCGCTGCCCGTCACTCATCGCGGAAGGAAAACTTTGTTTTCCTTTCCCGATGAGTGAGCCATCTCGGCGCTGGCTCCTGCGACGGGGCTCGTAGGTGTCAAATCTCACCGAGAAGTGCGGCGAGATTGACACAATATCGCGGTCACCTACTGTACATACGGCCGGACTTTTCGACCAAACTTGTCCGACGAAACAAATCCGTCGGACAATTCGTCCGTGTGTGGGCTTCATCGGACTTTTCGACCAAACTTGTCCGACGGAACAAATCCGTCGGACAATTCGACCGTGTGTGGGTTTCATCGGACCTGCAGCGGATTTTCGGTTGAGAATCAGACGGACTTTAGATTTGGAACATGTTTCAAATCTTTCCGACGGACTCGAGTCCGGTCAAAAAATCTGTATGCTAGTCCGATGGACGAAAACCGATGCTAGGGCAGCTATTGGCTACTGGCTATAAACTTCCTTATTTTAGTCCCATTGTACGTCATCATGTACAAATCCGTCAGACTTTGGTGTGATCGTGTGTAGGCAAGTCCATTTGTTCGAAAGTCTGTCGGAAGTCCGTCAAAAGTCCGCCCATGTGTACACGACATTAGTAGTTGCTCTGCAGAATGCCCTCATGGCTATCCTAGAATTGCCACCCAGGATGCTACAACTGCTCTCCTGGAATGTGCTGTCACCACTGGCAGAGGCTTCCAGCCCTTTGCCCTTTGTATGAGTTTTAGAATCCATGCTGATAAAGTTCTGGAGGTGGCTTCTTTCCCTTCTTCTTTACTACCCAAATGATGAATAGTTTATTCAAAGCTCTGAGAGGGGTCATTTACATAAGGAAAGCTGTTAAAGTTCTTGATATGTCCAGCCTGTGAAAAGTCTCAGCTGTGAATCTGGCAAAGTTGGTAGAGTCCAGGTTTCTTTCAGATGGAACAATGAAGCCAACTTATGGACAAAGTGCTCTAAGTGGCACAATTCTATCCTATCCGGAAAGAAAGAAAATACATGGTTCTACTAAACATAAGGCTTGCCAGAAGCTATAGCTAGAAGAAATACTGCCTTGCATGTATGTTCCACAGAGAGCACTCTATTTCCTCTTTGGAATGCAGAAATAGAGTAGCTGCTACCTTAACTTTCAGGGAGCTGATTTGGAGCTGTTTGGGAAAAAATTCAAGAGATGTGCCACTGCTGGAAAGCTATGATTAAAGTGGCTAGGACACAAACCTGTCCCAATTTTTTTAATAGATGTTATTTGTAGACAGTTGTCTTGCCTTCAACAGTGTCGAGATCACATCTGAGGAATAACCCAAGCCTTTCAATCTCCTCATCTCAATAAACACTCTCAAAGTGTCAGCTTGTGCCAGTTTGTGTGTAGGAACTCTCCTTGTGTTAGGGGACATGGAAAGGAAGGACATGGAACTGGAGGGCAAATGTTGAGATGAATTGAGAATGGAAACCATAGCCTGCAGGACCAATAGGGAAGAATGGCTATGGTCATTGTGCCTTCCCCTAACAGTCTTGTCAAGAGCTTCAGATGAGGGGAAGAAGAGAAAAGACATATGCTAGACTGCATTTACTCTGGCAGGAGTGCCCATCCACCCCATCGAAGAGGTGATGCAGAAGTCAAGACAGACATCTCATCAGGTTATGGTTGTTTGCACATGAAAACAAATCTATCAGATGGAGACCCAATTGGCAGTATAGGTAGTATCTATGGTCCAAGCTAACAGAAACTTCTATAAAGATTTCCTTAATGTCTACCAACAGAGACTTCTGATTAGCTAGCTAAGATGTTGCCTTTTCTATTGTTTTAGGAAACCTCTCTGAAACTCCCTGAGATGCCAGTGTGCCCAGGGAGTACATGCCAGCACAATCTCAAACAGGCTCAGACAGTGGAAAGCAAACAAATAGGGGATGCTATCAACTTGTGGGTTTTCCCTCTGATGGTTTTTATCTTCTTTTTTTTTTTTAACAACAAGGTTGGTCTTTATTGAAAAAGAAATGGTATACAATATAGAGTAGATCAGAACAGTGAGTGGCCACAAAATAATACTCACATGGCTTACAGAAAGAAACGATTACATAAAGTTCGTATCATAAGCAATTTGACTGGTTCGTATCAGTGATGATAAGAAAAAAACAAAAAAATGGGGAGGGGGGGAGGGGAGAAGGGGGAGGGAGGGAAAGGTGGGGGGGGAATGGGAAGAAGGAAACCGGAGGGGGGGGGGGAGAGAGGGGAGACCAGCAATAACACCATACTACGTATAGCAGAGAAATGGTAACACCTATGTAATCAAGACCTCATCCAGGGTCCGTCCACGGACGCCACACTCTCGTAAACTTCTGAGGGCATCCTCTATTTATATAGGTCAATTTGTACAAAGGTAGGACAGCATTAACTGAATTTTCCCACGCCTTTACCGTAGGAGAGCTATGAGAATTCCATTTCAATACAATCCCCTTCTTGGCGTAAAATAGTAGCAATGATATCAACAACTTGGTATATCTAGGTCTCTGGTCATCATCATGTATGCCTAACAGAGCCAATTCTGGGGTCAATGGGAGTTCGAGTTGTAGACGAGTATTGATACCTTCCATCATTGTGGACCAGTAGAACGATAACCTGGGACAGGACCAAAACATATGTATGTATGAGCTATCCGGTGATCTACATCTGGGACATTCTGGGGATCTTTCAGGGTATATTCTGTGCAGCCTCTGAGGTGTGAGATATGTCCTATGGAAAAACTTGGCCCTATTTGTCCCTAGAGGATATCACCAGTTTAAAACTTTCCTCAAAACTTTCCTCATAGGACTTCCTATCCAGGGTAGGGATATCAGCTCCCCATCTAGACCAAAGTACCTCCATCTTGGGAGAGTCTTTCTTAATGAGAGTGAAGTATACCGCAGACAAAGGCTTGGACAGGGTCTCCTGGGCCAACAAGTCCTCAACCACATCAGATGCGAGATCTGACGGGGTCGGGAACTGTGCACGGACGGCGTGTCTCAACTGGTGGTACCGGAACAGCATCCATCGAGGAAGGCCATACAACCTACCCAATTCTGAAAAGGAACGAATAGAACCGGCTACCACAATATCTTTTAGCAATTTAATGTTATACCGAGCCCAAACCTGTGGATCCGGGATTGTCCGGAAGTGTGGGAGGGAAGGGTTGCCCCACAAGATACAAAAGGGCGACCACCTACCCGGAGAAACAAACCTCCGTCTAGCCTGGCCCCACACCGCCAAAGTAGTTTTGGTAGGGATCGGCAAGGAGGGGTATGCTGAGGCTCCCCGATAGATCAAATTACCTAATTCCTTGAGAGACCCTACAACAGTCACCTCAAGGCAGACTGCAGCATTGGCTTTAGATTGTTCCAACCACCATCTAACCGTGACCAATATGGCCGCCCAGTAGTAGACCAGCAGGTTGGGCAGTGCCAACCCACCGAAGTCCACCGGGTGCTGCAGAGTTGACCTAGCTAGTCGAGGGGAGGAGCCCCTCCATAAAAAGGAACCAATACAAC
Source organism: Lithobates clamitans (assembly GCA_037952925.1). Classification (NCBI taxonomy): domain Eukaryota; kingdom Metazoa; phylum Chordata; class Amphibia; order Anura; family Ranidae; genus Lithobates; species Lithobates clamitans. The sequence continues at coordinate 3,598,847 of JBBGZY010000689.1, forward strand.
TGTCCAGCTCCCGAAAAAGGGAACGAGGCAGCAGCACCGGGCAGCTCCTGAACAAATAAATACATTTGGGGAGATAAATCATCTTGAGAACATTGATACGTCCTAGTAGATTAAGGGGTTGGTTGGCCCACCTAGAGCAGTGTTCTTTAAGGCGTGCTACTACTGGTTGAATATTAAGGCGTTGCAAGGACTGGGGATCTCTTGCCACCCTAATTCCCAAATACATAAATTCATCCACCCATCTCAATGACGACTGAACCGCGGATTGTCTGGCCTGCGCATCAATAGGGAACAAAACAGATTTGCTCCAGTTGATCCGGATCCCAGAAAATCTTCCAAATTCGTTGAAGGCCGCTAGCGCAGCTTGTAGGGAAGGGCCAGCGTCTTGCAGGTACAGCAGAGTATCGTCTGCATATAACGATATTTTCTCCTCCAGAGAGCCAACCCCGAGTCCTTTAATATTATCAGATTCCCTGACCAGAACCGCCAGGGGCTCCAAGGCCAGAGCAAAGAGACTTGGGGACAGAGGGCAGCCCTGCCGGGTTCCCCTCTGGAGGAGAAATAAATCTGAGAGGGTGTTATTAACCCTTATCCTTGCTCCTCAACACCTCCCATAGGTACTCCCACTCTACGGAGTCAAAAGCCTTCTCCACGTCCAGAGAGGCTATGACTCTTGAACCTACATTTTGATGGTGAGTGGCCAAATTAAGAAATAAATGACGGATATTGATATCTGTGCCTTACCCGGCATGAACCCGGTTTGATCTACATGAACAAGGTTTTCTATCACCCTACTGAGCCTGCGTGCTAGAATTTTCGCCAATAACTTGGCATCAGTGTTGATCAGGGAAATAGGCCTGTAGGAGGCACATTCTTCCGGGTCCTTACCAGACTTGGGCACCAATACCACTATCCCCTCAGACCATGACTCCAGAAGAGAGTCCAGGTCAAGGGACTGATGTAGTAATGAGGTGAACTTAGGGGCCAAAAATTCTTGGTAAGTAGAGTAAAATTCGATAGGAATACCATCCGGTCCTGGTGATTTACCTGCCTGCATACATCCCAATGCTTCCTGTACTTCTTCAAGTGAGATATCTCTATCTAGGTCCTCACTTTTTGCTGTTTCCAGAGAAGGGAGCGGGATCAGGTCAAGATATTCTATGAGTTCAGAGGTGAGGAAAGTTGCCCTAGAAGAATATAGTGTCTGGTAAAATGTCAGAAATCTAGCATTTATATCCGCTGAATAGGTCAAAATGCGACCATCCAGATCCCTTACTCTGCCAATGTGGGTCACGGGGTGTTGTCCCTTAGCCAGCCATGCCAATAGCCTCCCGTTTTTGTCTCCAAATTCAAACACCCGCTGGGCACTATCGAGCATAGCCTTTTTAGTAAGGTCAACCCTGAGTAGGGACAATTCCCTCAGGGTATCCTGCCAGGGGACATAGGTTCCCTGATTAGGAGCTCTTACATATTCAGCCTCCCTTAACCGTGCCTGCTCCTCCAGATGCCTCAGAGACCGCCGCTTCTTGGTGGCAATACGCGCCATATATGATCCCCTAAGCCATGATTTGAGGGTGTCCCAAACCACTAAAGGTTCAGCTGAGCCTGTATTCCCATTCCAAAAATTGCATAGTTCCTCCGGCATCTCCTCCTGTATATCTGGGTCCATGATCCAATATTTGGACAGCCTCCAAGTTCTGACACCCACCTCTTCAGAGAGCCTAAATGTAACAGACACCGGAGCATGATCCGAAATACCACGTGAGAGGATCTCTGTAGAGACCACTCTCCGTAGTAAGGCCTCTGAGGCAAAAATAAGGTCAATGCGGGACAATGTCCGGTATGTGGTAGATAGGCATGTGTATTCCCTGTCAGAGGGGTGAAAATGACGCCAAACATCTGTCATGTGAAATGTGGAAGCCCAGCAGGATAACCCCAGCTGTGGAGAGCCAGAAGCATGGAGTCTGTCCATAGTTGGAGAGGGAGCCATTATAAAATCCCCAAGAAAAAGTACATTTTCAACATTATAAAGTGTAACCTGCTGCATCAGCACATGAAGCACATCTATATCAGCCGGGGGAGGCAGGTACAGACCCACAATCACCACCGGAACTTCCGAGAGCAGGGCGTGAAGAAGCACATACCTACCCCCGAGTCGATTTTAACATCCATGAGTTGAAAAGGCAGGGATCTGTGCACTAATACTGTAACACCTCTAGCATAGTTAGAATAGGGTGCGTGGTAGTGAGCACCCACCCAGGCACGTTTTAAACTCAGAATACGGGAACCCATCAGATGCGTCTCCAAAAGAACACACACCTGTGGGCGGAGCTTCTTCAAATAATTGAGTACCAGCGAGCGCTTTATAGCACCCGCACGTTCCACGCCACCACTAAATATGTAGCCATAAGTAGAAACATTGAAATGGCTGTACCAGGCCCGCGAACAGAGGCAACACGAGCCAGAGCAGCCAAAAAGTACTGTCCCCGCCCGCGGCCCCCCCGCAAGCCCGTGACAGACCACCTAGATAAGCACAGCCATAAGTGCCTATTACACATTTCTCCTTCTTTAACAGCAAAAGACCAACACTGAATACATACTTAAAGCGAGGGTCCACCTATCTAACGTTTTTTTTTTTTTTTTTAGGAGTTCATTCAGAAACTTTTCCAATCATGATAATTTACTCACAAGTTCTGTGAAGTAAGTACGATTGTGGCCGATTTCGTTGCAAAGAATAACTTTTAAAAATCACAGACGGCGGTTCCCATCTTCATTGTGGGCATTTGAAACCCACAAGCATGTATTTCCGGGATGCGGTGAATGCTGTCCTCCCAGCATTCACCGCTCGTTCCCGCGCATGCCCAGTGTCATCGCCGTCTGATTCTGGGTTGCCATGACAACGGGCGGCATCGACGGAAGTTCCCGCCCCGTTGTGATGGCAACCAAACATATGCAAAGAAGCAAACATGCAAACAAAGGAAAGCTCACTATGGGAGAGACTGGCATCGACCAAGGTAATGCAAAGCAAAAATCTCTTTTATAATAGTCTCTTTGTTCATAGCAAACCAAACAAATATATTTGTTATCTCTATATATAAATATAGAGATATTGGGGGTCATTTACTATAACTCCAGGAAGTACTAGGCACTATGGCAAATAATAGAGCCCATTTTAGCCAAATGGAAACAAAATGGCGAATTTGCGCATGAAAATCAGCGATATAAGCGGAGAACAAACGTTTGTAAATTCTAAATTGCTGCTAATTAGCGCTTCCGCGTATATACAAATGCCAATTCTTATCAAGTTGTTATATAGCACTGTACTGTAGCCATGATCCATGTATGTGAAAGAAACATTTTTTATCAGAGATGTGCTCTAGTTCCCGTGCATCTATTGATTTATATTGCAATTAGTATTCCTAGTTTTTTTTCCTTCTTTTGCTAAGAAATGCAGTTCTGAATGATTATTACATAGTAATGTCTGCTATTCTGTAAAGTTGCATGTATTAATCATTTAGGTTACCTATTTGTTGTATGTTGTTTTTTTCATGTTTTTGATTTATTATTTATTAATTTAGTTGACTATAAAGCAGTAATTATTTATGTTCATTCTTTAATAATACTACACTATTATGTAGGTCTTGTACTTAGTACAATGGCTTAGTGGTCTGCTTAGATATCTCCACACCACTCATGGTATGAGTTCAAACAACAGCCAACCTACCATCCACCAGCTGTGTTTATTTTTTCAGTGCACAAGTGAATTAAAATAAACAAATAAATGTAAACTGCCCTTTAGCTAGTGTGTGGTGTTTGGAATGTCACATCATAATATAATTGAATACTTACATACCATTGCATGCATTTAAAGAGTTAATACAATAAAAACTTTCACATTAAACTGCATTGGCTACTTGGCAATCACCTATTTTCAGTAAATATATATACACATATATTTGTGTTGCTTTGGCTAATTGGCTAACTGGCATTCTCCTTTTCCCACCAATGCAATCTTTTAGGATTTTTCTGTGGGATTTGAACCCATGAGTCTTTCAATACCTGAATGTTTGAAGGTAGAGGTGCTAACTGCTAGCCTATTGGGCTGAGCACAATTATACATACAAAATACTTTTACTAGTGTTTGATGTGTTATATACTATACAATAAAGTTTATCAAATGTAAACTGCTTGTTAGCTAGTGTGTGGTTTTTGGAGATTCACACCATAATATTAGTGAATACTTACATACCATTGCAAGCATTTGAAGAGTTAATACAATAATATCAACCACATTAAAGTGTATTGGCTACTTGGCATTCACTGTATGCTGCTTTGGCTAATTGGCTAACTGGCTAACAGTAATTCTCCTTTTCTCCACCAATAGTAATCTTTTAGGATTCTTCTGTGGGATTTGAACCCATGAGTCTTTCAATACCTGAATTTTTGAAGGTAGAGGTGCTAACTGCTAGCCTATTGGGCTGAGCACAATTATATATACAAAATACTTTTACTAGTGTTTGATGGTTTATATACCATACAATAAAATTTATCAAATGTAAACTGCTTGTTAGCTAGTGTATGGTGTTTTGGAGATTCACACCATAATATTAGTGAAGACTTATTTATTTTTATTTAAGGTACTTCTATAGTGCCGTCAATTTATGCAGTGCTTTACATATACATTATACACTAATATGGGCCCCTACCCTCAAGGAGCTTACAATCTAAGGTCCCTAACTGACATTCATATACTAGGGCCAATTTAGACAGAAGCCAATTAACCTACCAGCATGTCTTTGGAGTGTGGGAGGAAACTGGAGTACCCGGAGGAAACCCACGCAGGCACAGGGAGAACATGCAAACTCCAGGCAGGTAGTCTTGTGGTGTGGTTGGGAATACGAACCAGCGACCCTTTTTACTGCTAGGTAGGGATGAGCAGACCCCCCCCACTGTTCGGTTCGCACCAGAACATGTGAACAGGAAAAAAGTTTGTTCGAGCACGCGAACACCGTTAAAGTCTATGGGGGTCATTTACTATAGCGCCAGGAAGTACTGGGCACTATGGCAAATAATAGCTCCCATTTTAGCCAAATAAAATTTCAACAGGCGAATGTGCGAATGAAAAACTAGCACTATTAGTGAGAAACACATGTTAATAAATTCTAAGCTGGCGCTAATTAGCGCTTCCGCGTATATGCAAATGCAAATTCCTACCAAGCTGTTATATAGTACTGCACTGTAATCATGATCCATGTATGTGAAAGAAACATTTTTATGTGAGATGTGCTCTACCTCATGTGCATTACCATCTGTGAATTCGTAGTATAAATCTTTTTTCCCCCTTTTCTTTTTTTTTGACCATACTGTGTATTGTATTTCATATTGTTTGAAAAGAATAAAAGAAATTTTGCCTGTTGTCATACATTTATTATGCTCTTTTTAATTGATTGTAAACAATAAACTGTTTTTTAAGAAAGAAAAAATTGCACAGTTAAAATCCCTTCAGCTTCCTCTCCATGTTCACATATATTTTTACTTAGGGATGTGGTGCCTTTATGTGAGGGTGTTTTTCCCACTTTCGGAATCTAAATCTATATTAATGCATCTATTGATGTATGTTGCAATTAGTATTCCTATTTTTTTCCTTCTTTTGCTAACTAATGCAGTTATGAATGATTATTACATAGTAATGTCTGCTATTCTGTAAAGTTACATGTATTAAACATTTAGGTTACCTATTTGTTGTATGTTGTTTTTTATTTTTTAATTTAGGTGACTATAAAGCGGTAATTATTTATATTCATTCTTTAATCATACTACACTATTATGCAGGTCTCATACTTAGCACAATGGCTTAGTAGTCTGCTCAGATGTCTCCACAGCACTCATGGTACAAGTTCAAATACCAGCCAACCTACCATCCCCCAGCTGTGTTTATTTTTTCAGTGCACAAGCGAATTAAAATTAACAAACAAAAAAATGTAATCTGCTGCTTTGGCTAATAGTCATTTGCTTTTTTTTCACCAATTCAATCTTTTAGTATTTCTCTGTGGGATTTGAACCCATGAGTTCTTCAAGGTAGAAGTGCTGACCGCTAGCCTATTGGGTGTAGCACAGTCATACATAGAAAATACATTGACTAGTGTTTGATGTTTCTTCTCCCAGAGCTGTCTCTCCTGCTGCCACCATCTTCTCCCGCTAATGTGTTCTTCAGTGCAGTCGGTTACCCACTAATAAAAAAAAAGCCGCTCTTCTTGTGGCGGTCTTCTGTGGCCATCCGATAATGTCACCCGGAGAGTCCGCTCCATGGCTATGTAAGAGACGCCACACAGCGGGTGACAACACAGCGGAGGAAGACCACCATGGAAGAAGAGCAGCTTTTTTTTTATTAGCGGGTAACCAGCGGTGCGGAAGAACACAGCAGATGACGGCGGCAGGAGAGACGGCTCTGGGAGAATACAGCTCGGGGAGAAGATGGAGGAGGGAGAGACAGCGTCTGGAGAAGATGGCTCAGGGAAGAAGACAGCTCGGAGCTATTCTACAATAAAAGACTTGTCAAAAACCGGCTATTAATTTTTTTACATTTCACTGCTTTTTTTGGTGAATGGATAGGGGTAAAATGTACCCCATACCTATTCACATAGGGGGCAGGATCTGGGAGCCCCCTTGTTAAAGGGGGCTTCCAGATTCTGATAAACCCCCTGCCTGCAGACTGACAACCACTGACCAGTGTTGTTGGGAAGAGGCCCTTGTCCCCATCAACATGGGGAAAAGGTGCTTTGGGGCATGTGGCCTGGTAAGGTTCAGAAGGGGAGGGTGCTCACTCGTTCCCCCCTATCCTGACCTCCAGGCTGCATGCTCGGATAAGGGTCTGGTATGGATTTTGGGGGCCCCACATCAAATTTATTTTACATTTTGGTGTGGGGTTCCTCTTAAAATCCATACCGAAGGGCCTGGTATGTACTGGGGGGACCCTACGACATTTTTTTCCTTGAATTTTGGAATTTCATACCATATTATTGAATAAGTACATACCATTGCATGCATTTGAAGAGATAAAATATGGAATAAAGCAAGCTGATGTGCTTTGGCTAATTATGCTTCTGAGTACAATGCACACTTCTAGGAGGTGATGCTGTCAGTGGGATTTGAATTCATGGCTTGAACTTTTGGGGGCAGCAGGGTATACCGCTATGCTACAGAGCTGAGCACTTACCTACAGAGAAAATACATTTTCTAATGTTTGATTCAATACAATAATGTTTTGCATTTCAAACATTATTATTATAGTAACAACCATGCTCGTGCCGATGTGGCATTGGGTAATAGGCATTTGCCTCTTTTCAGCATATGCTGCTGAGTACAATGCAAGCTTTCAGTAGGTGATACCATCTGTGTGATTTTCAGCCATTTTAGCACAATTATATTGAGAACATATGTTTACTAGTGTTTGATGGTGGGACTACTTTATATACTAGGTATAAACTAGTACTCAGCACAGTGACTTAGGCACCTTTCACACTTGTGCGACCTGAAAGTTGAGAGATTTTAATGCAACTTTAAGCAATGCCTGTGTAATCTTGAGGTCTATGGACGCAGGAGTCGCAGGGAAAGACACGCAACTTTCCCATGATTTTGCATCAGCAATTTTGCCGCAATTCCAGGGAATGCCTGTGTAAACTTGAGGTCTATGAACCTCAACTTGCATCAAAGTCAGACCAAAGTAGTACAGGGACTATGTTGAAGTCAATGTTACTTGAAGTCGCACAGATATGAATGGTACACATTAAAAATCATGGGGGTATGACTTGTCATACGACTCTGATGTCCAAAGTCGCACAAGTGTGACTCAGCCCGACTTTGTCAGCGATTTCAGAGACATCAGTGCACTTTCCTGCACAGATGTCTAGTGAAATCACATAGGTCCCAACTGTTCTCCTTTAAGAAGGTGTCCTATGCCTACCTACTTTTGCTAATAGGTGTCCCTTATACCCATCTCAAAAAGTTGGGAGGTAAGAAATCGCCCCTGAAGTCGCCCAAAGTAGTGCAGGAACTACTTTTGGGAATCGTTGTGGCATTGCACCAATTCGGACAGTTCCATTGCCATCAATAGGCGCCGATTTGGCCTACAATTTGACATGTCAATTCAGACCTATGTGAACATGGGTGACGTTGCATAGGTATTAGAGCTGCACGGTTCTGGTCAAAATGAGAATCACAATTTTTTTGCTTAGAATAAAAAGATCACGATTCTCGCGACGTAAAATCTTTCACATTTTTTTTTTTTTTTAAATTCATTAAAGTACTTTTTTCCCCAAAAAAATTGCATTTGAAAGGCGCAAATACAGTGTGACATAAAATATTGTAACAACCACCATTTTATTCTCTAGGGTCTCTACTAAAAAATATATATATATAATGTTGGGGGGGTTTTAAGTAATTTTCTAGCAAAAAAAATAAAATGATTTTAACCTGAAACCAACAAATGTCAGAAAAATGTTTAGTGTTTAAGTGGTTAAACTTTCCTCACTTACACAGAATTCTATTTAATTGACAAATTGTTACAAGGTTTCTAGTTAAGTTCACTGATAAAGAATGTTCTAATTCTTGGCAGACTTCCTGGTTTTTCGGCTGTGGCTTCAGAAGAGCAGAGAGAGTTCTTTGCATAGCAAGAATCGTGAAAACGGAAAATTGTATACTCACCTTTCCGTAATTTTCCTTTCCTGTCGTATCTTCATGGCAGCATACACTTTGGGTTGTGACTCCGCCCTCACAACCTGATAGGACTACATAGCTATAAGTTGTAGAGATGGCCCCTGCCCAGTATTCTCCGTATATATATATCTCACCTTAGACGGGTGGGAGATTGTATGCTGCCATGAAGATACGACAGGAAAGGAAAATTACGGAAAGGTGAGTATACAATTTTCCGTTTTCCTGTCGCATCATGGCAGCATACACTTTGGGGAGTAACTCGCAAAGACTGGGTGGGAATTCAAACTAAGTTTATTAATCAAATAATAGAGGAATTGGCCTGGATAACGGATCTTCCGAAATCCACCGTGGATAAGCAGGCGGAATCCACCTTGTAATGGGACATGAAGGTGTTCCTGGAGGACCAGGTAGCCGCTCTGCAAATCGTCTCCGCCGAGACTCTACAATATGCCGCCCAGGAGGTTGCCACTGCCCTGGTGGAGTGTGCCCTTAAGCCCTCAGGTACTTGATGGTTACTCAGTGAGTAAGATCTCTTGATGGTCTTTACTAGCCATGAAGCAATGGTGCGTGAGGATGCCGCTTGACCTCTCCTGAAACCGTGTGGGATAATTAGGAGGTTTTCCGACTTTCTAATGGATTTTGTTGCTGAGAGGTATTCTATAACGGTACCCTTAACATCTAGTGGATGAGGGTCTCCCTGATCCGTGCTGAGTGCTGGAAGATTAATCTCCTGATTAAAATGGAATGATGAGGACACCTTGGGGATGAATCGGTCCGAAGGCCTTAGGACTAGCCTGTCTGGAAGAACAACCAAGTATGGTTCGCTAACCATTAGAGCTTGCATCTCTGACACTCGCTTCGCCGATGTTATGGCTATTAAAAATGAAACCTTCAGCGTCAGATCCCAGAGGGATATGCTCTGCATTGGAAAAAAGGGTTCCTTGGATAATGACTCCAGAACAATTGAGAGATCCCAGACCGGGAATGACGGTTTTCTGGGGGGCCTCAGTTTTAGACAGGCCCTCTGAAACTGAACCACCAGAGGCTCTTGCGCCCATTTAACTCCTGTCAAGGCGGACAGGGCCGATACCTGGACCTTCAGGGTGCTTGACCTAAGGCCTTTCTCTAGGCCTGATTGAAGGAACTCCAAGATGTGAGACACCGACGGGGAGGACGAGTCCCAACCTTGCTGGTGGGAGAAGGAGACAAATTTTTCCCAAACTCTCCTGTACGTGATGTTGGTAGTAGGCTTTCTGGCCTGGAGCAAGGTATCCACCACCTTCTGGGAACAGCCCTGCTCTAGGTACCTAGCCCTTTCAGTCTCCAGGCCATCAAGTGTAGCTTCCCCGGGTTCGGGTGAAGAAGATGTCCCTGGGAGAGTAGGTCTGACGTCAATGGGAGAGGCAGAGGCTCTGCCGTGTTCAGCTGCATGAGGGTAGTAAACCATGGCCTCCTCGGCCAGAAAGGGATCACTGCTAGCACCAATGCTGTTGACTTCTTGAGCCTCAAGAGGAATCTCGCTATGAGAGGCGTCGGGGGGAAAATGTACCCCAGGTGAAAGTTCCAGGGGTGTTGGAGGCAGTCCGTCCCCTCTGCCGAAGGAAACGGTGTCCTTGATAGGAATCTCTGGCACTTTGTGTTCTCCGGAGTTGCTGCTAGGTCTATCTCTGGAGGACCCCAGGTTCGGGATATGAGAGCATAGGCTTGTGGACTCAGAGACCATTCGTTGTTGGAGTGGAAATTTCTGCTTAGTGAGTCGGCTAAGGTGTTCTGGACTCCCGGGACATAAACCGCCTTCAGGTCCAGTAGATTCAGCTGCGCCCATTCCAGAACAGGACGGACCTCCTGTAACATGGACCTGCTTCTGGTGCCCCCCTGCCTGTTGATGTAGGCAACGGCCACCTTGTTGTCCATCCTTAGGAGGACATGCTTCCTCCTCAAGTGAGAACTGAAGGTCAGGAGAGCCTGGAACGCTGCTCTCATCTCCAGAACGTTCGACACTGTATCCTGTGCCCTGAAAGGCCAACGACCCTGAGCCGCAAGGTCCTGATAGTGGGCTCCCCATCCCTGTAGACTGGCATCTGAGGTCACGGTTTCTTGATAGGGAGTGACTATCTGCCTGCATCTTCCCAAGTTGTGAGGACGTACCCACCACATCAATGATTGCTTTACCTCCTGAGAGATGAGGATTGGTTGGGACATTGATGTGCCCTTCCACTGACGTAGGAAGGAGATCTGGAGAGGCCTCGAATTCCATTGCGCCCATTGGACCATTGGAATGGTGGAAGCTAGGGAGCCCAGGATACTGAGACAGGTCCTGGCCGGGAGCATTGTAGCGGAGATCGCCCTTTTCACCTTTTGGATTAGAGGAGGGATTTTTTCCCCCGGAAGTTCCACCGTATTCTCCCTTGTGTCCAGTTCGGCCCCCAGAAAGACCATTCTTTGTGTTGGATGGATGTTGCTCTTCCTCCAATTTATCAGCCACCCTAGGGACTGTAATGTGGAGACCAGGATTTCCCTGTGAAGGACAAGAGAGTCCTGGCTGTCTGAGAGAAGTAGGATGTCGTCCAGGTAATGGTGGACCCTCAGCCCGTTTTCTCTCAGGTGGGCTATTACAGGTAATAGGACTTTTGTAAACGTCCTGGGTGCGGTAGAGATCCCGAACGGAAGGCTTCGGAATTGGAAGTGCCGATGATTTAGGGTAAACCGGAGGAATTTTTGGAACTCGGAATGGATAGGGATATGCAAATACGCGTCCTGGAGGTCGATCGACAGCATCCAATCTCCCAAGTTTATTGCTTGGAGGATTGATTGAAGGCTTTCCATCTTGAATGATTCCAACCGTATTGACCGGTTGAGGTTTTTTAGGTCCAAGACTGGACGAAGGTCCCCTGATTTCTTTTTTACTAAGAAAAGTGGGGAGTAGAAACCTTTGCCTCTTTGGGATGGTGGTACCTCCACTATTGCTTGTTTCTGGAGCAACTCTTGGACATACTGGACTAGGGATAGCCTTTTCTCTTGAGAGGGAGGAAGTCTGGTTGAACAGAATTGGTCTCTTGGAGGACGACCTCTGAATGCCCACCTGTGTCCGAAATGAATGGTGGACACCGTCCATGGGTCCTTTATCATTCCCGCCCAGACCAACTTGAACTTTGTGAGTCTGGCCCCCACTACCGCTGGTTGGGCGGGCGAACCTTCAAAAGGACTTCTGGTCATTGGAGGCAGGGGTCTTGGGTTTCTGGAACTTAAGGAAGGACGTCTGGGGGTTCTTCCAGCTCCTTCTGTATTCCTTCCCGGGTCTATAGGATTTCGCATCCCTATATCTTTCCGGAAGGTTACGTTTAAAGGGAGGTGGCCTTTGTTGCTTCGGCCTTCTGTCCGATGGTATGAGACCCGACTTCCCGCCTGTTACTTTAGAGATTGCGGTATCCAGCTTTGCTCCAAAGAGGTTCACCCCATCATATGGAATCCTGCACCAGTTTGACTTTGAGGCGGGGTCAGCCGACCAAGGTTTCAGCCATAGCGCCCTTCTGGCCATTACAGAGGCTAACATGGACCTTGATGTGGATCTGATGGTATCTACGGAAGCCTCCGCCACGAAATCTCCCGCAAGGCTAAGTTCTTGTAAGGCCTTAGTGATCTGTTCCTGATCTGCGCCCTCAGTGACGAGCCTCGCTGTAGCTGAGGACCAGCTGGAGATAGCTTTCCCAACCGCCGCTAATGCCACCGCTGGCCTGCAGGCGCCTCCTGCGAACAGGTAAGCTCTCTTAAGGTCTGTATCCACCTTCCTGTCAAGCACGTCTCTGAACGTTACTGCATCTTCAATGGGGAGCGTCACATGCCTGGCTAGACGCATCAAAGATGCATCCACTACTGGAGGAGAAAGTAAAGGAGAAACTTTGGGTTCCTTGAGAGGGTACAGTTTGGTGAGTCTGTTGGACAGACTGAACTTCTTTTCCGGATTCTGCCACTCCTCCTTAATGAGCTCTTCTAACTCGTCGATGAATGGGAAGGCCTCCGGAACCTTCTTGAGGTTTGGGAAATATTTCCTCTGTTTAGGCTGTGTCTCCTCAAGCTCCTCCCAGTTAATCGCTTCCTTAACCGATCTGATGAACGGTTCTATGAGCGCGAAATCAAAGCCAGCTGAAGCTTCCGGCTCCTCATCATCCGACGGTAGGTCTTGCTCTCTTGAAGCACTGGGAATGGTGGGTGAGGTGCTATAGGTCGTAAACTCCACATCAGGAGTTGAGACCTGGGGAGTAGAGACTCCAGTGGGTTCTATGGCATCCGGCTCTTTCTGCCTGGTGGCTTCATCTATGCACTTGCGGCAGGCTAGTTTGTCTGGGAGGGCCGTGGCCCCACATACCCAGCAAGCGTTCCCGGCTGGACGGGAAGGGTGCGTAGAGGATTGGTGTCCTCGTGCAGGGGATCTTCTGCGGTGGGAACGGCTATGCCTTGAGTGGGATCGACTCCGTCTGCGACTCCCCTTGCGGCCTGAGCGGCTTCTTCCGCGTGAGCGGCTGCGTCTATGGCCGGAGCGGCTTCTCCTGTGCGAAGATTCTCTTCGTGATTTAGATGATCTTGCGGACCTGACAGGGCTGACCAATTAGGTAGCATTAGTACGGTCCTGCTCTCTTTTTCAATCTTCTCTACTTACCGCTGGAATCCCCCCCCCTTACCTATTAGGCTGGTGGTGATCTGCTGGGGCAGCGGCCTCCATAGGAGAAGAAGGTGAATACCTGAGAAAGGTATAGGAAGGTAAGAGCATGCAGCCAGGTCCCAAAAAAAAACAGTGTATAAGTATTAGACACTTACCCAGAGGGAGAGGGTAGCTTAGGAATGCAGAAGTTCAAAACAGCAGCAGTCAAAAGTCTTCCAGGGAGCAAGGAGAGCTCAGAAATGACAAACAGGGCTTTTAAATCTGCCGCCATGGCCGCCGAGGTCACGACCCGCTCGCACATGCGCAGTAGCGGCGCGAAGCGCCCGGCGCCATCTTGGAAACTGGCAAAAACGAAAGTACGCCCTGACGGCGCGCACTGCGCATGCGCGGAAGTGCCGAGACGCTCGGGAAGCCTGTAGGGAGCACAGAGGGACCACAGAGCCCAGCATAGAGGGAAAAAGACCAGAAAAGTGAGGAAAGGAGGCATGGCGACCGCTGCACAACAACTAAGCCTGTTTAAGGCTTATATCAGACCGCAACATACCCCCGAGATCACCAGAGCGGGGCTCCTTCCATCTAGCTCGTTTAGAGGCTGTACAGGTAAGGACTTCCACCCAGGAGAGGCTAGAACCTGGCTGGGGCGAATTCGGTAAGGGGGTGCTTCTGATATGTTCAGTCCTTCAGGTGAGGAAAAATAAGAGAATACTGGGCAGGGGCCATCTCTACAACTTATAGCTATGTAGTCCTATCAGGTTGTGAGGGCGGAGTCACAACCCAAAGTGTATGCTGCCATGATGCGACAGGAAACTCTTTTTTCAAGATCGTAAAGGGGAAAAAAAATCACGATGACGATTAATCGTGCAGCTTTAATAAATATGCATGGAAATCAAGGGGGACAACTTTTCATGTGACTCTGAGGTCCAAAGCTCCATGAAAAGTCACCCAAGTGTGAAAGTAACCTAATGCGATTAATTGATAACACCTTTGAATAAGGCCCCATTTGCACTTGTGCGACCTTAAAATTGCACAGCTTTGTCATGACTTGAAGCAATGTCTGTGTAATCTTGTGGTGTATGGACCTCAAATTGCATCAAAGTCAAACCAAGGTAGTGCAGGGATGAATTTGCTACACCTTCAGGATGCACAAGTGACAATAGGGCCAAATTCAAAGGTGTTATCCTTGAATCTCATTCACACTGCTGCGACCTGAAAGTCACACTATTTTGCTGCCACTTTGCCGCTGCAACTTGGCCCCAACTTCTGGGAATGCCTGTGTAATATTGTACCCGATATACCTCAAGTCACACCAAAGTAGTACAGGGACTACTTTGAAGTTGGTGCGACTTAAAGTAGCACAGATATGAATGGTTATCATTGAGAATCATGGGGTACAACTTGTCATGCAACTCAAAGGTCCAAATTTGCTGGAAAATTCGCCCAGCTGTGAAACAAGTCATATATATTTTAATAAAAGGATCTCTCATTTATACTTGCAAAGTCCTTACTGATTTACATCAGCAGAACAAATGCAGGAAGTGATGTGTGCACATGGGACGGAAGCAAATGTGTGGTGATGCCAAACAAATCAATGAACCCCACCCACACCAAATCTAACTATGACATCCACCCCCGCATTGATTAAGTACAAGTACATATCCTACACTTACCCAGCCAATGAGCAACGCCTCCTCTCTGCTAAAGAGACCTCACCATGTTCACCTAGATGGAGATCCTGACCAGCACAAGAACTTCTGGGTGCATACAATGACTAATTTCCAGGTTAGAAGGTGAAACCACACTTTTGATTGCAGCTGCGAATATTTGATCTCAACCATGATTAGTATTTTTTTTATTTTCAGATATGCAAATCTGTATTTCTACATATATTTGAAGGTAAACTTAAGGGAGTTTGCTAAGAAATGGTGTCCCTAGGTTAGCAGCAGGTGAATTAAAAAGGCAAAAGGCCCAGTTTGAGCCCTGGTTCACACTGACAGTGGGAGGAAATCGTTCAGCTGAACTCCCACAATTTCATTCCTGCATGTCAGTCCCGACTGTGGGGGCAACATCAGAGACATCAGTGCAGGTTTCTGCACCAATAGCAAAAGAAATCGCACCAATTAGAACAGTGCAATTGTCACAGATTTGACATGTCAAATCACACCAATGTGAACCAGAGCTGACACATTCGAACACTGCCTATCCACCAGCTGAATTCATTACCTGCAATTCTCCACAGCTGTTATATATAAAGATTCCACCTTTATCATTAACTTGCAGTTGTGCAGAAGCCTAGGTTTACATTGGAGCGATTGGTCATGCGATTTGAGAGATCAAATCGCATGACTATTGGCAATGGCACTCTTCCAATTGATGCAACATTTTTTTTGTGCACCGCATCAATTTGCTAAAGTAGTTCCTGCACTACTTTTGCCGATTTCAGGTGCGACTTCAATAGACATTTGTGTATGAAGCCACCTGAAATCACGCTGACCTTGCTACTTTGAAATCATGCTACTTCAAGTGAAGTAGCACAATTTCAAAGTAGCATGTGAACCAGGGCAAAGAGATTAGTTTTTTGGTGCACAAATACATATTGAAATAAAATATAAAAGAGATATTGCACTTTCCCAAAACCACCACCCACAAAAACTAAAGAAAGAAAAGTATAAGGAAAAAAAAAAAAAAAACCCACACACCACAACAAGAGCTCAATGTACTTTTATTTTACCAGCAGAAAAAAAAATTAATTTACATTTACTAGCTTCAAAAAAATTTGGACAGGATATATGGTACTACATTTAGCAACGGAATTTTAAGGGCCCTGCTCATAGGAGCCTACAATCTAAAATTAGACAAAACCTTAGAGTGGACACAGCTTTAATTTCAGTGTATAACGGGCAACACATCACATTATTATCTGAAAGATTATAGAAACATACTTAACAGTCATTCTTACAAAGCATTCCAACATAATATTGCAAAAGACTTATTCAAAACACCCACCACCAGCCCACAATCCACACATACATAGATGACCATGTTCTGCTGGAAGCTGCATTTCGGTGTACACGATTAAACGAGATCAAAAATAGTAGGTCAGCAAATGCTTCCAAACGATGTTTGCATGATCAGACAGGAACAATACACACACAACATTGAAAGCATGGCCACATAAACCCACTTTTGATTGAAAAAATGCACAAGAATTTCATCAAATCTTCCAATATCATTCCTTCTCCATCACAACAAAAAACCTGACCTTCTCAGGCCAAACGAACCCTCTACTGCAGGCCTTTATATAAGAGAGGTTGTATCGTTAGCACAATGACACACCCAATAGAAGTACACACCCACCAGTATCTTTCAATCTGTCTCTTCATGTATGTCTAAAGTGATTGCACCTGATGAGCAGGAACACATAATAGTATTCACAACTGTGTTAGCCTTGGCTATGTGCATCAAATCTCCAACTACAGGACAAAGATCAAAGTCCATTTGCATCCACATAAACAAAGCAACAGTTTTCTAAGCATATGTACCTGCGCAGTGTAAACCCTAAAATTTGAAATGTCCAAGTCCCTGGGCATGATTAGTGCTAATAAACATTAACATCAGTCCCTGGCTGCAATGAGCTTCCAATATAAAGTCCAAAATTAACATTCTTACATTAGAACCTATTTCGACAGGAGACAAATAAGATGCCAGCATGTCTTTAGATTGTGGTAAGAAACCCACATAGGGAGAACATATAAACTTCAACACAAGTATTAGCATGTTGGGGAATTGAACCAACATCTCAGGTGCTGCTAGACAGAACTGCTACCCACTAAGCCACCAGGCAGCCCCACACATGTTCTCTGCATCTCTGTGGTGTGAACCAGCCCTAAGTCCATAGCCATGCTCAGTGTCACAAGAAATATACAGTATATTGGCCTAAGTATTGGGATGCCTGCCTTTAAACACACATGAACTGTAATGGCATCCCAGTATTAGTATTGGGTTCAAAACTCATTTGGCCCACCCTTTGCAGCTATAACAGCTTCAACTCTTCTTGTCCACAAGGTTTAGGAGTGTGTCTATGGGAATGTTTGACCATTCTTCCAAGTGCATTTGTGAGGTCAGGCACTGATGTTGGATGAGAAGGCCTGACCCACAGTCTCCTCTCTAATTTATCCCCAAGGTGTTCTGTTGTGTTGGGGTCAGGACTCTGTGCAGGCCAGTCAAGTTCCTCCACCCCAAAATCACTCATCCATGTCTTTATGGACCTTGCTTTGTGCACTGGTCCAAATGATTTGGTGGAGGGGGATTATGGTGCGGGGTTGTTTTTCAGGAGTTGGGCTTGGCCTCTTAGTTTCAGAGAAGGGAACTCTTAAGGCGTCAGCATACCAAGACATTTTGGACAATTTCATGCTCCCAACTTTGTGAGGACAGTTTGGGGAAAGCCCCTTCCTGTTCCAACATGACTGCACACCAGTACACAAAGCAAGGTCCATAAAGACATGGATGAGCAAGTTTGGGGTGGAGAAACTTGACTGGCCTGCACAGAGTCCTGGCCTCAACCCGATAGAACACCCTTTGGCTGAATTAGAGTAGAGACTGCAAGCCAGGCCTTCTCATCCAACATCAGTGCCTGGCCTCACAAATGCACTTCTGGAAGAATGATCAAACATTCCCATAGGCAGACTAAACGTTGTGGACAGCCTTCCCAGAAGCTGTTCTAGCTGCAAAGGGTGGGCCAAATCAAATTTTAACTCTACGGACTAAGACTGGGCTGCCATTAAAGTTCATGTGTGTGTAAAGGCAGGCGTCCCAATACTTTTGGCTATATAGTGTATCTGGAAAAGACTTACAATGGTGGTGGAACCCTCCTACACATAACTACTACATTTAGACATAATTATAGGACCTGGGAGATGAGACAACTTCTTCACATGCAGTAACATGGTTGGGATTTGAACCCAGACCCTCAGAGATACTAAGCAGAAGTTCTAACCTCTAAGCCACAGAGCTGCCACGTGTGAGACCCTCCTACACAAAACTACACATAAATACACATAAAAATACATAAATACTGCATTTCTATGGACATACAGGTGATGGAATTACATTACTCAAGAGTTATTCTTCTTGATTTATTCTGTGATATTTGGTGTTTTTTTTGTGGGTGAGAGTAGAATATTACCCTCAAATTTTTGGGAATTACATTTTGATTTCTGATGTTGGTACACATATCACATTTTTTGGGCTCAAATTATGAATATTTGGAAATAATACAAAGCACAAAAAATGTGATTCATTTTAAATTTTCATCAGCAATGGTATTGTTTGTGGATTATAAAGACACATGTGTGAGTTTGGGGTAAAGATTGTTGTGAGATGAAGAATAACAAGTGAAAGTGACAGAGAAAAATATATTTTACCAAAACATCAAAACATTCCACATTGTAGCATTATTAAAATCAAAATATTTTAAGTAGAAGCAACAATGTTGCAAAGGAAAATTTATTTCACAGAAAGATACATTTCATCTCAACATTAAAAGGTTTTTTTGTGAAAGTTAGAATTGTTCCATTAGAATCAATGACTGAAACTTCATTTGGACTAAATTAGAGCAGATTTTAACTCCCAAAAAATGCTCTCTAATTAGCTCTCATTTTGGTATTTACTATACCTCCAGGTAAAAAAGACACTTGAGTTAAAATGAGAGTTATTTTCAGGTCTGAGCATGCTCAGTTGTGTTGGCACCTAGTTGTCCAAAACGGGGAATTTTTCACTTTTCAGACTTTTAAAGATTTTTCAGTGTAGAAATCACTTTTTCACACAGTTTAAAAGCAGATAATCTTTAAATAATATACCACATATTTCAGTACCATTTAGGCAATTATATCATGCTCTAAAAATTATTTCCATGTGCAATTCTCTAGGTTTTAGCAGAGTAAGGGTTTGGGCTCTATTTAGTTTCAGGGAGCTATAGTAAATTCGATTCTGGGAGAATTTTCTCACCAGCGCTATAGTGAATACCGTTTTAGCGCGAATTAGCGCTATTAGCGCTAATTCGCGCTAAATCGCCGCGAATTAGCGCTAAATTGCCGCGAATTAGCGCTAATTCGCGGCAAAATGGCGCGAATTAGCGCCATAGCGCTATAGTAAATGACCCCCATTGTTGTTTAAAATAACAGATCTGTATATTAGTTTTTTAAATATATATATATATAAATACAAATCGATTGATCAACATATCTCTCTCTCTCTCTCTCTCTCTCTCTCTCTCTCTCTCTCTCTCTCTATATATATATATATATATATCTATATCTATATCTATATCTATCTATCTATCTAATAGAGAGAGAGAGAGAGAGATCTATATATATATATATATATATATATAGATCTCTCTCTCTCTCTCTCTCTATATATATATATTATATCTATCTATCTATATATAATATATATATATATATATTTATATATATAGATAGATATATATATGGATATGTTTTAGTATCTATATATATATACACACATAGACACACAAAAATCAATGTACATAACAAGGGATAGCTCTTTATGTTGTAGTATTTTTTAGTATGTTTGTGTTTGCATTGCATTATCGTTAAAAGTATAGTCTTCTCAATTTTTTTTGTGAATATTTAATCTTGTGCTAAAATTAAAAAATAATTATTGGTATATTTTTTTTTTTAAATATATAAATAAAAATTCTAAAATAATAACGTTTATATTTTTAAATTTTTGGGAATACCAAATTCTTTTCTTTTTTTTTTTTTTTAAGAGAAATATGTTGATTGCAAAACTTTTGGCCAGGTATCCGGCCCCTGAACATGACTGAGCTTTTCCAAGAAATCCTAATATGCCTATTACAAGGGAAGATTCGATTACTTCGCAATTGCAAGAGACACCTGAGGACAGAATTGCCAATACCCACTGGTGTTTGTGTGAGTGTTGCATACCAATGGCAACACAAATAGAATCGGTTTGCTGTCGTGAAATTTCTGAGGTCCATGGCTGTATCCCTGAGGGCAGTAAATGCAACACAAATGCGGATATGTTCATCTCCCAAATTGCTACAGAGGAACATGTTCGCCTGATGTTCATGACGATGCATTTGGATGATCTACCTGTCGTGGATGCCAGCAACAATAGGTAAATTGATTAATGATACTCTAATGAATGAAAAAAAAATGTAAATAAAATTACATATTTTTTAGTGCACATTTCTTTTTTTTTTTTTTTTTTTTTTTTTTTTACAGGCGATTGAGGAAAACGGCCTACCGGGCATTCATAGCGTGGATATATGGGTTTTTAGTGAAGGGCAATAGAAGAGTCATTCCATCTTGTGCCGTAAAAGTGGTTAGAGGTTTTCCCAGATCCAAACGGCTCTTACGTGGGTTTTCTTTATTCCGACGATTACGATGCCTCAGAGATGGCTTTTCATTAAAGTTTGATGAACAGATTTATATGTAAATTTTTTGTGTTATTTTATATTTGTTTTTATGTTGACAATTTTATTTGTTGTTTTAAATAAATATGAGTATTTTATTCTAATTTTTTTGGAATTTTTTTTTGGTCAACTACATTACATTATAATATTAGCAGTGTCAATAAACATTCTTAAAAATGTTTTATTTAGTACAAAAAATTCTGAATCAGAAATTATTTATACAAAAGTTTTATTAATGTAATAAAATATGATCAATATATACAATAATATCGTAATCTTTAAAAGATATAAACTCATGCATAAAAACAGCAATGTAATTTTTATTGGGTTTTACATATATTTTCTATCAACACTATAAATAAAAATATGTTATATGGACATATGATAATTCACTTTATTTTTTGTCCAGTGTTGGAAAACGTGTCATATGTTCCTTTACAGCAATACTGGTTTCTGGCCTTTCTACCGGAGCAATGTTTTTTGGCATTTCTGGATTTTTGGGTTTCCAAGAAGAAATTAGGGTTCCATCAACAATGCTAATCATCTTGCAAAGCATGTGAATGGCATGTTCATTGTCCATTTTTTGGAATACATTCCGCACAATCCACTTCTTTCTACCTCTTGGGAACTCCAAGTTTTTTCGTTCCACTAAAACTTCAACACCACTGTCATCTTTTTTTTTGTCAGAGCCGGTTTACGTATCACATTATGATTGTGGCTTAATGCCGCCAATTTTGTCCTTGCATCCATTGAATCAAATTTATAATGAATTTTTTAGGACGATATTTTAGATTCATACTGTGATACGTTTCTATCACACCAGTCTGACAAAAAAAAATTAAGATGTTTCATGTCTTTTTCTAATTTAGGATCCAAAATAATTGTGGATAATGCATGAAATGCAGGTGACTGTTGGATTAAACAGGGAACCTTTGGATCATCCACATTAATCTCATCGTGCAAGCATTGGTGTTCTATATCGCCAATTTTCCATACATGAACATTTACAATATGATGTAATAGAGAATGCCATAGTTGTTTAAAAACGTCCTCGTTTCCTTGACAAGCTCTACTACACCAATAAAAATGGTTTAGTATGGGTCCAATCCATGGCAAAATTGGACTATACATTTTTTTTTGGGAAATTTGCATCAATTTTCTTTTCAAATTTTTTACATAATGCCAAATGTCAAATTGATGATTTATATTTTGATATTTTTCATTTATTTTTCAATTAATCTATCTAAACATTTTTGAAATCCAAATTTCTCCATTGCTACAGAAGAGGTTGTTTGTGACACCTGCACCAACTCAAAATCCACATTTTTTTTGGAAAAAAGATCCATAAATGTGTAAGTGGAGTATTTGGCAGAAAAGCCAGGGCTGTCACATTGGCCATCGCCGACAAGAAACAAAGGTTTTTCAGACAATTCTCTGATCACATTGCCATTGTTTTCTTGCCAGCTATGGTCAATTGCCTTAAAAATGTATAGGTTTTGAGCTCGATTGTACGATGTTTGTCCAAAAATCTCAATCCCACAGAGTTCAAACATTTCTCTTATTTTTTTGTAGCTACCTCCACTTACACAAATGGCGCCAGCCAGTAAAATGTTACCTGCAGGATATTTTTTTATTTTTGGCTGGCTTTCCCAGATCTTCTCTCGATGTGCAGCTGAACATGTTGAAAACACAGAAACCATTGTTCCAATTATTTGTTTGTCAATCTTTTTGATTTTCGAAATACAGTCTGGATCTGGACAACGCATTTGAAACAGCAATAGATCCAGACTGCTTTCGAAAATAATAAATTTTCTTTCTTTGACTAAATTCTTCTTCACTTTCTATTTCTTCGACACTTTCGCAAATGCTAATGTCATCTTTTAGTGGAGTATCACATTCAGAAACGTGGAAAATTGGGTCATCATAATAGGCCAATTTTCTTTTCGGTCTAATTTTCAGGACTGTCAACCTCAGACTGAAAAGGAGAATCTATCATTGTTCTTGTTTGCAATATTGTTGCGAAGTCAGCTGATGACGATAGTGGCACCGGAGGTGGTGTCATTAAACCAGCCCCAGAACTGCTAAAGCTATAGATCTTCCACTTGCAATTTTACAATAAGTTTCTTGGGATTCAGGGAGATTGACATCGAAAAGGTCTGTTTGGGTTTCTGCATCTTTCATTTGCACTTTAGTACATTGGCATGTACATGTTGTGCTGACAAGAGAAGATGTACATGTTTCCGCCTTCATGTAAGTCAATTGTCTAATTTTATTCAGTCTTGTGTTCCATTTATTTTCTGCTGGTGTCATTGTAGATCTTTCTGCAAATAGTGTTGGCACAGCTTCTGCTTTCAATTTTCTTTGTTTTCCTTGTCCAATAAAACACTCAGTGGTGAAGTGGGCGGAACAAATTCGATACGTGTTCCCACGCAGGTCTGCTTTGATTAATGGAATGTATTCCTCAATCATCTCTGGCTCCATACCAGCATTTTGAAGCCATTTTGTAATTGCTGGACTGTCCTTGGGAAATATGTAGTAGTTTATATTGGGAGGATTATTATGAGAACCACTGTTGTGGCTGCAAAATAGAGCAAAGCAGCTAGGCATTTCTATAGAATAAATAAGATGTTGATTAGTGCATTAAAAATATAGTAATCTGTTATTTTTTGATGCTATTGCAATTTATTAAATTTAGAAATATTTAAAAAAAATATATATATATATATATTTTTTTTAATATGATTATTAAAAAATAATTAAAAGCACAAAAAAAATATATAATATCTGTCCAAAAAAAAAAAAAAAATTCCTACTACTTAGATAAATCATTAATTAATATAGAGAGAGAGAGAGAGAGGAGAGAGAGAGGAGAGAGAGGAGAGAGAGGAGAGAGAGGAGAGAGAGGAGAGAGAGAGAGAGGAGAGAGAGGAGAGAGAGGAGAGAGAGGAGAGAGAGGAGAGAGAGGAGAGGGAAAGAGAAAGAGAAAGAGAAAGAGAAAGAGAAAGAGAAAGAGAAAGAGAAAGAGAAAGAACGAGAAGAGGGAGGAGAGAGAGAACGAGAAGAGGGAGGAGAGAGAGAACGAGAAGAGAGAGGAGAGAGAACGAGAAGAGAGAGAGAGAAAGAGAAGAGAGAGAGGAGAGAGAAAGAGAAGAGAGAGAGAAAGAGAAGAGAGAGGAGAGAAAGAGAAGAGAGAGTAGAGAGAAAGAGAAGAGAGGAGAGAGAAAGAGAAGAGAGGAGAGAGAAAGAGAAGAGAGGAGAGAAAATTTACATCTAAAAATTCAATCAACAACAAACATACAAATTTCAAATAAATATATTATGAATTTGCAATAAACAAATCCAATTGTCAAAGAGAGAGAGATAGAAGAGAAGAGAAGAAAGGAGAGAGAGAGAAAGAGGAGAGAGGAGAGAGAGAAGAGGGGAGAGGAGAGAGAGCCGAGGAGCAAGAGAGAAGAGGGCAGAGGAGAGAGAGCTGAGGAGCAAGAGAGAAGAGGGCAGAGGAGAGAGAGAGAGAGAGAGAGAGAGAAGAGGACAAAAAAAGAAGAGTGGAGAGGAGAGAGAAAGAAGAGGGCAAAGGAAAGAGAAAAGAGGGCAGAGGAGAGAGAAACAAGAGGGGAGAGGAGAGGGAAAGAAGAAGAGGAGAGAGAAAGAAGAGGAGAGAGAGAGATAAAAAGAAAGAAAGAAAAATACAGACAATAAACACCAGATTACATGTAAAATAACTGACACACACAAAAAAATATATATAATATGGTTTTGAAATCCTCAAATCCAATTGTCTGATTGAAAAGAACGAGAGAGAGACATTTTAGATAATAGAGTAGGGAGGGGGGTAGTAAGGATGATGGAGGAGGGGTGGTGATTAGTAAAGATGAGGTAAGGGTAGAGGATAGTAAGGATGAGGGAGTAAGGATGAAGTAGGGGGGTGTGAAGTATGAATGAGAGAGGGGGTGGATTAGTAAGCATGAGGCAGGGGGAGTAGTAAAGCAGATGCACAAGTACGGTTGAGGGGGGTGTAAGTAATGATGAGTGTTGGGTGGGGGAGGGGTTGTGTTGTAAGTGTTATATGGTAAAAGGGGAGGGGTTGGAATGATGGAGGGATGGGGTGGTGCAGAAGGGAAGGGGGGTGGGAATGACAAAGGGAGGGCGGAGGTGATGTGAAGTAATAAGGAGAGAAGAAAAGTGAAGTGCATAGATTTGAAAAACAGTAAAAATATCAATTGATAGATGGTAATACGATCAGATTTTTGGCATGGTTTTGAATAATCAATTCCACTTGTCTTTTCAATCTACGGGATAAAAAATAAATAATTATTAAAAATATAAAAACAAATACATTTCACATATACATTTTGATAAAAGTTTATGGTGTATATATATATATATATATATATATATATATATATATATATATATGTATGTATCTCAATAAATATCTACAAAAATTTTTTTTATACATTACCTGAATGGAAAAAATGTAGACCAGAAAGAGAAGCAGACCAAGAAATATGATACAAGTTCTTCTGTATCTGTTAAGTTAAAAACAATTAAAATTTAATTTAATATAAAAAATGAAAAATGGTTTTTACATTTTTTACTTTATTATTGACAATATGCCTAACATTTTTGCAATACAGACAATAACAATTAGAAAAAGCCAAAAAAAAATTTTTATAACATACCTTTAAATTAAATACAGCTTTTGATGGCTATAAAAAAAAAAAAAAAAAAAAAAAGATATTTTTCAGTTCAGAATCAAATAACTATGCAATATGATTAGAAATATATATTATATATATATATATATATATATATATATATATATATATATATATATTTATGGTCGGAGCCCTCCTTCCTGAGGAATATGAAGCACATAAACACGTCACAAGACTAACAACATAAAATAGACCTGAAGTGTGCCCTGGCCTGCTGTATGGTAAACCCAGATCTGCTGGGTGGTATGCCAGAGAAGGGCGTATACCCTAAGAAAATAATGGATGTTTCTGGAGAGAAATTGTTTGAAGAGAAGTACCCCAAGAAGGGGAATGGGTGGGTGGGTACCGCGCACTGGAACCGACACAGACCATCCTGGGTGGTCTGGTCAATACCCTCCAGGCTCCTCCCATAACTTCAGGCCAGTAAACAGGCCTTCCT
Source organism: Lithobates clamitans (assembly GCA_037952925.1). Classification (NCBI taxonomy): domain Eukaryota; kingdom Metazoa; phylum Chordata; class Amphibia; order Anura; family Ranidae; genus Lithobates; species Lithobates clamitans. The sequence continues at coordinate 3,624,838 of JBBGZY010000689.1, forward strand.
ATTTATGGTCGGAGCCCTCCGTCCTGAGAGATATGAAGCACATAAACACGTCACAAGACTAACAACATAAAATAGACCTGAAGTGTGCCCTGGCCTGCTGTATGGTAAACCCAGATCTGCTGGGTGGTATGCCAGAGAAGGGCGCAAAAAGACTTGGTTATGGAGGTAATGATTTAAGTTTACTGACATACTACAGGGCAAGCTTGCCAAAGGCTTGTGACATTTCTGTTTGTGGATTGGGAATGTATCGAGCGAAGCAAGCAAATTTCCACCTGCCCATCTTCTTGATGACGTGGTCCGGGACCCCGTTTCGTGAGGCTGCTGATGCTACTCCAATGCGAAAGAATTTCCAGATTTGTCCGGGGTCAAGGCCTAAGTTGGGCAAAAGATTTCTAACGTGTCTAGTGAACTGGTTGCTACTTAGAGGGCTAGTAGGGAACGGTAGTAATGGCTGCCCTCCGAGAGGTCGGGCAGATGAGCTAATAACTGGTCTAGAATGGCCACGGGGCACCAGGCGTTACGAGTCTGGGAAGTATGATATCTATACCGGGACCAGACTGTTGTGTTTCGGACACCATGAGGTGCCGGATGAAGTAACTTTGGTGGCGTGTCAGGTGGCGTCTATGTAACATGTTACTGGGGCCGGTGACCGTGAATTCACTGGGGCATAAGAAACCGCAGAAAGCCAGGTAGATGGCTGTGTGAATGACCGGGCTGAAATTAACCCAAAGGGGAATGTGACAGGATGGTAGACCTGTCTCTGAATATGGCGCTGGTCGCAGGTAGGCGTTTACTGTTGATTTGGAGTTGTCTGTGACTACCGTGCAGTATAGACTTGACCGCATGGGCAGCAACCAAAGATGGTTTGGTAGGATTTTGTAAGGAGATGAAATGCTGGATGCCAGCTAAGTAGAGACTAATGGTATAGTGTGAAAATGCCAACTGTGTGTGGCAAGATGATATGAAGGCCAGGATGTGATGGAAATCTCCTGATACTGCCCCAGGGTTTGAGGCTAGGAACCTGTCATGGATTTTCCAGGCAGTACCGTAGGCCTTCAAGGCGTTGTGAGAAAATGATAGATTAATAAGGCGGGTAGCATTGTGAAGGTGTTTGTTTTAATCCGAGGTTAGCTACGACCAATGTGGGATAAGAAACATGGTCGGGTCGGTTCCAGATCCCTGCGAAAGAATAACGCAAAGTTAAAACGGGTAGTGCGTCGGCCAGAGTATTGCATTTGCCTGGGATGTAGATGCAGCGAACATTATTTGGTGCTGTGGGAATAGTTGCACCAGCCTGCTCAGGAAGGCCATGATGGTCAGCGAGTTGAACCTGCTTTTATTTATAATACTAGCTGTGGCTTGGTTGTCTGTGGTAAACGACAGTGTTTGTCCTGCCCAGTTACTGCACCAGACATGAGCTGCTGCAATAATGGGGTAGAGTTCAAACAAAGAAAAGGACTAACTGAAGCCGGGAATCAAAAGGATTTCTGATGGCCATGGCCCTTCAAACCAAAGATAGCCAAAAAATTGACGCGAGGAACTGTGGAGGCTGCGGCGTCCGTGACTACCTGAGATGAAGAGGGAGATGCTAACGGAATGAACATTGACATACCATTCCAGTTGATGAGAAATTCATTCCATCTGGGAAGATCCGCTATTTCTGGCACGTCTAATTTAAGGATTTAGTCAGGAACTTGTACTTGGGAGAGAAACACTAGGAGGCGTGAGATAAGGGTCACCTCGAGTCTGGTTTTTTAAGTGCTACTAAATAAGATGAAGTGGGCTGTATGAGCGCCACTGAGTGTGCTTGCAGAGATTGCAAGGAGTATATGTTGAGATGCATGTTTGCAGCGATTGCAAATGGGTATATGCTGAGATGCGTGTTTTTGCAGCGATTGCAAGGAGTATATACTGAGATGCGTGTTTTTGCAGCGATTGCAAGGGGTATATACTGAGATGCGTGCTTTTTGCCGTGACTGCAAAAAATGGGTAAATGCTGAGATGCGTGTTTTGCAGCGATTGCAAGGAGTTTATACTGAGATGCGTGTTTTGCAGCAATTGCAAAAATGGGTATATGCTGAGACGCGTGTTTTGCAGTGATTGCAAGTGGGTAAACACTAAGATGCGTGTATTTGCAGCAATTGCGAGGAGTTTATACTGAGATGCATGTTTTGCAGTGATTGCAAACAGGTATGTGGTAAGTTGCGTGTATTTGTAGCAATTGCAAGGAGTTTGTACTGAGATGCATATTTTACAGAGATTGCAAAATGGGTATATGCTGAGATGCGTGTTTTGCAGCGATTGCAAGGAGTATATACTGAGATGCGTGTTTTTGCAGCGATTGCAAGGAGTATATACTGAGATGCATGTTTTGCCGTGATTGCAAAAAATGGGTAAATGCTGAGATGGGTGTTTTGCAGCGATTACAAGGAGTTTATACTGAGATGCGTGTTTTGCAGCGATTGCAAGTGGGTAAACACTAAGATGCGTGTATTTGCAGCAATTGCAAGGAGTTTATACTGAGATGCATGTTTTGCAGTGATTGCAAACGGGTATGTGGTAAGATGCGTGTATTTGTAGCAATTGCAAGGAGTTTGTACTGAGATGCATATTTTACAGAGATTGCAAAATGGGTATATGCTGAGATGCGTGTTTTTTTATTTTTTTTTTGCAAATGCAAGGAGTTATGATGAGATGCGTGTCTTGCTGTGATTGCAAGGAGTTATGATAAGATGCCTGTCTTGCAGCGATTGCAAGGAGTTATGATGAGATGCGTGTCTTGCAGCGATTGCAAGGAGTCATGATGAGATGCGTGTCTTGCAGCGATTGTAAGGAGTCATGATGAGATGCGTGTCTTGCAGCGATTGCAAGGAGTCATGATGAGATGCGTGTCTTGCAGCGATTGCAAGGAGTCATGATGAGATGCGTGTCTTGCAGCGATTGCAAGGAGTCATGATGAGATGCGTGTCTTGCAGCGATTGCAAGGAGTTATGATGAGATGCGTGTCTTGCAGCGATTGCAAGGAGTCATGATGAGATGCGTGTCTTGCAGCGATTGCAAGGAGTTATGATGAGATGCGTGTCTTGCAGCGATTGCAAGGAGTTATGATGAGATGCGTGTCTTGCAGCGATTGCAAGGAGTTATGAGATGCGTGTCTTGCAGCGATTGCAAGGAGTTATGATGAGATGCGTGTCTGTGAATGTTAATGCTTTAATACACGTAAGGCTGAAGATCTGAATCCTAAGTTCCACTGTATTCGTAAGCGCCGATGCAACTAGTTCAAACCGGGCTGAGGTGTAAGCACCGGTGGGGTTTATTTGTGAAAGATCAGTCGAAGAAGTTTTGTATTGCCCAGGATCCGAATCGTTGAGCTGGTGCTGCGATTTGGACTCGGATCAGTCGGTGGAGTTGTACGGTTGGTGGAGTTCGTATTGCCGAGGATCCGAATCATTGCACTGATGCTGTGACTAGATTCGGATCAGTTGTGGATGTGAGGTGACAAGGGGGCTTGTATGGATTGCTGGATCGGAATCGCTGAGCCGGTGCTGCGACTGGACTCGGATCGGTTGGTGATGCTTTGTATTGCAGAGGATCCGAATCATTAAGCCGGTGCTACGACTGGACTCGGATTGGACAGTGGGGTTTGTAATGCCGAGGATTCTGCATCATTGAGCCGGTATGCGACTGGACTCGGATCGGTCGGTGAAAGTTGGGTTGGCAAGGATCCGAATCGTTGAGCCAGTGCTACGACTGGACTCGGATTGGTCAGGGAAAGTTGGGTTGGCAAGGATCCAAATCGTTTAGCCAATGCTACAACTGGACTCGGATTGGACGGTGGGGTTTGTAATGCTGAGGATTCTGAATCATTGAGCCGGTATGCGACTGGACTCTGATCGGTCGGTGAAGTTGGGTTGGCAAGGATCCGAATCGTTGAGCCGGTGCTACGACTGGACTCGGATTGGACGGTGGGGTTTGTAATGCCAAGGATCTTTAATCATTGAGCCGGTATGCGACTGGACTCGGATCAGTTGGTGAAAGTTGGTTTGGGAAGGATCCGAATCGTTAAGCCGGTGCTACGACTGGACTCGGATTGGATGGTGGGGTTTGTAATGCTAAGGATCCGAATCATTGAGCCGGTGTTACGACTGGACTCGGATCGGTCGGATGAAAGAAGCACACTGTTGGTGAGTGCTTGTGTATGCTGAGGATCCGAATCATTGAGCCGGTGTTGTGACTGGACTCGGATCGGTCGGATGAAAGAAGCACACTGTTGGTGAGTGCTTGTGTATGCTGAGGATCCGAATCATTGAGCCGGTGTTGCGACTGGACTCCGATTGGTCTGATGAAAGAAGCACACTGTTGGTGACTGCTTGTGTATGCTGAGGATCTGAATCATAGAGCCGGTGTTGCGACTGGACTCGGGTCGGTGGGATGAAAGAAGCACACTGTTGGTGAGTGCTTGTATGCTGAGGATCTGAATCATTGAGCCGGTGTTGCGACTGGACTCGGATCGGTTGGTGATGTTTGTATTGCCAAGGATCCGAATCTTTAAGCCGGTGCTGCGACTGGACTCGGATCGGTTGGTGGAGTTCGTTTTGTAGAGGATTTGAATCTTTGCGCTGATTATGCGACTAGATTCAGATCAGTTGTGGATGTAAGGTGAAGATGGGGCTTGTGTTCCGGATCCGAATCGCTGAGCCGGTGCTGCGACTGGACTCGGATCGGCTGACGGTGTTAGTGGTTGAAGGGGCTTGTGATTTGCTGAGGATCTAAATCATAGGGCCGATGTTGCAACTACATTCGTTGTAAGTGACTTGTTCACGAAGGTGGCTTGTGCTTATTCGTATGGTTCTTACCACCTAGTCGGTAAGATACCAGTGGTGCCGAGTGGAGGCTGTCATGAGTCGTAACATCGCGGATGCGACTGGGCTCGAATGAGGAACGGAGAAAGGCAGTAAGTACGGATGTGTGCGAATAACCGAGTAAGACCTACAAAGTTGTAGGTGGTTTACGAAGGGGAACATAAAGTGACGGTTCGGTAGCAGGAAACCACAAGTGCTACCTGCGACAGTGAGTGTGGGACAATTGATGAAAACCTACGACCAATCTCGAAGGACATGCAGTAGCATATGGTGAGAAAGGGGAAGGTATGCCGTGTGTGTTCCGTTCGCCTCGTGTTCTCAGGTAATACTGCTGAATGTTAACTGTTTGCCCAACCTAAACATGGAAAATTTCGAAACGCCCTCCAAACGTGGCGGACGTAATGACGTCAGTCCTGGTTAAGTCTCACGAGATTTGGCGGAGGTTATCCGCAATGTCTCCTGGGATGAAAGACAATGAGATCCCAGGAGACAGTGCGGGGAACGAAGGATATGACGACAATACCCGCAAAGTCCACACCCACAGCCGCAGGGACAGAAGAAAGGAAAGACAGATAACGTAAGGTAGGTAAAAAAAAAAAAAAAGCTCCATATGGCACTCGGTGTTGCTTTTAGAAGCCACCGAGATGCTGATTAAAAAATGGGTGAAGATCCGCTTTAAAGTAAAACCATAACACCCAACAAAGGCAAACAAGTGCCAACCTCCCCCTCCCCCCACCCCGTGCGCCCCGGAACAGTGAGGCACACCTATATCCCAGAAAACCCATAGTCCGGGGACTATAGTCAACAAAATGGGGTCGTGCTACCGGGAACAGTTGTTATTCCATTTCCATTAGTAGGGAGTCTAGACGTGAGGTTTCACTGGGAGACTTATCCCCGAGCCATGGAGTAGTATAATTGAAAAATTAAAAGCAAAAAAGAAAAACCAGAAAATCACCTGCCTAAGCAGGGGCACATACTTAAGTAACTGCATCATTCTATCCCTCATTAAACATACAGGAGTATCAGTGCATATACTGCTAGGAAGGGCAAAACAGGGGTAGATAGAAGCCGCCAGTCAGAGTCACAAAGCGGGTCTGTGTCTAAAAGCACAAGTCCCCTCCACCCCTCAGCAAATACTTGTGTAAGGCAGTCCCGAGACAGAGTGGGTGATACACCTCCCGACCATTTCTCCTCTGCCACACCTCAGCAGCTGTGTCCAGGTAGATAGGAAGTTAAAGATGCAGAAGGAATGTGCACGGATCACATATATTTCAGCAGCGGGTAAAAAAGGAAAAAAATAAAATTAAACATAACCAAAAAGGAGAAAAAGTGTCACGGCCGATAACAGCCACATAGCAACTAAGCGACAAAAAAAATCCTCCTCGCGCCCTACGGCGGCAGGGTTTCCAGCCAGGCGGTCGCATCCTTGGGATTAGTGAAGAATCAGATCGACTCACCATCCACCACCCGAAGCTTTGCAGGAAAAAAAATGCTATACTTTACTCCTCTTCTCCTCAGGCCAGCTTTAACTTCATCAAACGAACGTCGCTGCCGCTGGGTTTCCATGGTATAGTCCGGGAATAGGAGAAGTTTTACATTCCTGTACGGTAATTCGCCCGCAGCCCGTGAGGCCCTCAGCAGTTCATCTCTATCACGGAAGTTTAATAGCCGCAGAATAAGAGTGCGGGGGGGCTCCTTCAGGACCGGGTCTAGGCTGAACATGGTGCGCCCTCTCAACCGCAAAGTAAGGGGTGAGCTGTGCAGCTGGAAGCAAGGTATGCAGCAAGTCCTCCACAAATAGGGCCGGTGACTTCCCCTCCACACCTTCTGGGAGAGCCACTATACGTAAGTTATTCCGCCGGCTGCGGTTCTCGGTGTCCTCCGCTCGATATTCAAGAGCCTTAACCTTCGTCTGGAGGGTGCGGATTGAAGCTGCATGGTCTGTGACCGTGTCTTCCACCGTGCCTACCCGCCTCTCAGCCTCCGCCACTCTGGACCTGATTTTATCGAAGTCCTGCATCAGCAAGCCTACATCTAGCTGAACCTCCTCAATTTTAGAAGCCAGGGCAGATTGGCAAGTGGTAACAGCCGCTTGACACGATGTTATAGCTGCCATGATCTCAGATATGCCCGGGTTAGAATGGCGCGCAGGAGGGCCCGGGGAGCAGGAGACCGGGCTGCTGTCTTCTGGAATATTTGGGGGGAATTTTAGTTTCTTACCCCGCTTTTGTATGCCAGGAGTTCTGGAAGGCATCCAGTTACCAGAGGAGTCTCGATACAGCTCGGTTTTTCAATATACGGATAATAGTATAAGCTATACTCCAGGAGCCCTTAGGAAACACGTCCACTCAGTCCACCATGCCGGCCACGCCCCCATGGTTTTGATCTTCTTAAGCAGAAGGGAGACTGAACCTTCTGATTGAACAGAGCCCCCAGGTATGTAAGCTGTTGGATCAAAATAAGCTGACTCTTGCTATGGTTGATAACCCAACCACATTTTAGAAGAGTGTCCACAAGGTCTTTTCTGTAACTGTAAGCCATTCAGAGGATGTCATTAAGGGAATGGTAAACCTAAAGACATTGGTCTCTGAGGGTGGCCAGACTTAGTACCTTGGAGAAGGTCCTCAGAGATGTACTCGGGCTAAATAGAAAATTGTGGAATTGAAACTGAGTCTGCCCTACTGTGAATCTTAGATGCTTATGCAAGGATGGTATGTTTGTGCATTTATGTATCCTAGAGGTCTAATGAAAGCATCCAGACCCCTGGGTAAACTGGGTAAACTGCCTGGAATATCATTCTTAATTCCAAAAATTCTATCTTGAATTTTTTGAGGAAAATATATTAATTTAGCTTTTTCAATTCTATCATATGGTATTAGGCACCATTTTTCTTCTAGACTAGAAACAGCATTGAGTAAAATCATGTGAACCTTTTATAGGAGAGGACAAGAATGACAGTTCTATGCTCTTGGTGAGTTAAGAGGTATTGCTTCACTATCGCCCCTTTTTGGGGTCTGTTTGGAATTTGTGTAGGTGTAGATGTGGGAAAGTGGAGGGTGAACAAATGTCCAAAAGTGTCTGTAAAATAATTATCAAGGTTACCCAAGGATCTTTGCAATGATCCACCTGGACGTGCACAAATTGACTCAGTCTGGCCCCCGCAGTATCTGTCTGGAAGGTCAAGTAGTCAAATGAGCCTCAAATGATCTTTAGAAGCACTAAGGGACTTTTGCCTCTGGGACATCTTGAAAGTTGGAAAGCTTAAAGTCCAGACAGTAACAATGATCATTTGTGTAGGACATCTGCGACCTCAATGAGCAGTGCTAGGCATCACAAACACCACCCAGTCATTGTACCACCGGTCACCTCCACAAACTACCCCCAGCGCCAGCAAGGGAGGGGGGGAGCATTATTCCATCAGAAAGAACAGTCATTTGCTTGATGCAGGAACTCTCCTCTATGCCACTATTTGGCAATTTAAATCACGACTTGTCCCAGCCCTGGACCGCATGCTGCGTTGTTTGCGTTCCAAACAACCGGAAGTGCAAGCCGGGCGCATTTTCCTATGTGTCTGGCGTCACACCCGGCTGGCGTCACCAGCAGCTGTCAGCCGCTGCCATTTTATTGAAGAGACTTACTAGAGGACAATGGCAGAGAGTAATGCCACTCTAGAACACAGTTTTATGAGTGAGAGGAGGAGGCACATGGCTCTCCTCATCCAACTCAGTTTTTTTTAAACGCAAACAACATGGCATGCGGTCCAGGGCTGGGACAGGCCATGATTTAGATTGCCAAATCGTGGAATAGAGGAGAGTTTCTGCATCAAGCAAATGATTGTTCTTTCTGATGGAATAATGTCTCCGGCTTCCCCCCCCTTTGCTGGCACTGGCAGTAGTGTGTGGAGGTGACCGGTGGGACAATGACTGGGTGAGTTTGTGATGCCTAGCACTGCTCATTGTGGTTGCAGATGTCCTACACAAATGATCATTGTTACTGTCTGACCTTTAAGCTTGATCATTGATATTAATATTATTCTGTTTACTGTCCTCTGTATACTCTGGTTATGGCCCCCTAGTGCATGCACAGGTATCTGTATTGCTAGACATTACTGGCCCTGTATATTCACTGTATCAAGTGTATGAATTGCCTAGTGGGCATTAGCCTTTTTATGTGAGCCACCCACAATTGTGGATGGTGCCTCTGGACTCCTCTGGGAGGTGCCTCCTCAAATGCTAATTGTTGTATGTGTGTATGTGTATATATATATATATATATATATATATATATATATGTGTGTGTATATATATATATATATATATATATATGAAGCTGAAGGGGACAATACTGCAAGGCTCTGAGGAAGAAGGTACCCCTTCGAAACACATCAGCCGGAAGTGGCCCTTGATATATCCCTTGTTACCATCTGGAGTCTGTTTGTCAGTCAACTAATTGCTGTCATCTGGAGATCGTTTGTATTGCAAACTTTTTCCCACATGTTTGTGAGTAGTTTTTTTTTTCCTTGTCAAAAGAAGTTTATTGAGTATACAATGTTATAAAGATACATAAAGTAAGTTTACAAGGATCTATAAAGTAAGCTCATTGTTTTACAGTAGGGTTTATATAGGTATATATCATGACATTTCAAATATTAAACATTGGGTTCACGTAAACCTAAATTAAAGATATATATCATTTCCTTAGTTACTTTTGTAGGTATTTAAATGATTTATACCTACTATACATATTGTTTACAAGTAGAGTGTATATAGGTCAAATAAATTCTGATAATGAGCTTTAATCGTGAGGTGGAGAAAAGGAAAGAGAAAGAAGAAAAAGGGTTGAAAGGTAGAGGTATGGTCCACAAGGTTGTCCCGCTCGTCAGTTTATTATTCTTTTTAGTTCTCTTTGAAGCCTTAGAATGGGTGTCTCTGTAAGTCATTTAATCTGTTACCATGGCAACAGGACAGAGTCATTGAAGTTTGACAGGAACTGTTGTTTTATCCAAGGATGCCAACGTTTTTCAAATTTTGGAATTTGATTTTGATCGATGGCTACCATCTTAGCATGGGATATTGTATTATTCATTCTGTGAATTGTTTCTGCTAGTACCAATGTAGGAGATTTCCATGCCTTGGCCACTGTTTGTTTTGCAGCCGTTATTAGTTGGATCATAAGTTTGAATTGAGAGAGTGTTAACCATTCCGGTTTTAGATTAAGTAAAGTTAAATATGGATCTGGTTGTATTATTTTTTTAAATATTTTAGATGCAATCACGAAGACTTCCTTCCAGAAGGTTTGGATTACTGGGCACGTCCACCATATGTATAAATATGTGCCTATTTCTGGGCATCCTCGAAAACAAAGAGTTGAGGTATTAGGTGAATATTTTGCCACTCTAGCGGGTACAAGGTACCAGCGAGTTAGGACTTTATAATTTGTCTCCAGTGCTAAGATGTTGGGTGAAGATGACTTAGATGTGAGCCATATGTTAGACCAGTCCGTGTCTTCTAAAGTTCGTCCCAGATCCTCCTCCCACCTCTGAACGTAAGAGGGTCTATTAAGATTTGCTACTCCATATAATTGATTATAAAGTGATGAAATTGTACCTTTAGCAAATGGATCTTTTGTACAGATTGATTCAAAAATGGATAATTGGGATAATGGTGTATCCCCCTTTAGGAATGGTGTATAGAAATTTTTGATTTGGAGATATCTAAATATCTCAGAGTTTGGTAGATCATATTTTTCTCTAAGCGATGGGAATGAAAGGAATGATTTAGATGCTATGAAGTCATTTAGTGTCTGAATGCCTGATGTTGTCCAAGCTTTAAAAGAATTTGGGTAGATCCATGCCGGATAAAAGGCCGGATTTCTGATAAAAGAAAGGAGAGGATTGTGTGGAGATTGTAACTGATATTTGGTTTTTAGTTTATCCCAGAGAGATAAGAAGTGTTTAGTTATGGGATTATGAATTTTAAAGCAGTCTTTAGGATCAAGCCATAATAAATTTGATATTAATAGAGGGTCATTTTCTGAAGCCTCTATAAATACCCATAATGGGATTTCCTGTTTTGCATGGTATTTGGACAGACTGGCCAAATGTGCTGCTCTGTAGTAGTTAGTAAAATTAGGGTATCCCAGGCCTCCTTTATTTTTGGGAAGATGTAGTGTGTGTATAGGTATACGTGGTTTAGAAGAGCCCCATATAAACAAAGTTGCTCTTTTTTGTACTATTCTCAAAAAATAGGAAGGAATTGGAATAGAGAGGACTCTGAATAGATAAAGCAATTTGGGTAGAATAGTCATTTTGATTGCATTAATCTTCCCTATCCAGGATAAAGGAAGTTGCGACCATTGTTTTATTAGATTTGTGATCTGCCTTAATACAGGAGGATAATTGGTTGAGAATAAGTCAGAATGAGATGCTGTTAAATGAATTCCAAGATATGGGATTGATTTTTCTGCCCATGTGAACGGGAGTGCAGCCCTAGCCGGGATCAATTCCATGTTTGTGAGTGAAATATTAAGCACTAGGCATTTCTTAGGATTAATCATAAGGCCGGATAGGGCTGCAAATCCATCAAGAGCTGGTATTAAGTTAGGACCAGAGGCCTGTGGTGATGATAGAAAAAGTAATATATCGTCTGCAAATATAAATAATTTGTGTGTAATACCTCCTACTTCAATGCCAGTTATAGTTTGGTTTGTTCTGATGTATTGGGCCATGGGTTCGAGTATAAGGGCAAATAATAAGGGAGATAATAGGCAACCCTGTCGGGTACCTCTTTCGATATTAAAGGCTTCAGATTTGTATCCAGCATATTTTATATAGGCTTTGGGTTTATTATATAATGCCTTGATCCATGTTAAAAAGTGGGGTCCAAAACCCCATTTTTGTAATGAATATTGCATATATTGCCAGGATACTGTGTCAAATGCCCTCTTAATATCGAGAGATAGAAAACATAAAGGGATTTTCCGTTTTTTAGCAATATGTGCCAATAACACTGCCTTGCGTATATTATCGCCTGCCTGTATATTTGGCATGAAGCCTACTTGATCTCTATGTATTAATTTTCCTATAATGCTATTGAGGCGTTTTGCTATTATTTTTGCTAATAATTTAATATCGAGGTTTAACAGAGAGATAGGCCGATAATTCACACAGGAAGTATCATCAGAAAGGGGTTTTGGGATCATACAAACAATTGCCATTAGTGTTTCTTGCCGAAAAGAATGTCCATCTAGAAGTTTGTTAAAAGTTTCAGTGAGAATGGGAGAGAGTATTTCTGAGAATGTTTTATAGTATAAAGCCGAGTAGCCGTCTGGGCCTGGTCTTTTGTTAAGTTTTAGGTCTTTTATGGCGTTAGCAACTTCATCTATAGTTATAGGCTCATCCAAACTGCTTTTTTGATTCTGAGATAACTCAGGTAAGGTTATTTTTGAGAAGAAGGATTCAGCTTCTGTAGGATTAAATTCATTGTTTGTCTTGTATAAAGTTGCGAGATGTGAGTGAAATTTATGGACTATTTTAACTGGATTACAAGTGTAAACATTTTTTGATAATTTCAAACGTATTGGTTTGAAAGATTTGTTAGTTGAATTGAATGCCCGAGCCAAATATGTACCCGGTTTGTTTGTATTCATGTAGAAATTGTGTTTGGAGCGTTTGAGGGATTTATCAACTGACTCAGTGAGAAATAGATCGTATTCCAATCTAGATTTTTCCAGATGAGATTTTGTACTCTGAGATGGATTATCTTGAAATGATATGTAGGCTGCATTAAAATTGAGTTCTAGTTTTTTTGCTAGATTTTTGCGTTCCCGTTTAAATAGTGCCATTTGTCTTTGTATTGTACCACGCAAGACAGGCTTATGAGCTTCCCACAGTGTTATTGGGGAGATGTCTGTTGTATTATTAACTGATATGTATTCCGTTAAAGCTTGTTCAATGGCCATCTGATGTAGTGGGTGTTTGAGCATTATGTCCAGTAAGTACCACGTTGGGTCATGCGCTTTTGGTATGGCTGAGGCTATAGTAGTGTATACTGCATTATGGTCAGACCACGGAATCGGAATTATATCTGATGCAATAATTTCTGGTATCATTCCTATTGTTAGAAAAATATGATCTATTCTGGTGAAGGTTTGATGAGGGTGCGAGAAATAAGTGAATTTCTTTTTCATTGGGTTACTTTCTCTCCATGAATCTACCAGATTGTATTTGGAAAGAAGTTGAGAAAAAGGTAATCTAGAGGTTATTTTGGATGGTGTAAAAGGTGATTTATCTAGAAATGGGAGGAGGACCTGGTTTGAATCCCCACACATTATCACTGTTCCTATTTTGTGTGTATTAATCACTTGTAATATATGTGAGAGGAATGGTGTAGGTTGTTTGTTAGGAGCGTAGTAGGAAATCACTGTGATTGCTGTATCCATTATATAACCCATGAGTATCAGGTATCTACCTTCTGGGTCTTTAATTTCTGATGATAAGGTGAATGGTGTGGATCGGTGAAATGCAATTAAAGTTCCCCTTTGCTTGGTACAGGCAGAAGCCGTGTAAATTTGTTGATAAAAAGGAGAAATATATTTTGGAGTAGAATCTTTGGTGAAGTGTGTTTCTTGGAGGCATACTATGTGAGCCTTCTTGTTATGGAAAGTACGGAAGGCTTTGGTCCTTTTTTGAGGGACATTTATTCCCTGAACATTCAGGGAAAGTATATTCAGTGGTGCCATGGCAATAGATCAAATAGTTTTGACTTACTTTTTGTTATGCAGAGCTGACTGCGCAGATCAACCTGTGTGGACTGAAGAGATGAATAGATAGAAAAGAAACCAGTGAATTCTGGAGTAAAGAGTAAACAAAAAACATATGAGATTAGATGATACATTGTATAAATTATTTTTTGCAAGTAATCACAATTTACCCGTGAAAGAGAATAAATATCTCTCTCAGGGCAATAAGTGCCTTCGTCACACTCCCACATAATATGGTTGGGAGAATGAGGAGGGCTAATGGGGGTACAGGGATCTTCCGCTTACAGGAGAGAAGTGCTATGTCAAAAGCCATCAAAATGATGTTTCATTAATTGGAGTGCAGAATATAGTTTTTGTTGAAATTATTTATTCCAGCGTGGTTGTATATGGTTAGTCTTGCCCTAGGCTAAATAATTCAGTTAGAAAGGTACTGTTAATAACTTTGGTATTGATGAAGATAGTTTGAATTATTTTGGGATTTTAACCCTTTTAGAGTAAACAATTACATATTTTATTCATATGTAACTGTTTAGATATGTTAACTCATAAAATTGAGGTTGTATTGCTTCAGATTAGAATAAACAAAAACATAATTCTAGGAACTAGTTGGGTAATAATATATTTGTTTTAAGAAAAGAAAGAAAAAGCTTCCATTACTTCTGGATTATTGAACATATTTGTCCTAAAAAGTAATAAATCTATTGTTATTACCTGATAATATATAACTGAACAAGAATTTCCTTATTTCACTTATATATTCTAAGGCTATATGAATCAGAAGTAATAAGAAATATAACTGGAATGTAACATGATCCCACACAGTGTGTGACTATCAGAATGCAGTTACATTCAGTTATAAATATAGGTTTTTTATAGAGAACCAATTCTTAGTATAATAAATGAAGAGATATCAGGAATTAGGATGTCAGTCCATTGAATCTTCTTGGTCCATGGATGATGTGGCATAACGGCCTCTTTTGTGAGAATGATGATTCCCATTTTGTTCTGAAATTTTCTGGGTGCTGCCTGAAGGTGAAGATGACGCCATTCTTCTGCGTGTGGGAGAGTTGCTGCTTGTGGGTTCTGTCAGATTTAATTTTAAAAGGGTTTGTTGTAGTTCATCTGCTGATCTGCTTCTGTAAATTGTACCTTGGTAGTTAAATCTGACTGAAAAGGGGAAGCCCCATTGATACATAATGTTGTGGCGTTGCAGTTCCATTAGTTGGGGTTTTATGGATCGTCTTTTAGTAATAGTAAGTTGGGATAGGTCAGCAAAAATTTGATATTTGTGTCCTTGAAAATTAAGTTCCTTTTTTTCTCTTGCAGCAATTAGTATTTGTTCTTTTGTTCTGTAATAATGAAATGTTTTGATTATATCACGTGGGGGTCCATCTTTTTTTTTGGCTGTGAGGGCTCTGTGTACTCTGTCCAGTTCTAAACGTTAAATAGGGATATCTGGCTTTAGTTCTTGTAATAGAGCAGTAATAGTAGATTGCAGGTCTGTCACAGTTTCAGGTATTCCCCTTATGCGCAAGTTTGAACGTCTGGCTCTATTTTCGTAATCTTCGAGCTTAGTTTGAAGTATTAAATTCTCTTTTTTTAATTGTTCCAATTCTGTTATATTTTCTTGGGTTGTAATTTCAATTTCATCCATTTTTATTTCTAAGGCTGCGGTGCGGTTTCCCAGCTCTCTTATTTCTTTGGTTAGGCTTTTTGTTATTTGGTCTGCGGTTTGTTTTAAAGCCTTATGAAGCATCTTTTCAAATTGTAATAATATTACTGGGGATACTGAGGAGGCTTGTGGAGAAGTTTGTGAGAGGATTTGTTCTGTATCTGACTCAAATGGAGAGTCTTGCTGTGACATTTTCTGTCTGTGAGAGCGCCCTGATGCTGTATCTTGTGAGGTGACTGGAGCTGCTTCAGCTGCAGTGAGTGCCTGTGAGCTCTTTGTGAGGTGATTTTTATTTCTGCCACGGTTTCCTCCCAGTACCATATTTCCTGCCCAAACTTTCACAGTTTGTTCCCTGGGGCAAAAAGGTTCAAATGGATACCTTTTGAGCCTGTAGGCTCCGCTTTGTCCTTCTCTTCTCTCCTCAGCGGTGTGGAGCTCTAACAATGCATGTCTGCTCTGCTAGGCTCCGCCTCCTACCCCTCAGTAGTTTTTTTTTATCTCACTTTTAATAAAAAAGACGTTTAAGGATAATGCACAAGGCTGGTGCACCCTCTTTTTCTTCTTCTCTTTCTGACTACTAGGATTTCCCTATCCTTGAGAGCAGCAAGGCCTGAGGCACTTTCCACCACAAACTTTAGTCCACCTGGTAACTCACGTGTGCACAGGGGTGTTTGTTTTTCTGCTATCAAACATCTGGAAAGTTGCCTGCATGATTTTCTATCCTATCTTAAGGTTCCTTCCCTGGAAAAAAAAAAGATGTGAAATCTCCATATCTTGCCTGCTGAAATCTATTTGAAAAACTGTTCATCTTAACCTTTTGTCTTGAAAGGGAAGTCCCGATTTCCCATCTGTAACTCTAAAAATTTCAGACTCTAGATTTTTCTAAGATTTTCTGTCAAATTGAATTGTTCACAAATTTTTCATAGAGGTAATGTCTGAAACCCAGGGCTTTAACCATAACGCCAAGTGAAGTATTACCCAAACAGTAAGTCAGTTTCCACATATCCAATGAAATCTGCTGTTATCTTAAGTTCATCTAGTGCCCAAATATTGATTGATAGCAGTTTCAATATCTTGGATCCGTACCCAGATAGCACTGGCAACACAGGTAAGGCTAATCCAGGTCAATTCTTCTATGAAACACATATTTAAAAGAGGCTGAATCTTCCATGGGAAGTGTGATGTTTTGCCAGGCACACTACTGTGGCATCAACCACTGGTAGAATATCTAGAAAAGCAGCATTGATTTCTGCCAGAGGATATAACTTATTAGGATGATTTATTGAGAATCAGACTATGCATTTATGCATCCTAAACAGACATCCATCATGACACATCAGGGTTATCTTTAGATTCAAAAAGTATTTTTTTTTCCCCAGATCTAATGAGTTCATGTTGAATAAGGCCCTCACTTAGTCTCCAAATCCATGGCATTTCATGGATAGTACCAACGTTCTGATCACTTGCCTGTTACCCTTACTAAGTCAAGAGTGACATGCTAAATACAAATTTGAAATCAAGCTGGAAAGCTTTAGGAGGTTTATATTGGCCAGTGTAAACATATTTGCCTCTAAATCTTTATTTTCAGGCAGAGATATATCTGCCATTTGCATCTTTCTATTTGATCCATATTTCCTTTTGAAAGGCCAGAGTAAAAGGACATCACTATGGAGACCACTCTCAATTTAGAATTAGTAGAATAGTTATGATAAGAGTTATAATAACTATTTTTACAAGTTTGGGGGGAGGGGTTGTTTTTATTTGTTTCCTGGAAGCATGTAATTTATGACTTCGTGCTTCAAGTCCATTAACATTGAGGGACACAAAGTGCACTAAGCTCATATTGAGTGAAAGAATGTGAGGAACATGGTGGTCAAATTAATTGAGTGGTCTGATACCAAACGAGAAAGAGGGTGATGAGATTCGAGGAATAGGGAAGTGAAAAAAGCCCCTTGGAAGAAAGAGGTGAGCCAAAGCAAAGTTTTTAAAGAATTTTGTACTATAAGTGGTATGGGGTTAGAGGGAGGAGGAAAGGGGCATCAGGGTGTGAAAGAAGAAGAGAAAATTGGAAAGGGGTTGGGATAGAAAAAAGTATAGAAAAAACTATAGGTGCAAAGAACTGATACTCCAGATTCCTAATAAGGAGACTGAGGTACAGTATATCCTAAGTGAGGTGTGTGGATCACTATGTATTCAAGTGATTTAAGCCATTGTTGGAACTGTTGGAAGACAACATGGTTTAATATCATAGTTCTGGAGTTTCTTTCTGGTTGATACAACCAAGTTGGAATGCAACAAGTTGCATCAAAGCTTTGTATCATATCAGAATATTCAGAGATCAGGCCTCCATCAAGGCTGAACAAAAGCTTGGCTCCTGATCGACTTGTGTGATAACATGGAAATCCTTGATTAGCCCTTTGCAAGATACTCCAGATTCCTAATAAGGAGACTGAGGTATATCCTAAGTGAGGTGTGTGGATCACTATGTATTCAAGTGATTTAAGCCATAGGCAACACATCAATTAACTGTAATGACTGTTAATAAAGCCCTTGGGAAGACTGGGAGGCCTAAACTCTCAGCCAGAGAATGTGAGATAGAAATCAAAGGTTGTAAAATGGTAAACTTGCACATTCCACTTCCATAGTCTTATTATTAAGTCATATATAAACCACAATAACAGAACCAATAAAACATTTTGTCTGAAATTGATGGGCCATGAGGTTCACCCAGATTAACCAGTCATCCAACCCACAAGTTGTTCATGACATCTCATACTCTGTACTTCAGTCAAGGTCCCTAATGCTCTTCAACAGAGCTGGTGAGTCAGATGCAGCAAGCAAATGGGGGACACACAGGCCACTTAAGCCCCAATGCCCTCCTCCTCTCAAACTCCATCCCAAAGCCTGCTGCTCCGCTGGACACAAGAAATGTCATCTGTTGACAGTAGAATAACATTAGTAAGAAACAGTGTAAATATAACACACATAGCATAGGATTACTGAGAAATCAGTGCATGCAAGCGAGTGCCAGATAGTGAACCCACAAGCACTCTCCAACCCATCAGATCTTAGGCATAACATTAACCACTTAAGGTCTGCCTTATAGCAGTTTTACTGCTACAGGGCGGCCCCTGTGCGCTGGATCACATATATATATATTCGTGATCCGACTCTTCTGGGTAAGGGGCGCACATGCGCACCGCTGGAGGCTCGTTTCCGCTGTAATTACACACAGCTGAAGCCGAGTGGCGGATGCACAGTACCTGATGTCCCGCCGATCATTAGGCAGAGAGACAGAACGGCGATCTGCCTATGTAAACAAGGCAGATTATCATTCTGACAGGAGGGAAAGGATGGGATTTGTGTCCCTGCAAAACAGGGAATACATTTCATCTCTTCCCCTAGTAAAAGCACCTCACATAGGGGGTCATTTACTATAGCGCTATGGCGCGAATTAGCGCTAATTCGCGCAAATTGCCGCGAATTAGCGCTAATTCGCGGCAATTTAGCGCGAATTAGCGCTAATAGCGCTAATTCGCGCTAAAATGGTATTCACTATAGCGCTGGTGAGAAAATACTCCCAAAATCGAATTTACTATAGCTCCCTGAAACTAAATAGTGCCCAAACCCTTACTCTGCTAAAACCTAGAGAATTGCACATGGAAATAATGTTTAGAGCATGATATAATTGCCTAAATGGTACTGAAATATGCGGTATATTATTTAAAGATTATCTGCTTTTAAACTGTGTGAAAAAGTGATTTCTACACTGAAATATCTTTAAAAGTCTGAAAAGTGAAAAATTCCCCGTTTTGGACAACTAGGTGCCAACACAACTGAGCATGCTCAGACCTGAAAATAACTCTCATTTTAACTCAAGTGTCTTTTTTACCTGGAGCTATAGTAAATACCAAAATGAGAGCTAATTAGAGAGCATTTTTTGGGAGTTAAAATCTGCTCTAATTTAGTCCAAATGAAGTTTCAGTCACTGATTCTAATGGAACAATTCTAACTTTCACAAAAAACCCTTTTAATGTTGAGATGAAATGTATCTTTCTGTGAAATACATTTTCCTTTGCAACATTGTTGCTTCTACTTAAAATATTTTGATTTTAAGAATGCTACAATGTGGAATGTTTTGATGTTTTGGTAAAATATATTTTTCTCTGTCACTTTCACTTGTTTTTCTTCATCTCACAACCATCTTTACCCCAAACTCACACAGGTGTCTTTATAATCCACAAACAATACAATTGCTGATGAAAATTTAAAACGAATCACAATTTTTTGTGCTTTGTATTATTTGCAAATATTCATAATTTGAGCCCAAAAATGTGATATGTGTACCAACATCAGAAATCAAAATGTAATTCCCAAAAATTTGAGGGTAATATTCTACTCTCACCCACAAAAAAACACCAAATATCACAGAATAAATCAAGAAGAATAACTCTTGAGTAATGTAATTCCATCACTTGTATGTCCATAGAAATGCAGTATTAATGTGTTTTTATGTGTATTTATGTGTAGTTATGTGTAGGAGGGTCTCACATGTGGCAGCTCTGTGGGTTAGAGGTTAGAACTTCTGCTTAGTATCTCTGAGGGTCTGGGTTCAAATCCCAACCATGTTACTTCATGTAGAGAAGTTGTCACATTTCCCAGGTCCTATAACTATGTCTAATTGTAGTAGTTATGTGTAGAAGGGTTCCACCACCATTGTAAGTCTTTTCCAGATACACTATATAGCCAAAAGTATTGGGACGCCTGCCTTTACACACACATGAACTTTAATGGCAGCCCAGTCTTAGTCCGTAGGGTTAAAATTTGATTTGGCCCACCCTTTGCAGCTAGAACAGCTTCTGGGAAGGCTGTCCACAAGGTTTAGTCTGCCTATGGGAATGTTTGATCATTCTTCCAGAAGTGCATTTGTGAGGCCAGGCACTGATGTTGGATGAGAAGGCCTGGCTTGCAGTCTCTACTCTAATTCAGCCAAAGGGTGTTCTATCGGGTTGAGGCCAAGACTCTGTGCAGGCCAGTCAAGTTTCTCCACCCCAAACTTGCTCATCCATGTCTTTATGGACCTTGCTTTGTGTACTGGTGTGCAGTCATGTTGGAACAGGAAGGGGCTTTCCCCAAACTGTCCCCACAAAGTTGGGAGCATGAAATTGTCCAAATTGTCTTGGTATGCTGACGCCTTAAGAGTTCCCTTATCTGAAACTAAGAGGCCAAGCCCAACCCCTGAAAAACAACCCCGCACCATAATCCCCCTCCACCAAATCATTTGGACCAGTGCACAAAGCAAGGTCCATAAAGACATGGATGAGTGATTTTGGGGTGGAGGAACTTGACTGGCCTGCACAGAGTCCTGACATCAACACAACAGAACGCCTTGGGGATAAATTAGAGAGGAGACTGTAGGTCAGGCCTTCTTGTCCAACTTCAGTGCCTGACCTCACAAATGCACTTGGAAGAATGGTCAAACATTCCCATAGACACACTCCTAAACCTTGTGGACAAGAAGAGTTGAAGCTGTTATAGCTGCAAAGGGTGGGCCAAATGAGTTTTGAACCCAATACTAATACTGGGATGCCATTACAGTTCATGTGTGTTTAAAGGCAGGCATCCCAATACTTACGCCAATATACTGTATATTGCTTGTGACACTGAGCATGGCTATGGACTTAGGGCTAGTTCACACCACAGAGATGCAGAGAACATGTGTGGGTCTGCCCTGGTGGCTAAGTGGGTAGCAGTTCTGTCTAGCAGCACCTGGGATGTTGGTTCACTTCCACCAACATGCTAATGCTTGTGTTGAAGTTTATATGTTCTCCCTGTGTGGATTTCTCACCACAATGTAAAGACATGCTGGCATCTTATTTGTCTCCTGTCGAAATAGGTTCTAATGTAAGAAAGTTAATTTTGGACTTTATATTGGAAGCTCATTGCAGCCAGGGACTGATGTTAATGTTTATTAGCACTAATCATGCCCAGGGACTTGGACATTTCAAATTTTAGGGTTTACACTGCACAGGTACATATGCTTAGAAAACTGTTGCTTTGTTTATGTGGATGCAAATGGACTTTGATCTTTGGCCTGTAGTTGGAGATTTGATGCACATAGCCAAGGGCTAACAGAGTTGCGAACACTATTATGTGTTCCTGCCCATCATGTGCAATCACTTTAGACATACATGAAGAGACAGATTGAAAGATACTGGTGGGCGTGTACTTCTATTGGGTGTGTCAGTGTGCTAACAATACAACCTCTCTTATATAAAGGCCTGCAGTAGGGGGGTTCGTTTGGCCTGAGAAGGTCAGGTTTTTTGTTGTGATGGAGAAGGAATGATATTGGGAGAATTGATGAAATTCTTGTGCATTTTTTCAATCAAAAGTGGGTTTATGTGGCCATGCTGTCAATGTTGTGTGTGTATTGTTCCTGTCTGATCATGCAAACATCGTTTGGAAGCATCTGCTGACCTACTATTTTTGATCTTGTTTAATTGTGTACACCGAAATGCAGCTTCCAGTAGAACATGGTCACCAATGTATGTATGTGTGGATTGTGGGCTGGTGGTGGGTGTTTTGAATAAGTCTTTTGCAATATTATGTTGGAATGCTTTGTAAGAATGACTGTTAAGTATGTTTCTATAATCTTTCAGATAATAATGTGATGTGTTGCCCGTTATACACTGAAATTAAAGCTGTGTCCACTCTAAGGTTTTGTCTAATTTTAGATTGTAAGCTCCTATGAGCAGGGCCCTTAAAATTCCGTTGCTAAATGTAGTACCATATATCCTGTCCAAATTTTTTTGAAGCTAGTAAATGTAAATTTATTTTTTTTCTGCTGGTAAAATAAAAGTACATTGAGCTCTTGTTGTGGTGTGTGGGTTTTTTTTTTCCTTCTACTTTTCTTTCTTTAGTTTTTGTGGGTGGTGGTTTTGGGAAAGTGCAATATCTCTTTTATATTTCATTTCAATATGTATTTGTGCACCAAAAAACTAATCTCTTTGCCCTGGTTCACATGCTACTTTGAAATTGTGCTACTTCACTTGAAGTAGCATGATTTCAAAGTAGCAAGGTCAGCGTGATTTCAGGTGGCTTCATACACAAATGTCTATTGAAGTCGCACCTGAAATCGGCAAAAGTAGTGCAGGAACTACTTTAGCAAATTGATGCGGTGCCACAAAAAAAATGTTGCATCAATTGGAACAGTGCCAGTGCCCTTGCCAATAGTCACGCGATTTGATCTCTCAAATCGCATGACCAATCGCTCCAATGTAAACCTAGGCTTCTGCACAACTGCAAGTTATATATAAAGATTCCACCTTTATCATTAACAGCTGTGGAGAATTGCAGGTAATGAATTCAGCTGGTGGATAGGCAGTGTTTGAATGTGTCAGCTCTGGTTCACATTGGTGTGATTTGACATGTCAAATCTGTGGCAATTGCACTGTTCTAATTAGTGCAATTTGTATTGATATTGGTGCAGAAACCTGCAACGATGTCTCTGATGTTGCCCCCACAGTCGGGACTGACATGCAGGAATGAAATTGTGGGAGTTCAGCTGAACGCTTTCCTCCTGCTGTCAGTGTGAACCAGGGCTCAAACTGGGCCTTTTGCCTTTGTAATTCACCTGCTGCTAACCCAGGGACACCATTTCTTAGCAAACTCCCTTAAGTTTACCTTCAAATATGTAGAAATACAGATTTGCATATCTGAAAATAAAAAAATACTAATCATGGTTGAGATCAAATATTCGCAGCTGCAATCAAAAGTGTGGTTTTACCTTCTGACCTGGAAATTAGTCATTGTATGCACCCGGAAGTTCTTGTGCTGGTCAGGATCTCCATCTAGGTGGACATGGCGAGGTCTCTTTAGCAGAGAGGAGGCGCTGCTCATTGGCCGGGTAAGTGTAGGATATGTACTTGTACTTAATCAATGCGGGGTGGATGTCATAGTTAGATTTGGTGTGGGTGGGGTTCATTGATTTGTTTGGCATCACCACACATTTGCTTCCGTCCCATGTGCACACATCACTTCCTGCATTTGTTCTGCTGATGTAAATCAGTAAGGACTATGCAAGTATAAATGAGAGATCCTTTTATTAAAATATATATGACTTGTTTCACAGCTGGGCGAATTTTCCAGCAAATTTGGACCTTTGAGTTGCATGACAAGTTGTACCCCATGATTCTCAATGATAACCATTCATATCTGTGCTACTTTAAGTCGCACCAACTTCAAAGTAGTCCCTGTACTACTTTGGTGTGACTTGAGGTATATCGGGTACAATATTACACAGGCATTCCCAGAAGTTGGGGCCAAGTTGCAGCGGCAAAGTGGCAGCAAAATGGTGTGACTTTCAGGTCGCAGCAGTGTGAATGAGATTCAAGGATAACACCTTTGAATTTGGCCCTATTGTCACTTGTGCATCCTGAAAGTGTAGCAAATTCGTCTCTGCACTACCTTGGTTTGACTGATGCAATTTGAGGTCCATACACCACAAGATTACACAGACATTGCTTCAAGTCATGACAAAGCTGTGCAATTTTAAGGTCGCACAAGTGCAAATGGGGCCTTATTCAAAGGTGTTATCAATTAATCGCATTAGGTTACTTTCACACTTGGGTGACATTTCATGGAGCTTTGGACCTCAGAGTCACATGATAAGTTGTCCCCCTTGATTTCCATTAATATTTATTAGAGCTGCACGATTAATCGTCATCGTAATTTTTTTCCCCTTTACGATCTTGAAAAAAGCGTTTCACGATTCTTGCTATTGCAAAGAACTCTCTCTGCTCTTCTGAAGCCACAGCCGAAAAACCAGGAAGTCTACCAAGAATTAGAACATTCTTTATCAGTGAACTTGACTAGAAACCTTGTAACAATTTGTCAATTAAATAGAATTCTGTGTAAGTGAGGAAAGTTTAACCACTTAAACACTAAACATTTTTCTGACATTTGTTGGTTTCAGGTTAAAATCATTTTTTTTTTGCTAGAAAATTACTTAAAACCCCCCAACATTATATATATATATTTAGTAGAGACCCTAGAGAATAAAATGGTAGTTGTTACAATATTTTATGTCACACTGTATTTGCGCCTTTCAAATGCAATTTTTTTTGGAAAAAATTACTTTAATGATTTAAAAAAAAAAAAAGAAAAGTTAGCCCAATTTCTTGTGGGATAATGTGAAAGATTTTATGTCAGGAGAATCGTGATCTTTTTATTCTAAGCAAAAAAATTGTGATTCTCATTTTGGCCAGAACCGTGCAGCTCTAATATCTATGCAACTTCACCCATGTTCACATAGGTCTGAATTGACATGTCAAATTGTAGGCCAAATCGGCACCTATTGATGGCAATGGAACTGTCCAAATTGGTGCGACGCCACAACAATTCCCAAAAGTAGTTCCTGCACTACTTTGGGTGACTTCAGGGGGCGATTTCTTACCTCCCAACTTTTTGAGATGGGTATAAGGGACACCTATTAGCAAAAGTAGGTAGGCATAGGACACCTTCTTAAAGGAGAACAGTTGGGACCTATGTGATTTCACTAGACATTTGTGCAGGAAAGTGCACTGATGTCTCTGAAATCGCTGACAAAGTCGGGCTGAGTCACACTTGTGCAACTTTGGACATCAGAGTCGTATGACAAGTCATACCCCATGATTTTCAATGTGTACCATTCATATCGGTGCGACTTCAAGTAACACTGACTTCAACGTAGTCCCTGTACTACTTTGGTCTGACTTTGATGCGAGTTGAGGTCCATAGACCTCAAGTTTACACAGGCATTCCCTGGAATTGCGGCAAAATTGCTGATGCAAAATCGTGGGAAAGTTGCGTGTCTTTCCCTGCAACTCCTGCGTCCATAGACCTCAAGATTACACAGGCATTGCTTAAAGTCGCATTAAAATCTCGCAACTTTCAGGTCGCACAAGTGTGAAAGGTGCCTAAGTCACTGTGCTGAGTACTATTTTATACCTAGAATATAAAGTAGTCCCACCATCAAACACTAGTAAACATATGTTCTCAATATAATTGTGCTCAAATGGCTGAAAATCACACAGATGGTATCACCTACTGAAAGCTTGCATTGTACTCAGCAGCGTATGCTGAAAAGAGGCGAACGCCTATTAGCCAATGCCACATCGGCACATCGGCATGAGCATGGTTGTTACTATAATATTAATGCCTGAAATGCAAAACATTATTGTATTGAATCAAACATTAGTAAATGTATTTTCTCTGTAGGTAAGTGCTCAGCTCTGTAGCATAGCGGTATATCTTGCTGCCCCCAAAAGTTCAAGCCATGAATTCAAATCCCACTGACAGCATTACCTCCTAGAAGTGTGCATTGTACTCAGAAGCATAATTAGCCAAAGCACATCAGCTTGCTTTATTCCATATTTTAACTCTTCAAATGCATGCAATGGTATGTACTTATTCAATAATATTATGGTATGGAATTCCAAAATTCAAGGAAAAAAATGTCGTAGGGTCCCCCCAGTACATACCAGGCCCTTCGGTATGGACTTTAAGGGGAACCCCACACCAAATTGTAAAATAAATTTTATGTGGGGCCCCCCAAAATCCATACCAGACCCTTATCCGAGCATGCAGCCTGGAGGTCAGGATAGGGGGGGACGAGTGAGCACCCTCCCCTTCTGAACCTTACCAGGCCACATGCCCCAAAGCACCTTTTCCCCATGTTGATGGGGACAAGGGCCTCTTCCCGACAACCTTGGTCAGTGGTTGTCGGTCTGCAGGCAGGGGGTTTATCAGAATCTGGAAGCCCCCTTTAAAAAGTCGGCTCCCAGATCCTGCCCCCTATGTGAATAGGTATAGGGTACATTTTACCCCTACCCATTCACCAAAAAAAGCAGTGAAATGTACAAAAAATCAATAGCTGGTTTTTGACAAGTCCTTTATTGTAAAATAGCTCCGAGCTGTCTTCTTCCCTTGGCCATCTTCTCCAGACGCTGTCTCTCCCTCCTCCATCTTCTCCCCGAGCTGTATTCTCCCAGAGCCGTCTCTCCTGCCGCTGCCATGTTCTCCATCTGCTGTCTTCTTCCGCACCGCTGGTTACCCGCTAATAAAAAAAAAAGCTGCTCTTTTTCCATGGTGGTCTTCCTCTGCTGTGTTGTCACCCGCTGTGTGGCGTCTCTTACATAGCCATGGAGCGGACTCTCCGGGTGACATTATCGGATGGCCATAGAAGACCGCCACAAGAAGAGCGGCTTTTTTTTTATTAGTGGGTAACCGGCTGCGCTGAAGAACACATCAGCGGGAGAAGATGGTGGCAGCAGGAGAGACAGCTCGGGGAGAAGAAACATCAAACACTAGTGAATGTATTTTCTATGTATTTTCTATGTATGACTGTGCTACACCCAATAGGCTAGCAGTCAGCACTTCTACCTTGAAGAACTCATGGGTTCAAATCCCACAGAGAAATACTAAAAGATTGAATTGGTGAAAAAAAAGCAAATGACTATTAGCCAATTAGCCAAAGCAGCATATGCTGAAAATAGGTGAATGCCAATTAGCCAATGCACTTTAAATTTGGCTGATTATATTAACTCTTCAAATGCATGCAATGATATGTAAGTATTCAATACTATTATGGTGTGAAATTCCAAACACCACACACTAACTAATGGGCAGATTACTTTTTTTGTTTGTTCATTTTAATTCGCTTGTGCACTGAAAAAATAAACACAGCTGGGGGATGGTAGGTTGGCTGGTATTTGAACTTGTACCGTGAGTGCTGTGGAGACATCTGAGCAGACTACTAAGCCATTGTGCTAAGTATGAGACCTACATAATAGTGTAGTATGATTAAAGAATGAATATAAATAATTACCGCTTTATAGTCACCTAAATTAAAAATTAAAAAACAACATACAACAAATAGGTAACCTAAATGTTTAATACATGTAACTTTACAGAATAGCAGACATTACTATGTAATAATCATTCATAACTGCATTAGTTAGCAAAAGAAGGAAAGAAATAGGAATAC
Source organism: Lithobates clamitans (assembly GCA_037952925.1). NCBI lineage: Eukaryota > Metazoa > Chordata > Amphibia > Anura > Ranidae > Lithobates > Lithobates clamitans. The sequence continues at coordinate 3,652,157 of JBBGZY010000689.1, forward strand.
TAATTGCAACATACATCAATAGATGCACACGAGGTAGAGCACATCTCACATAAAAATGTTTCTTTCACATACATGGATCATGGCTACAGTACACTGCTATATAACAACTTGATAAGAATTGGCATTTGTATATACGCGGAAGAGCAAATTAGCGGTAATTTAGAATTTTCAAACGTTTGTTCTCCACTTATATCGCTGATTTTTCATGCGCTGTTTTGTTTCCATTTGGCTAAAATTGGCTCTATTATTTGCCATAGTGCCCAGTACTTCCTGGAGTTATAGTAAATGACCCCCATAGTATAGTAAAACACTGGCTAGGCACACAGTTAACCCTTTGATCCTCCCTGATGTTAACCTGTTCCCAGCCAGTGTCATTGGTATAGTGACAGTGCATATTTTTTAGGACTGATCACTATTTAATGTCACTGGTCCCCCAAAAGTGTCAGAATGTCCTTCACAATATAGCAGTCTCGCTATAAGTTGCTGATCATCACCATTACTAGTAAAAAAATGATTAGAAATAAATAAAAATATCCCATAGTTTGTAAAAGCTATAACTTTTGCGCAAACCAATCAATATACGCTTATTGTGATTTTTTTTACCAAAAATATGTAGCAGAATACATACTGGCCTAAATATATGAAGAAATTACATTTTTTCTTTTTTTTATTGGATGGGTTTTATAGCAAAAAGTAAAAAAACAAATTTTTTTCAAAATTGTTGGTATTGTTTTGTTGAATTTGATAAAATACCACCAAAAGAAAGTTCTATTTGTGGGAAAAAACATCAATTTTAATTTGGTACAGTGTTGCATGCCTGAGCAATTGTCAGCTAAAGTTTCGCAGTGCGTATTGCAAAAAATGGCCTGTTCATTAAGGGGGGTAAAGTTTGTAGAATTCCTTTGTAGGGAAATGTCAAATGGCCACCTCATCACCACTCCATGATTAAATGCAACCAATGCAAAACTTGAATAGCAGTCTCTGGAAATCCTGTGCCCTAAACTAGACAGACACCAACCTAATACATGTCCACTCTGGAAAATCATATAGCGGTAAATTTGTTCACCTAAAGTATTTTCGATTGTTTTTTATTTATATATTGGAAAATTGTAGTTTTGGTTATTTATAGATTCAGCCTTTTAGGAGGGGATTTTGCAAAAGGAGCAAAAGAGGAATTCTTGAGATCATTATATATAAATTAAATTATCTTTATGAGAAAAAAATCAAGAACCTGGTGGAAAATAAGTTTTTTCAAAAATACCTGGAGGATAATATTTGTCCGCAGGGTTTTAAAATAAAACTTTTCCCAAGATTGGAGATTACAAATGATTTTCAGAAGAAATGGAAGGAGAACTTACAAAACTGTAATAAGGTGTTGATTAGCGGTGGGTGAATGGTTCGGCCCAAACATTTTCCAGTTCAGCCATTCGCAGTACACCTGAATTTGCAGGGTGTTCTCCCCGACGAACACCCTGCAATGCACTGAGCGCTGCACAGTGCTTTGCCCAATCAGGGTGCAGTGTACGCTGGTTGTTAAGGAGCGGTGCCGGGAAGCCAGTCTTGGCGTCCTTATCAATGTTTTTGTCACCTATTATGGGTCTCTGTTTGTGAGCACTGTATTTATATATTTTGTCACTATGGTCAAGTGTTTAGCAGCTACATTCTTTCTTTATCACCCATTTTCTACACCATCAGCGCGAGTTGATATATTTAGATTATATATTTTTTCCAGTCCTTAACAATCCGATGAGTCATCAGCTGTCAATGGGTTTCCCCGCTGACAGCTGAATAAAAAAAAAAAAAACAACATTGTGTCCCCTCTTCGGGTCTGGTATGGATTTTAAGGGGAACCCCACGCCAAAATTTAAAAAAATGACATGGGGTCCCCCCAAAATCCATACTAGACCCTTATCCGAGCATGCAGCCTGGCAGGAAAGGGAAGGGGATGAGTTAGCCCCCCCCTCCTGAACCATACCAGGCCACATGCCCTCAACATGGGGGGAAGGTGCTTTGGAGCAGTGGGGCTCTGCCTCCTCCTCTCCAAAGCACCTTGTCCCCATGTTAAACAGGGCTGTGGTTGTCAGGGTCTGCGAGCGGGGGGGCTTATCGGAATCTGGAATCCCCCTTTAATGTCAGAAGGGGGTGGTGACAACACGTGACGTAGCTGGATGGCCCCGCCCCTTGTCTTTGTCATGGTTGACGATGGATATACATTGAGGGACACTATTTTTTAATAAAACACTTGTCAAAAACAGTTTCTTGTGGTTATTACTTTGACACTTTTTTGGAGAATGGGTAGGGGCACAATGTACCCGAGAAAGAAAAGGTTTCCCCACAGCGGGGTTTTTTGGCAGCACAGTAACGGATGTAGTCAGTATTGTATGAAAAAATATAACAATTTTATTGAAAGCTGTACCATAAGAGTTAAAACAATGAGCTCCAGTGGGGAGTGCTTTAAAAACTAGGTGGCTGAACATACATTGGCAGACATATATTCATAACAATAATTCATATCATGAACATAAGACCTGACGTGTTTCAACCCCTATAATTGGGGTCTTCTTCAGAGGCTCGGTCTACTAGAGAGAACATATAGATAGAATTGGTATACACATATAACTTCCATTGTATAACAGTAACTACATTCATCATGTAATACACCAATACGGTATAATTACCAAATAATGTATGTCCAACAGAAGAAAAACTTCCCACATGGAGATCCCTTAAAAAGATATGTTGTTTTGCCCTCTTTCCCAGAGGGAGAATTCCAGATGCCTCTACCGCCACCGCAGCCCAGACCAGGGTAGTGAGAGGCAAAGTGACTTACGAGAGGCCACACACTTAGGCACCGCCCGCCAAACCAGACAACCGGCCGGAGAGCGCAACAAACACCTGCGATGAAAAATTTGTGAGACAAACTAAGTAAACACCCATAAAATAATGGTCAGATTTATTCTGTGGACAAAGAAAGCCACCAAGGGACTAAGGTCACCCATATATATATATCTGTAGTGCATGTGGTTCAAACCAAAAAGATTCCAAACCATATTTGTATGGTATATCTTTAGAGGCTAGTAAAATAAGTGGTACATAACTGTAGGGATATTGGTAAATACTCTTTCAGTGTTCAAGTGAAAATAGTGGGAGAGTGAAAGGGTGTGGGAAAGTGGGAGCCATGGAAAAGGTAAGAGCATGAGATCATCATGCAAAATGGGTGTGTGTTGAAAAAAGTGTGCAATCAAGTATGAGTGAAAAAAGGAAGGGTGAGGAGGGGGGGGGGAGGGAGATTATAGTAGTGTGAATACAAAAATGTTACCTCAAAAGGTGCTAAACAGCGCATGTGACTGCATCAAATTGCCCCATGAAACTAGACTGTCACCTGCTTGCCAACCCGGGATTGGTCACAAGCCGTATGGGGCTCAGCGGGTTAGTAATTTTAGTAATCAGGAATAATTTTGTGGCAAATGAGGTTCAATGTTGATAAATGTAAAGTTATGCACTTAGGGGCTAAGAATATGCATGCATCATACATACTAGGGGGAGTATAACTGGGGGAATCCATAGTGGGGAAGGATCTGGGGGTTTTGGTAGATCATGAGCTTAATAATAGCATGCAATGCCAAGCTGCAGTTTCCAAAGCAAACAAAGTCCTTTCTTGTATTAAGAGAGGTATGGACTCCAGAGAGAGAGATATAATTTTGCCCCTGTACAATTCATTAGTAAGACCTCATCTGGAATATGCAGTTCAGTTTTGGGCAACAGTTCTCAAAAAGGATATTGGGGAACTGGAGAAAGTGCAGAGAAGGGCAATCAAACTGACAAGAGGCATGGAGGAGCTCAGCTATGAGGAAAGATTAGAGGAACTGAATTTATTCTCTCTTGAGAAGAGGAGATTAAGGTGGGATATGATCAACATGTACAAATACATAAGTGGTCCATATAGTGAAATTGGTGTTGAGGTATTCACTTTAAGGTCACCACAGAGGACAAGGGGGTACTTTTTGTGTCTAGAGGAAAAGAGATTTCATCTTCAAATACGGAAAGGTTTCTTCACAGTAAGAGCTGTGAAAATGTGGAGTAGACTGCCTCCAGAGGTGGTTCTGGCCAGCTCTGTAGATTGTTTTAAAAAAGGCCTGGATTATTTCCTTAATGTACATAATATAACTGGATACTAGCATTTATATGTAAAGTTGATCCAGGGAAAATCCGATTGCCTCTTGGGGAATCAGGAAGGAATTTTTCCCCTGCTGCAGTAAATTGGATCATGCTTTGCTGGGGTTTTTTATCTTCCTCTGGGTCAACTGTGGGTGAAGGATTGTGCAATGGTATTGTATGATATATTTGTTTTTTTTTGTTTTTTTTGTTTTTTTTTATTGGTTAAACTGGATGGACTTGTGTCTTTTTCAAACTGACTAACTATGTAACAAGAGATGGTCAGAGACTGCAGACATCATACAAGAGATGGTTAGAGACTGCAGACAAGATAGAAGAGATGATCAGAGACTGTAGACATACTACAAGAGATGTCAGTTTAATGGAGACCGTATCCATTGCAGAGAATTCCTTAATCAATGTCGTTTTGGCCCCCCCACCCCAAAGCACCTTGTCCCCATGTTGAGGACGACAAGGGCCTCTCCTCGACAAGCCTGGCCATTGGTTGTCGGGGTCTGCGGGGCTTATCGGAATCCGGAAAAAAAATGCCTATAAAAAAACACAATAGACAGTTTTTTAAAGTAATTTATTAGGCAGCTCTGGGGGTCTTCTTCCAATTTCGGGGGTCTCTTCCCATGCCTCTACTCTCTCCGGCCTCTTCTCCGCACTCTCCCGCCTCTTCTCCCAGTCTCCGGTTCTACTCCCGCTCTCTGGTGTCTTCTGCCGGGCTCCTCCGCTATCTTCTGCTCTTTTGCCTGCTCTTTTGCTAGAGTTGGCCCGGTTTTCTCCATCATCTTCTTCCCTCTGGTCTTCTTCCGATGTTCACACGACGCTCTCTCCCGCTGTAATGCCGGGTGAGCGGTGCGCATAGGGCATGGTCACCAGGTGATGTCATCCAGTGACCCCGCCCCTTATGACGTCGTGTCAACATCGGAAGAAGACCGGAGGGAAGAAGACGATGGAGAAGACCTGGCCAATGCTAGAAAAAGAGCAGGCAAAAGAGCAGAAGATAGCGGAGGAGCCCGGCAGAAGACACCGGAGAGCGGGAAAAGAACCGGAGACTGGGAGAAGAAGCCAGAGAGAGCAGAGAAGTCGGAAGAGACCCCAAAGTTGGAAGAGACCACTGGAGCTGCCTAATAAATTACTTTAAAAACAGGTCTAGTGTGTTTTTTTATTGACATTTTTTTCCCCAGGTGAATGGGTAGGGGTATGATGTACCCCATACTCATTCACATAGGGTGGGGGGCCAGGATCTGGGGGCCCCTTATTAAAGGGGGCTCCCAGAATTCGATAAGCCCTCTAACCGCAGACCGCGACAACCAATGGCCAAGGTTGTCAGGAAGAGGCCCTTGTCCTCATCAACATGAGGACAAGGCGCTTTGGGGTGGGGAGGCCGCAGGGCGCCCCTCTGCCCCAAAGCACCCACCCCCCCATGTTGAGGGCATGTGGCCTGGTATGGTTCAGGAGGGGGGACGCTTGCTTGTCCCCACCCCCTTTCCTGACTGGCTGGGCTCGGATAAGGGTCTGGTATGGATTTTGGGGGGACCCACATGCCGTTTTTTTGGCGTAGGGGGTTACCCTTAAAATCCATACCAGACCCAAGGAACAGGTATGCCCTTGGAGGGGGAACCCATGCCGGTTTTTTATTTAAAATTTGGGGTGGCGTACCCCCTCAAGATTCATACCAAACAAAGTGCCTGGTATTGGCGGGGATCCAAACCGAATCCCTGTTCATTGAAAGTCGGACGTATGTTGGCTTCAAGTCGCAGGGCAAATTTGGATCCAAAGTGGGATGGCTGTCGTGTCGCACCAGTGTAAATCCGGCCTTAGAGTCCAAGAGTTCTTCAGGATTCTGACACTCCTGAACCTATGCAGGTGGATGTAAATAAAAGATCTGTTACTACTCAGGAGAAAGAAAGATGACGTTCAGAGAACATATGGCTTTATTGTGGAGACTGGACACGCAGTTAATTAATTAAATAGATTTAAAAGAACAATTGCGGCAACTGATGTTACAGTATTTGAACAAATAAACTCAATTTCTCAGTCTGTCTCTCCTTTGATACAGGAAGCAAATAAAGATAATTCTTTATCAACTCATTTGTCATCCCCATAAAGCTTATCGTTAAAAACTGTGAAATACCTTGCTCTGCTATGCTGGACTCAGGGGTTGGGGGAAACTTCATGGACATTGAATTTCCTCAAAATAATAACATTCACATAAGAAATAAACTTGCTCCTATTGATATGGAAACTGTGGATGGCTTACCTGTAACCCACGTGAATATCCCATTTAAACTCCTAAATGAGACTGACCATCAGGAGACTATCAGCTTTCAGCTGATCATATCACCAAGTTCCCTTTTATCCTGGGCATTCCTTGGTTCTCCATAATCTCTCCATCAACTGGGAGACAAAATATTTATTTTTACATCTGACGATTGCAAAAAACATTGCAAACAATCTTATCAAATAAGCCCCCCACCAACCCAGGATTCACAAGCAGTTATGGTAACTACCCAGGCATACAACAAGCTACCTCAACGATATCTTGAGTTGCTCTTATGATTGTCCCTCTGAATTGCTTCCAGAGGCAGAAATATCATTTGGTCGCCTTTATTCTTTATCAGAACCTGAACTGAAGGTGCTCAGGGAGTGGCTTAATGAGAATCTAGAGAATGATTTCATCAGGCACTCAACCTCTCCTGCTGGGGCAGTCTTATTCTTCATAGAGAAAAAGGACTCCACCCTGCGTTCGTGTATCGACTACAGAGATTTAAACAGGATGACAATTAAAAATCTCTATACACTCCCACTGATTCCAGAAATGCTCGAGAGTCTCCACTCTGCCAAGCTATTTACCAAATTAGATTTACTGGGGACAACCTCGTTCGCATTTGTCCTAGAGATGAATGCAAAACTACTTTCAGAACCAGATATGGACATTTTGAGTCTTTGGTCACGCCCTTTGAAATTTGCATTGCTCCCACAACTTTTCAACATTTCATTATTGATGTTTTTCGAGATTTGCTGGATCAGTTTGTAATAGCATATCTGAATGGTATTCTAATTTTTTCTGATAATTTGGAAGAACACCACAAGCATGTCTGTACTGTCTTCCAGAGACTAAGGCAGAATCAACTTTACATCTAACTAGAGAAATGCTAGTTTGAACAAACTCAGATCCAGTCCTTGGGATACATCATGTCTTCTGAAGGGGTAAGCATAGATCCTGATAAGATCAAAGCAGTGGTGGATTGGCCTGTCCCTAGGAATGTTAAGGAGATACAACGATTTGTTGGATTTGCCAACTTTTACAGAAGATTTATAAGGAATTTCTACAAGGTAATTGCTCCAATTATACTGCTGACAAAGAAATCAATGCCCTTTTTGTGGTCACCTGAGGCACAGGATGCCATAAGTAAATTAAAAACTCTCTTCACTTCTGCACCAATGCTGGTACATCCAGATCCTGAACAATCCTTTCATTGCAGAAGTTGATGCTTTATATTCTGCTGTGGGAGCTATCCTTTCTCAGCGAATTGGAGAAAAATGCAGTTTCATCCTTGTGCTTATTTCTCTCGACTGATGTCTTCAGCAGAGAATAATTATGACTTTGGAAACAAGGGGCAATTGAGGAAGCATTTTCTGAGTGGAGGCATCTGTTGAAAGGGGCTAAGCACCCTGTAACTATTCTCATGGATCATAAAAATTTATAATTTAGTTGTTCTGCCAAAAGGTTGTTACCTAGACAAGCACGTTGGACCCTATTCTTCTCCAGGTTTAATTTTGTCATCTCGTACCGCCCTGGGTCAAGGAATGGTAAGGCTGATACCCTATCACGGATGTTATGTGAAAATGTCCTTCGCGCTAGTCTGAGTAAATAGAACTATGTCAAATGACAAATGTGTGTGATTGTAGTGATATAACAAGGTTCAAAAAGAAAAAGAAAAACTGCGCTGCAGAGCAAAAAAGGTCAAAGGTAAAAGCTGCACACAAAATACACCAATATCTGTGTATACCATAAAAAATAAAAAATAAATAAAGTGCGCTAATTATATAAAAATACACACATAGATGTGAATACATGTGGGTAGTAGTAAAAACCACAATCTACTGAGAGCAAGTAAATGACTCCATGAGTGGTAAAAATATATAAGTGCAAAACATAAAAACTCAAATAAAAAGAAGAAACAAAAAATGTGTACATGTGAAATACAATTATATTAATAGCGTGAAAATCTGAAAATCAAACAAACTCAGTCCATGGGTTCAAATATAAATAGTTCATCAGTGAAAAAAAGCTTCCATCCACTATACAGCTCAGCAGCCACTAATCCCCCTATGAGTGGATTGACAAAGGAGAGAGATGTCCACTGGCGGTGACTCCAATAAGTGAGAAAGTGATAAAGGTGGACTCTTACCCTCCGTGTTGGACCCCCTCCTTGGCAGGGTCTATCAGGCATGCAGATTTTTGCCCTCTGCAGGGACCATGTAATGAGAAGATCTCCCCAGCAGCTGTTAGGAATGTTGTCTCCGATCCGAGCTGGTCCAAGCGAAACGCCTGGAGAGGGGGGAAGGAAAGCTCTCTTGCTCCCAGTGTGGCAAAGGAAAAAACAAAAGAGCGGAGCTCCAATAGTGTAAAAAGTTTCAGAATTTATTAAATAAAAGTACAGACCGCAACGGAGAGTGCACGCTCCGTGAGGTGAAAATACAATTAAAAACAAGCCGGCATATAAAAATTGCAATAACCCGTGCATAACATGGGGCAATCGTGACGGCTTACAACGTAGCCATGCCCTACATGTTTCGTCATTAGTAGACGTCTTCAAAGGGGCACGGGCTACGTGTTAAGCCATCCCCTATATAGTATAACAGTGCACACCAAGCCTCGTTTTCACCTCCACTCTCAGGGGAGGGAAAACCCAAGCCTCTACCTGGTGCTCCTCAGTGAATGGATGTTGCCAAGGTGACACATAGGACTGAAATTAAACAAAAACTTCAGCCCCTCCCAGCAGAGCCAATCTCTCGCGCCATCTGGAGGAAGAAGCCCAGTATTACTAGACAATTAATATGTCTTACAGATGCTAATTTGGAACGTAAAACTGACAGAGCAGAAAGGAGAAAATCACTGAATCTCACCAAGAGGCAAGATGTGATGGAAAAAATTGTAAGTATATATGGAAATGTACGGAAAAGAAACAACGTTCATCTCCGTAAATAAAACCACATTCAAAAAACACATGTATGAAAAAAATATATATATGTATTAAAGTCACACCGTAATAAATGGAGGCCCATCCATGAACGTGAAGAGCACTCGGTATCACAATGATGCGACTAAATCATTATAATGTATAATATCTAAACATATCACTATCATATCACTATCACTATGCTCCAAAAAAAAAAAAAAAAAAAAAGTTGTGAATGGATGAAGAGATAAAAAAAAGTGAATGGATGAAGAAGAAAAAAAGGAAAAAAGTTGTGAATGGATGAAGAGATAAAAAAAGTGAATGGATGAAGAAAAAAGAAAAAAAGAAAAAGAAAAAAGTTGTGAATGGATGAAAAAAAACAAAAAAAAATTGTGAATGGATGAAGGGATAAAAAAAGTGAATGGATGAGAAAAAAAAATCGTGAATGGATGAAGAGATAAAAAAAGTGAATGGATGAGAGAAAAAAAAAATTGTGAATGGATAAAGAGATAAAAAAAGTGAATGGATGAAAAAAAATTGTGAATGGATGAAGGGATAAAAAAAGTGAATGGATGAGAAAAAACAAAAAAAAAACAAAAAAAAAAAACAAATTTGTGAATGGATAAAGAGATAAAAAAAGTGAATGGATGAAAAAAAAATAAAAAAATGACAAAAATGAAAAACATGTATACAAAAGAAGGGAAGAAAGGAAAGGAAGCACAGGGCCCAAAGCATCACCTATGACTTGTCAATGAACGCATTCAACTCAATATCAACATTTAGGCCTAAAGGTCTGAGGGAACGGATCTTAAAAATCCACTCCATCTCGAGTTTTTAGATCCCCCTCTCCATGGGAGTTTGAGTTTATCAATGCCCATGAACAAAGTACCGCTAGGGTCTTTTTTGTGTTTGTCTAAATAATGTTTGGAGACTGGGTGGCCCAAAAAACCCCTTCTAATATTTCCAATATGTTCCCCCAATCTAACTTTTAATGATCGGACCGTGCGGCCCACATAGTGGAGCCCACAAGGGCAAGTGAGTAGGTAAACCACATGGGTGGTTGAACATGTGATAAAAGATTTAATATGGAAATTAAGCAGGGAATTATTGGTAATGAATTGACACACCTTTCTCTCCGTTAAAGCATTAATAGCACAAACCTCGCAAATTTTTACATTTGAAATAGTCTGTCATATGTTGAAAGAACATAGGTTTATGAACCGGAGGGTCACATGCAGCAGATACCACCCGTGAACTGATTGAGGGGGCACCCCTAAAGACCAGCTGGGGTCTGTCAGGAAGGGATGGTCCAAGCACGGGATCATTCTTAATAATGTGCCAGTGTTTGTTCAACATCCTCCTGACAGAAAAGTGCTGGCAGGAGTATCTTGTGATCAAGGGACAGACCAGCTGACAGTCCCTCTGTGCCCTGGTTTTATCAGCCAGAAGAGCGTCCCTGTCCAGTGATACAACCTGATTGAGTTTTTCAGTCAGGAACGGCGCTTCATACCCCTTCTCTATAAATCTGTCTGTCAAAACCTTAGACTGAGCAAGAAAGTCAGTATTGGTAGAGCAATTCCTTTTCAGTCGGATGTACTGACTTTTAGGGACAGAGTCAAGTCAAGCTTTATGATGGCAGCTGTCCCTCGGGATAAACTAATTGCGGTCAGTGACCTTGAAATAGGTAGAGGTAAGTAGAGAGTTATTTTCACCTCGTATCTCCAGATCCAGAAAGTGTATTTTTTCTTGGCTGGCCTCATATTTAAAGGATATACCCCTCTCGTTGGAATTGAGTCCATCCATAAAGGAACAGAGAGAGTCATAGGGATTGGTCCTGTGGGCCAGGTACATAGATGACGTCCTCCTCCTATGGGATGGTTCCTATGACTCTCTTAATTGTATTTTCACCTCACGGAGCGTGCACTCTCCGTTGCGGTGTGTACTTTTATTTAATAAATTCCAAAACTTTTTACACTATTGGAGCTCCGCTCTTTTGTTTTTTCCTTTGCCACACTGGGAGCAAGAGAGCTTTCCTTCCCCCCTCTCCAGGCGTTTCACTTGGACCAGCCCGGATCGGAGACAACATTCCTAACAGCTGCTGGGGAGATCTTCTCATTACATGGTCCCTGCAGAGGGCAAAAATCTGCATGCCTGATAGACCCTGCCAAGGAGGGGGTCCAACACGGAGGGTAAGAGTCCACCTTTATCACTTTCTCACTTATTGGAGTCACCGCCAGTGGATTTGCACCATCCTGCACATCTCTCTCCTTTGTCAATCCACTCATAGGGGGATTAGTGGCTGCTGAGCTGTATAGTGGATGGAAGCTTTTTTTCAATGATGAACTTTTTATATTTGAACCCATGGACTGAGTTTGTTTGATTTTCAGATTTTCACGCTATTAATATCATTGTATTTCACATGTACACATTTTTTGTTTCTTCTTTTTATTTGAGTTTTTATGTTTTGCACTTATATATTTTTACCACTCATGGAGTCATTTACTTGCTCTCAGTAGATTGTGGTTTTTACTACTACCCACATGTATTCACATTTATGTGTGTATTTTTATGTGATTGTAGTGAGCAAGACCAGCAGCAAAACCTAAAAGTGTTCACAATACACAAAGCTAAAAACAAATTGTAAAGTGATCAAATTGTAAAGTGACCCAAAAACAATGAAATATTCCTCAGCGTGGAAATGTGTCAAGTGCTAATAAGAACACAATGTGAAAAATAAAATAAACTCAACACATCAAAATACAGTGCAACGTGAAATAATTCCAGGGGATTTTACACTATAATAGGTCTCCACAGTTAAAATGGTGAACTGTGAAGAGGTGAAATCCAAGTTCAATGGATGGGAACAGTGAAACAAAAAATAATAAAATAGTCTTTCAAGGGGACTGAAGTTCATAAAGAAACGGTGTACAAAAGATGACTACGTATAGAGATGGTAAAAGAAGAAAAGTTCCCGAGCAAATCCACAGATGGTTTCCTAGTGGCAGTGGTCTCACAGAACTCTCACCTCACATATTTGAAGAAGTCAGCATCAACAGCATCCAGATAAAACCCAGTAAGATTCTCATGCATAGGCCATGGCTCTGGCAGCTTCTCCTCACACTCTGTGAACTTCCATATTCGTATCTTGATAAACTCCGGTGTATTACAGGTAATAGAGTGATATAGAGAAGAAAAAAGGCCTCCAATAGTGTAGTAGGTTAAGATAAACTGGGGGTTCATTTATTAAACGCTGAAAAAATGGACTCTTACATTTAATATTTACATTTAAAACAATAAAAACAAGCAAATAGACAGAAGGTTTGGCGTTTACAGCGCCTTCTCACGTTACTTCCGGTATACGTCTGCTTATACCTCACGTGACTCAATGGCTATTCCCTATATATTGTAAAACTGGAAGTTCATTTTGGAAGACCATTTTCTTGTGGTCCGCTCTTATGTTGACACCGCAGCCTTTTTTTTGGTTATCTAACGGTGTCGATAACGGCCATTTTCTTGCAGTCAGACATGAACATAGATAAATATTCATATCCAGCGGTGTTAAATAGAGAGATGCATCAAAAAGTTGAAATGCAGTATAGGATAAATATGAAATTAACAAAGTAGGCTCAAGGTAAATATGAAGTGTTAATATCAATGACGGTACATATAAAAAAATCACTGGACATAGATAAAAATAAAATGTGATTATACTGGGCCAAACAGTCACACAGCAAAGTACGTAAAAGGGCACCGTTATCACACATGATGATTACACATATATATATCATATATACATACAGACCAAGTTCCATGTATATAGATGGGTGCATGAAGTTATGTCCATATAAAACTCAAATGTAAGTGTAAAAATAAAAAAATGGAACTGAAGTAAAAATAAGAATGAAAATAGAAAATAAAGGTGGACGAGGAGGCGGAGCCTAGCAGAGTAGACATGCATTGTTAGAGCTCCACACCGCTGAGGAGAGAAGAGAAGGACAAAGTGGAGCCTGCAGGCTCAAAAGGTATCCATTGGAACCTTTTTGCCCCAGGGAACAAACTGTGAAAGTTTGGGCAGGAAATATGGTACTGGGAGGAAACCGTGGCAGAAATAAAAATCACCTCACAAAGAGCTCACAGGCACTCACTGCAGCTGAAGCAGCTCCAGTCACCTCACAAGATACAGCATCAGGGCGCTCTCACAGACAGAAAATGTCACAGCAAGACTCTCCATTTGAGTCAGATACAGAACAAATCCTCTCACAAACTTCTCCACAAGCCTCCTCAGTATCCCCAGAAATATTATTACAATTTGAAAAGATGCTTCATAAGGCTTTAAAACAAACCTCAGACCAAATAACAAAAAGCCTAACCAAAGAAATAAGAGAGCTGGGAAACTGCACCGCAGCCTTAGAAATAAAAATGGATGAAATTGAAGTTACAACCCAAGAAAATATAACAGAATTGGAACAATTAAAAAAAGAGAATTTAATACTTCAAATTAAGCTTGAAGATTACGAAAATAGAGCCAGACGTTCAAACTTGCGCATAAGGGGAATACCTGAAACTGTGACAGACCTGCAATCTACTATTACTGCTCTATTACAAGAACTAAAGCCAGATATCCCTATTGAATGTTTAGAACTGGACAGAGTACACAGAGCCCTCACAGCCAAAAAGAAAGATGGACCCCCACGTGATATAATCACAAAATTTCATTATTACAGAACGAAAGAACAAATACTAATTGCTGCAAGAGAAAAAAAGGAACTTAATTTTCAAGGACACAATTATCAAATTTTTGCTGACCTATCCCAACTTACTATTACTAAAAGACGATCCATGAAACCCCAACTAATGGAACTGCAACGCCACAACATTATGTATCAATGGGGCTTCCCCTTTTCAGTCAGATTTAACTACCAAGGTACAATTTACAGAAGCAGATCAGCAGATGAACTACAACAAACCCTTTTAAAATTAAATCTGACAGAACCCACAAGCAGCAACTCTCCCACACGCAGAAGAATGGCGTCATCTTCACCTTCAGGCAGCACCCAGAAAATTTCAGAACAAAATGGGAATCATCATTCTCACAAAAGAGGCCGTTATGCCACATCATCCATGGACCAAGAAGATTCAATGGACTGACATCCTAATTCCTGATATCTCTTCATTTATTATACTAAGAGATGGTTCTCTTTAAAAAACCTGTATTTATAACTGAATGTAACTGCATTCTGATAGTCACACACTGTGTGGGATCATGTTACATTCCAGTTATATTTCTTATTACTTCTGATTCATATAGCCTTAGAATATATAAGTGAAATAAGGAAATTCTTGTTCAGTTATATATTATCAGGTAATAACAATAGATTTATTACTTTTTAGGACAAATATGTTCAATAATCCAGAAGTAATGGAAGCTTTTTCTTTCTTTTCTTAAAACAAATATATTATTACCTAACTAGTCCCTAGAATTATGTTTTTGTTTATTCTAATCTGAAGCAATACAACCTCAATTTTATGAGTTAACATATCTAAACAGTTGCATATGAATAAAATATGTAATTGTTTACTCTAAAAGGGTTAAAATCCCAAAATAATTCAAACTATCTTCATCAATACCAAAGTTATTAACAGTACCTTTCTAACTGAATTATTTAGCCTAGGGCAAGACTAACCATATACAACCACCCTGGAATAAATAATTTCAACAAAAACTATATTCTGCACTCCAATTAATGAAACATCATTTTGATGTCTTTTGACATAGCACTTCTCTCCTGTAAGCGGAAGATCCGTGTACCCCCCATTAGCCCTCCTCATTCTCCCAACCATATTATGTGGGAGTGTGACGAAGGCACTTATTCCCCTGAGAGAGATATTTACTCTCTTTCACGGGTAAATTGTGATTACTTGCAAAAAATAATTTATACAATGTATCATTTAATCTCATATGTTTTTTGTTTACTCTTTACTCCAGAATTCACTGGTTTCTTTTCTATCTATTCATCTCTTCAGTCCACACAGGTTGATCTGCGCAGTCAGCTCTGCATAACAAAAAGTAAGTCAAAACTATTTGATCTATTGCCATGGCACCACTGAATATACTTTCCCTGAATGTTCAGGGAATAAATGTCCCTCAAAAAAGGACCAAAGCCTTCCGTACTTTCCATAACAAGAAGGCTCACATAGTATGCCTCCAAGAAACACACTTCACCAAAGATTCTACTCCAAAATATATTTCTCCTTTTTATCAACAAATTTACACGGCTTCTGCCTGTACCAAGCAAAGGGGAACTCTAATTGCATTTCACCGATCCACACCATTCACCTTATCATCAGAAATTAAAGACCCAGAAGGTAGATACCTGATACTCATGGGTTATATAATGGATACAGCAATCACGGTGATTTCCTACTACGCTCCTAACAAACAACCTACACCATTCCTCTCACATATATTACAAGTGATTAATACACACAAAATAGGAACAGTGATAATGTGTGGGGATTCAAACCAGGTCCTTCTCCCATTTCTAGATAAATCACCTTTTACACCATCCAAAATAACCTCTAGATTACCTTTTTCTCAACTTCTTTCCAAATACAATCTGGTAGATTCATGGAGAGAAAGTAACCCAATGAAAAAGAAATTCACTTATTTCTCGCACCCTCATCAAACCTTCACCAGAATAGATCATATTTTTCTAACAATAGGAATGATACCAGAAATTATTGCATCAGATATAATTCCGATTCCGTGGTCTGACCATAATGCAGTATACACTACTATAGCCTCAGCCATACCAAAAGCGCATGACCCAACGTGGTACTTACCGGACATAATGCTCAAACACCCACTACATCAGGTGGCCATTGAACAAGCTTTAAAGGAATACATATCAATTAATAATACAACAGACATCTCCCCAATAACACTGTGGGAAGCTCATAAGCCTGTCTTGCGTGGTACAATACAAAAACAAATGGCACTATTTAAACGGGAACGCAAAAATCTAGCAAAAAAACTAGAACTCAATTTTAATGCAGCCTACATATCATTTCAAGATAATCCATCTCAGAGTACAAAATCTCATCTGGAAAAATCTAGATTGGAATACGATCTATTTCTCACTGAGTCAGTTGATAAATCCCTCAAACGCTCCAAACACAATTTCTACATGAATACAAACAAACCACGTACATATTTGGCTCGGGCATTAAATTCAACTAACAAATCTTTCAAACCAATACGTTTGAAATTATCAAAAAATGTTTACACTTGTAATCCAGTTAAAATAGTCCATAAATTTCACTCACATCTCGCAACTTTATACAAGACAAACAATGAATTTAATCCTACAGAAGCTGAATCCTTCTTCTCAAAAATAAACTTACCTGAGTTATCTCAGAATCAAAAAAGCAGTTTGGATGAGCCTATAACTATAGATGAAGTTGCTAACGCCATAAAAGACCTAAAACTTAACAAAAGACCAGGCCCAGATGGCTACTCGGCTTTATACTATAAAACATTCTCAGAAATACTCTCTCCCATTCTCACTGAAACTTTTAACAAACTTCTAGATGGACATTCTTTTCGGCAAGAAACACTAATGGCAATTGTTTGTATGATCCCAAAACCCCTTTCTGATGATACTTCCTGTGTGAATTATCGGCCTATCTCTCTGTTAAACCTCGATATTAAATTATTAGCAAAAATAATAGCAAAACGCCTCAATAGCATTATAGGAAAATTAATACATAGAGATCAAGTAGGCTTCATGCCAAATAGACAGGCAGGCGATAATATACGCAGGGCAGTGTTATTGGCACATATTGCTAAAAAATGGAAAATCCCTTTATGTTTTCTATCTCTCGATATTAAGAGGGCATTTGACACAGTATCCTGGCAATATATGCAATATTCATTACAAAAATGGGGTTTTGGACCCTAATTTTACTAACTACTACAGAGCAGCACATTTGGCCAGTCTGTCCAAATACCATGCAAAACAGGAAATCCCACTATGGGTATTTATAGAGGCTTCAGAAAATGACCCTCTATTAATATCAAATTTATTATGGCTTGATCCTAAAGACCGCTTTAAAATTCATAATCCCATAACTAAACACTTCTTATCTCTCTGGGATAAACTGAAAACCAAATATCAGTTACAATCTCCACACAATCCTCTCCTTTCTTTTATCAGAAATCCGGCCTTTTATCCGGCATGGATCTACCCAAATTCTTTTAAAGCTTGGACAACATCAGGCATTCAGACACTAAATGACTTCATAGCATCTAAATCATTCCTTTCATTCCCATCGCTTAGAGAAAAATATGATCTACCAAACTCTGAGATATTTAGATATCTCCAAATCAAAAATTTCTATACACCATTCCTAAAGGGGGATACACCATTATCCCAATTATCCATTTTTGAATCAATCTGTACAAAAGATCCATTTGCTAAAGGTACAATTTCATCACTTTATAATCAATTATATGGAGTAGCAAATCTTAATAGACCCTCTTACGTTCAGAGGTGGGAGGAGGACCTGGGACGAACTTTAGAAGACACGGACTGGTCTAACATATGGCTCACATCTAAGTCATCTTCACCCAACATCTTAGCACTGGAGACAAATTATAAAGTCCTAACTCGCTGGTACCTTGTACCCGCTAGAGTGGCAAAATATTCACCTAATACCTCAGCTCTTTGTTTTCGAGGATGCCCAGAAATAGGCACATATTTACACATATGGTGGACGTGCCCAGTAATCCAAACCTTCTGGAAGGAAGTTTTCGTGATTACATCTAAAATATTTAAAAAGATAATACAACCAGATCCATATTTAACTTTACTTAATCTAAAACCGGAATGGTTAACACTCTCTCAATTCAAACTTATGATCCAACTAATAACGGCTGCAAAACAAACAGTGGCCAAGGCATGGAAATCTCCTACATTGGTACTAGCAGAAACAATTCACAGAATGAATAATACAATGTCCCATGCTAAGATGGTAGCCATCGATCAAAATCAAATTCCAAAATTTGAAAAACTTTGGCACCCTTGGATAAAACAACAGTTCCTGTCAAATTTCAATGACTCTGTCCTGTTGCCATGGTAACAGATTAAATGACTTACAGAGACTCCCATTCTAAGGCTTCAAAGAGAACTAAAAAGAATAATAAACTGACGAGCGGGACAACCTTGTGGACCATACCTCTACCTTTCAACCCTTTTTCTTCTTTCTCTTTCCTTTTCTCCACCTTACAATTAAAGCTCATTATCAAAATTTATTTGACCTATATACACTCTACTTGTAAACAATATGTATAGTAGGTATAAATCATTTAAATACCTACAAAAGTAACTAAGGAAATGATATATATCTTTAATTTAGGTTTACGTGAACCCAATGTTTAATATTTGAAATTTCATGATATTTACCTATATAAACCCTACTGTAAAACAATGAGCTTACTTTATAGATCCTTGTAAACTTACTTTATGTATCTTTATAACATTGTATACTCAATAAACTTCTTTTGACAAGGAAAATAGAAAATAAAAAAAATAGAAATGAAAATAAAGATGAAAATAAAAATAAAAATAAAGATAAAAGTAAAAATAAAAATAAATGTAGCCACCTTTTGTACACCATTTCTTTATGAACTTCAGTCCCCTGGAAAGACTATTTTATTATTTTATATATTTTTTGTTTCACTGTTCCCATCCATTCATCTTGGATTTCACCTCTTCACAGTTCACCATTTTAACTGTGGAGACCTATCATATTGTAAAACCCTCTGAAATTATTTCACGTTGCACTGTATTTTGATGTGTTGAGTTTATTTTATTTTTCACATTGTGTTCTTATTAGCACTTGACACATTTCCACGCTGAGGAATAGTTTATTGTTTTTGGGTTATTTTAAAGGACCGCGCAAGATCATTTTACAATTTGTTGTTGTATAATCTTGCCTCAAAAGAACTTTCTAGGGGCAACGAGTCCTAAGACATTTTTTATTCTTCCCAAGGAGGGGTATAAGAATTACCCACCTCTTAATCATCAGGCGAACATACTGTAGAGGAAATGGTTCGAGAAGTTTTTAAACTACATGGAATTCCTGATAATGTGGTGTCTGACAGAGGAGTACAGTTTTCCTCAAAATTTTGGAGAATTTTCTGCTCAGCTTTGGGTGTAACAATTATTCTGTCGTCGGTTTTTCATCCACAGTCTAATAGTCAGACAGAGAGGACCAATTAAACTATGGAGCTAATGTTTTGTGAGTTATCTTCAGGATGATTGGGTGGACTA
This sequence comes from Lithobates clamitans, assembly GCA_037952925.1. Lineage (NCBI taxonomy): Eukaryota > Metazoa > Chordata > Amphibia > Anura > Ranidae > Lithobates > Lithobates clamitans. The sequence continues at coordinate 3,671,841 of JBBGZY010000689.1, forward strand.
CCTTCCTTCAGCAGAGTTTGCTTAAGATAAATCTAAACACAGCTCCACTTCCCAAAGCCCCTTTTTCCTAAACACTGGGTATCATCCAGTTTTTATTCCTTTTCTCCCTATCTCAACTCCAATTCCTGCTGTTACCAATAGATTAACTTCATTACAAGGAGATCCAGGAGAAATTGACTTATACATTAAAGGAGGTTCAGAAATGTTACAAGAAGGCCACTAACAGACATCGTAGATCAATTCCCACCTTTCACGTAGGTGACAAAGTTTGGTTATCTACCAAAAATTTGAAGGTTCATGTTCCATTTGCTAAGTTGGGTCAAAATTTTGTGGGACCTTTTTGAGATTTCTGCTCAAATCAACCCAGTCACATTTCGCCTAAAACTTCCTGACAATATGAAGAGTCACCCTGTTTTGTTTTTTTTTATCTTTCAAAGATTTTTATTGGTTTTGAACAAGAAGATAAACAGCAAGTACAATCTTTCAATAGAAGGAATCACATTACTTGGCAACAAACACATAAGAGCATTATGGAACAACAGGATAGTTGATCAGTTACTGACATTTACAATCTAAAGGACCTGACCCACAACTAAGGCATACAGGATCATGGGGAGAATACCTCCGGAACCCCTATTGGGAGCAATCTGTGATCTCAAGGATAGCTAACTACCTCGTGGGCAGTAGTTAATTGATAATGTTGGGTCAATTAGCTCGGTGAGGAAAGCTATATGACAGACTATTGTTCCAAATTCAAACCTGGCAACAGGCCATATTGGGTTAGAAAGTACTTTAGATGGGAGGAGATAGGGAGAAGAGGGTGAAGAGAGAGAATAGCAGAAAGAAAAGGTGGAGGAGAGAGCGATCAAATCTTACTGGGAGGGAGCCGAGTGGCCGTCCCCAGCAGCAACTGGTTTGGCCTGGAATCCTGGGTGTAGAGGAACCCCCACATACAGGGACCAGGGTTCCCAGATGGCTTTGAATTTCAGGACCGTGTCCATTAATAAGCTGCCAAGTTTCTCCTGCGACATGATCCAGGAGATCTTACATTTGGCTGCTGAGAGGGTTACCGTGGGTTGTTTCCATGCTTTAGCTATGGTCATCTTGGTCCCTAGCAGCATAAAATGTATTAGTTTACAGCTTGCTTTGGGAATTACAGGGAGATTAAAGTTCAGGAGAGCTATAGCCGGAGTTCTCGGGAGCTGGTGAGTAGTCACAGTTTGGATCAGGGAGAACAACCTACTCCAGAATGGTTTAATTCTATTGCACTCCCACCAAATATGGGCCATGGTGCCTGTGAGCTGGCATCCGTGGAAGCAGAGAGGGCTCGCTGTTGGGAAAAAGGAGGCCAGCTTTGAGGGGTAAGGTACCATCTGTTCATAACTTTGACTCCTGATTTAACTAGGGAGATGTTTCTCACCCCCTTGAAAGTTCTGGAAAATGATGACTGCCACCTGTCGAGGTCCCAGCTAATTTGGAGGTCATTTTCCCACACTAACATGTATGGGGATTTGAAGGATGGGAGAACAAGCGATTGGTAAATGATGGAGATTCTGCCCCTCTGATCCCCAGTCTGTCCGCACCACATTTCATAAGGTGTGGATTTTGGTGGGATTGGTTTCCTTTTCCATAGCCTGTGTAGGAATTGCTGTATCTGTTGCAATCTGTAGTGCTCCGATGCTGGCATTTCCAGTTTCTACACACAGAATTTCTGTGAAACTGGGCCTGAGGGGGTGAAGAAGTGCCCGATGTGATACAGCCCCTTGTCCAGCCACCATTGAAAGGACTTGATGTCCTGGCCAGGGGGAAAGTCTGGGTTGCGGAATATATGTGCCAGAGGTCTACATTCTGAGGACAAGGATGCTGTTGGTCTCAACTTGTCCCACAGAGACAGGGTTTGTGATAAGATAGGTGATAATATTGGGGGGCGGTCCTTGGAGGGGTTCCATAGAAAGTAGTCTAAAGTATGTGCTGGAACAGCCTGTCTCTCAAAGTTGACCCAGTCAGGTTTTTCAAACCTGGAGTAGACAGTGGATAATTGAGCTATTCATGCTGCTTGAAAGTACCAAAGGAGGCAGGGGAATCCTAATCCACCCTGAGTCCTAGTATGGAATAGAATTGTTTGGGGAAGTCTGTGGCCCGATCCCCCCCAGATGAATTTAGTAACCTTGCTTTGGAAGGATTTTAGGTGATCTTTTCTAATGTTTATGGGAAGGGATCGAAATAAATATAGTAGTCTGGGGAGGAGAGTCATTTTTACTGAGTGGATCCTCCCCAACCAAGACAAAGTCCCCCCATTGCTGTTTGTAAGGTCAGACGCAAGTTTCCGGTACATGGGTGGGAAATTGGAAGGGTACAGGTGCTCAATCCTGGCCGTGAGAGTGATCCTCAGATACTTAATGGAGGAAGCGCTCCACTCGAACTTGAATGAGCTTTGTAACGCTGAGACTACCTCTGGTTTGAAGGAGACATTAAAAACCTGCGATTTGGTATAGTTTACTTTAAGACCTGATGCGATAGAAAAATCGTTCAGGAGTTTGCAGAGATTAGGGAGAGTGGTGGTCGATGAGGTGAGAAACAGAAGAATGTCATCAGTGAACAAACCACAATTGTGAGTTTGCGGACCACAGGTTACTCCTTGGATATTTGGATTTGAGCATATTGCTATCGCTAATGACTCGATGGCAATGGCAAAAATTAAGGAGGATAGGGGGCAACCCTGTCTAGTACCCCTTGCTATATTGCGGTTGTGAGTGGAGTCCCTGTAAACATATCATAGCCTTCGGAGAGGAATAGAGGGCATGGCTCACCCCTATGAAGCGCTGGCCAAAACCCCATCGCTCCATAAGGGCAAAAATGTAAGGCCAGGTCACCGAGTCAAATGCAAGTCAAGAGAAAGCAACATACCCTCCTGTTTGGGGCCAGAGTCCCAGCCCGATTGTAGAAGGGAAATAATATCTATTGCCCTTCTGACCTGATCTGGGCCCTGTCTTCCTGGTATAAAGCCAACCTTGTGGATGTACAAACCGATGAAGGTGATTAGCCAGGATTTTTGTCAGGATCTTAAGGTCGTTATTTATGTGGAAGATGGGTCTATAATTTCCCACCTCCTCTAAGTTTTTGTCCGGTTTGGGTATTACAGTTATATAGGCTGTATTGAAGTGGGGGTCTAAGGGTAAGCTCTGGGTCTTTGCGTTGAAGAATTTTGCCATGTATGGGGCCAAAATATCAGCAAATGCCTTATAGTAGGATACTGATAGGCCGTTGGGACCAGGCATTGTGGCCTTCTTGAGATCTTTAATGACCTCCAGGATTTCTTCCGGCGAGAAGGGAACTTCTAGCGAGTTTTTATGCTCGGTAGATAGGGACAGTAAATGAAGGTCTTTTAGGAAGTCAAGGATTTCCGGACCCTTGTCTGCTGTGGGTGAGCTATAGAGCTGGGAGTAGAAGTCCTGGAAAGCTGTAAGAATTGTCTTTGAGTTGGCTGTGGGGGGCTGACCCGCTATCCTAATCCGGGGGGTGGTTTGTGCACGGTACCTTGGAGACAATCTAGAGGCCAACATGGCGCCCATGTTATCGCTCTGAATATAGAATTTTGCCCCACTCAATGGATGTGTTTTTCTGCTTTCGCCGTGAATGCCAGATTGAGCTCTAATCTCACAGAGTCCAACTTCCACGTTTGTGTTTGGTCTGAAAGTTTTGCTATGTCCAATTGTTGCTCCCTCTTAACCCACGTAGCCATATTAGTTAGTTTGCCTCTTACCGTTGCCTTGTGGGCAGCCCACAGGGTCTCTAGGGAGATATTGTCCACATCGTTTAGGGCAAAGTATTCCTTTAGGGAGTCATTTATTTCCTTAACTTTGGTGGGGTCGCTGAGCAGTGATTCGTTAAGTCTCCAGTGTGTACCTGTTTGTCGCGTGAGGAGGTTGTGGAGGGTAAGAGTCACCAAGGAATGGTCAGGCCATGCAGTGTCTTTGATGGAAGAGGTCAGTGCGGTCGGGATGAGATTTGGAGAGACCAGGACATGGTCGATCCTAGCGTATGTCTGGTGGGGGCAGGAATAGTGGGTGTAGTCTCTTTTAGATGGGTTCATTTCCCTCCAGATATCTGTCAGGTCGTGTGAGTGGAGGAGTTTAGCTATTTTTAGACTGGCTCTAGTAGGGCGGGTTAGCTGAGCCCAAGGGGGTCTGGACCTGTCCAGGCCCTGGTCGAAGGCTACATTTGAGTCCCCACCAAGGATAACTTTGCCTTCCAAGAGGGGGACCAGAGTTTTGAAGAGAATTTGGAAGAATTGCGTCTGACCTAAATTGGGGGCGTAATATAACACCACAGAGTACAGGGAGTCTTCCATGGTGCCCTTTACCAATATAAATCTACCCTCTGGGTCTCTGTGGACATCTGTCATGCAGAACTTGCTAGGTTTTGAAACATGATTGCAACCCCTTTGGTCTTGTTCACCGCATTTGCCAGGTAGAATGTAAGGTATTTTGCGTGTAGGAAATTAGGGCTGTATCGCATCGGGAAATGGGTCTCCTGGAGCATGACTATGTTCAGTTTAAGAGAATGATAGTAATCAAACGCTTTTCTTCTTTTCAGAGGGGGGTTTAAACCTTGGACATTATATGTGGCTATCCTGACATTAGATCCTGAGGGTTGTGGGCTAGCCATGGGGCCAGAGGAGCGGGATGCTGTCATAGATACCTTCACTTACCCCCTTCCGCCCGAGTGGGTGCGTGGGTGTGGCAAGATACAGTCCGGTGCTGGATCTGGTCTTGGCTCCTCCCCGGCGGATCAGCTGGAAAAATTAGAAGAGTTAAAGAAGGAAAGGAAGAGAGAGATATGGAAAAACAAAATAGGACAAGGCGTCTTCCAGGAAGACCTATTGGGTTTGGCATAATACAGTTCTGCCAAACTCCAACCAGTAAAGATCGGTTACCCCAAAATGGGTGCTGACTACCAATCCCACAGGTACAGGAAAACTGTAACTATGGGAGAGGAGGAGGCGCAAGTGGGTCACCCCGGAACCCCAAATTTCACTGTAAACAAGAACATAAACAACTTACAACTGTATGGAACATAACCCAGGGGCTGTGTGGGTCCCAAGTTCCCCAGGGCCCCTGTGGGGGCAACCCCCCTTATATGGGGGGGAGAGCCCCCCCGGGCACCCAGTGACAGCCCCTGGTACCACTATTGTCCATGCACAGGCACCTCGTTACCAAGGTAGTGCTGTCCCCTAAGTTTTGGAAATCTGCAACTCCATAACGTCCCAGGACCCTCGCACAAGAGGATGCAGGGAGCTGTCAGAGGCGTTCTGCAAAGTTCTTGAAACTTATGTGCGTGGAGGAGGACAAAGCCATGTGTAACCATCAAAAATGGAACATTCAAAAATAGAACAATCAAAAATAATTAAAAACTGAGGAAATCGACTTGGTTATGTAAGAGTCCACTCAATGTCTAGACTTCTGAACTAGCCGGTAACAGGCGTCTAGAGAAAACTGGATGAGTAAAAAATAAAACAGAACAGTTGTATAATCGATGTGGAGGGGGAAAAAGAAAAAAAAACCACAAAGGGCCAGTAGGGCCGTCTGGGTCTATCAGCAGGTAAAGCCACCCTTAAGGGTGAGGGGAACGAAGGAAAGGAGGGTGAAAGTAGGACTTGCTTGTCGTCTTATGGAGGTCTACCATCCTTTGATTGTTTGTGCATGCCTTTGTTCCAGACCGGAGAGATCGGGCTAGTTGAAGGAGGTCGCTTTGAAGAACTAGCTGCTGCAGTGAAAAATTCCATGGCAGCTTCCTGAGAGATGAGTTTGAGGTTAAAGAAGATCTTCTCACCATCCGGCAAATTTGAGGAGTGCGTCTTGCCGTTCAAGGTGAACAAGCAAACGGAAAGGCCAATCTATATTTAATGTCCCGTTGTGAAAGGACCGTCAGGAGTGGCTTAAGGGATCTCCGCTTCTGGATTGTTGAGGGGGAGAGGTTGGCGAATATTTGCACTTGGTGGCCCTGGCAGGTCACCTTTGGTAAAGAACGTGATTGTCGATTGACCGCCTCCTTCACTGCATAAAAGTGTGGCTTCACAATAATGTCCCGGGGGGAACCATCCTTCCGGAGGGGTCCCAGGGCTCCATGGGCTCTGTCCAGTTCTAGGCGATGAGGAGGGGTTTCTGGGATTAGGATCTTGATGAGGTCTTGGACCTCAGAGGTCACATCCGTGACATTTTCAGGCAGGCCACGTAGTCTGAAGTTGTATCTTCTGGACCTATTTTCCAACTCATCAATTCTGGAGAGGGCTGTGTCAAGCTGTTCTTGTAGGACCTGGATGTGATCTGAGTTTTGATTGGTTCTGGATACCGTGAAGTCCAATTTATTTTCTATGGCCTCCATTCTGGAACCAAGGTTCTGGAAATCTGATTTAATGTCCCTAGTTATTTGGGCGGTCGTGCTGGCCAGCCCCCTCTTCAGGAGGTCTGAGAGCCTGAGGAACAATTCTGGTGGCGGTGTGGCAGGGTCTCGGTCCAGGTATCCCAGGGATGAGGTAGCCATGAGGGGAGTGTTTGTAGGCCCGAGTGGGGATAGGGCAAAATCCTCCATGGTGCGGCCCAGCAGGGATTCTGTGGAGACTGGTGAGGGGGCCAGGGGGGGCTGGTTAGCCCCTGTGTCACCTGGGAGTAGGTGAGGGTGGCTGGGGCAATGACTTGCCTCTGTTCCAGTGTCCCCTCCATGTGGACACAGCGGCCATCTTGGTACACCCACTCCTCACTAATGAATCTAGCTGCAGCCCGAGATCATGCTGGGCAAGTGGAGCGAACATTCGGGGGTGCGCACGGGGGTCTCCGGTGCTCTGGGGACCCCGTTACAGCACTCATGGCTGGCTGTGGAGACTGCTGTAGGTGCCGATGGCACGGGGTGATGCGGAGCTCCTGGCTTATGCGGCCATCTTGGAGCTCCGGCCCACCCTGTTTTTTTATATATTGCTACTCAAACTGTTTCATTAAAATCCTTTTTCTGGAAGAATTGATCCTCCTTCTACATCTGTTGAGGTACAGGGTGAATAAGAATTTGTGGTGAAAATCTTTTTTGACTCCAGGATCTTTAGGAACAAATTACAATATCTGGTTCAATAGGAAGAATATGGGCCAAAAGAAAATTTTTGGGAGCCTGAAGAGGATGAATGTTCACACCCCTAGATTAACAAGGGAATTCCAACAGAGGTTTCCTCACAAACCTGGCCCTAAAATGTCCAGGGACATCCTGGGAGGAGGGGAGTACTGTTAGGACCTGGACTTGAGCCCGGAACCTCTGCTTTGTCTGACTCTACTTGCTGAGCCACCTGGAATGCTGGAACGTTTCTTAGACAATTCCTTGAATGATCCTGTCTTGAATCTTATTTGCCTTGAACCTTGAACTCTTTGCTCCTCCCATGAACTTCCTGATTTAAGCCATGTCTCTGCACTTCCTGGTTGCCAGAATTTTGTGCTTTCACCAGCCAATATCTCGCTCTTGTCTCTCCTGCTGTTGACCGTATCTTCACTACCATTCGTTACCAACATTTGACTTGTTCCTCGACTACGCTTCTGCTTAATCCCAACCTGAAACTATTTGTTACCGACATTTGGCTTGTTCCTCAACTAAGCTTATGTCTGATCCCTACCTGCTATATCTGTTACTGGACCCTGGCTTGCTCACCATCTGGTGGGGCTATCCTGAGGACCACGACCTGGTACTTACATGCAGCAAAGCCCATCAGCACCATCAGGAGAATACCGGTTAGTACTTAGACCCCACACCTCAGGTGAACCTGTGTCATCAGCCAGGGTGACCTGCATAAATATCTGTTCCACTTGTCAGTGGGTACTGCTAGAGCTACCAGCCTCCAGACCATGACAGATAGCCTGTGGACATGATACAAGAGATGGTTAGAGACTGAGGACATGGTACAAGAGATGGTTAGAGACTGAGGACACGATACAAAAGATGGTCAGAGACTGCAGACATGATACAAGAGATGGTCAGAGACTGCAGGCATGAATGGGCTGAAATTGCACTGCACCTGGGTCACATGTGAATCGCACAGAATTCCTGGAACTCACACTTGGCTCCACTAACTTGCCTAGGATAGGGGCACTGTCAGTTTTTCAGGCGGACCTGATTGGAGCCTCCATTCACCCCCTATGGGGCAACGGATGTCAGCGGGGACATGTCCGTTGACACCCGCTGCTATCCGAACCTGTCCGTGAAATCCAGATAAATGGAGACCCTATTTTCCATCCGTCTGGTGGATCAGATGGAGTTGGATGAAAATGGACAGGCAGGAACGAGGCAGTCCACATTGATATGGCGGACTCCACGTACCGAGGCGATCTTTACAAAAGAGACAGTTTGCCGCGCCAGGTGCATACGAGACGGGTGTTGATCAATGGTACCCTGCCTGACTATAAAAAAAGTACTGACATTAATATAACATTGATTTGTAAAAAGGGGATAACAATCCATCTTCTGAAGTCAGTCTTCATTAAAGCAATGAAAAACACAAAGTGCATAAAAAGGGGGAGATTTGCAGAGGGCTCCATTCCACAGTCTTAACATGATGAACACACAATACAAAATCATGGACAAGAGAGAGGCACAATTGGTGAGTTCTGGTCATATACATAATACGCACTGTAAGTGCATGTCGACAAAAAGGAAGGGAAAGAAGGGAAGGAAACACAACAAAGAAACGGTAAAGAGAAAAGGGAGAGAGAATATAAGGACTCATGGATCAAATATGTCAAACAGAGAGAAAATAATACATATTTCTCTCTCTATTTTTCCATTCCACCCAAATTTAAACCCTCCGAAAAGGGCTTGGAGCAGACCGCATCATTCAACCTGGGAGGGTGTGTGTCTCTCAGCATATATATATCCAACGCAGTTCAAGCTGGAGGAGACTTTTGTTCCAGTTTCCTCCCCTTGGACTGGGATGGATATGGTCCACAATTAAAAATTTAATCCGAGAAAAAAACCCCTGGTGAATCAAGGTTGTATGCCTACCCAGGGGCTAATCGGGATTACAGACTTGTATACTTCTGATGTGTCGATAACTCTTTTCCAAAAGGGGAGCTTAGTCTTCCCAATGTAAAAGCAACCGCAATCACATTTGAAAAGATACACTACCCCAAACGTTTTGCAATTTTCAAAATGCCAGTGGTTTCAAAGTTTGACCATTGGGTAGGGTGGGACTTTTGTTGGTATCCATATATTTACAATAGCACATGAGCCACACATGAAGGTGCCTTTATATTTACAGTGGTCCAATTGCCTGTCTCCCCTGTACTCACTCTTCACAAATCTAGAGGCAATGGATGTTGCTCTCCTGAAAGTGACGAGGGATACCTCTGGAACCATCCAGCCCAGGCCAGGGTCCATAGTGAGAACGTGCCAGAACTTGGAGACAATTTTTCAATATCCACATGTTGGTTACGGTATTTGGTTATAATTCTCAGAGGATTCTCCTGGTTGGGATATCTCTGAGAATATAGAAGGTTCTGCCTGGTGTGTGTTGTGGCCCGTCTGAATGCCTTTTTCAATGATGTGTTAGAATATCCCATCAGCAGCAGCCTGTCACGCAATTTGCCAGCCTCAATTTTAAAGACATCATTGTTTGTACAATTGCGTCTAACTCTTAAGTATTGACTGTAAGGTATGGATCTGATTAGAGTTTCAGGATGGAAACTTGTAGCATGTAAAATAGTGTTGACTGAGGTGGCTTTGCGGTACAGGCTGTTGCTGAGTGTGCCGTCTACATCTCTCGTAACCTGAACATCAAGAAAAGAGATACTATGGGCATTTGAGGACATAGTAAAGGTTAGATGGAAATCATTGCGATTCATCCTCGCCAGGCAGAGATTGAGCAGTTCCAGGGGGCCATCCCAAATGGTGTACACATCATCAATATACCTAAACCACACCAAAAGGTGGTCTGTGTATATTGACAAGGCCTCGTCATTGAGTAACATGGTCTGCCACTCCCCCAGGTACAGGTTGGCATATGATGGGGCACAACAAGTCCCCATCGCTACCCCCTGCACCTGGAGGTAGTGGGAGCCATTAAAAGTGAAGACATTATGATATAAGATATATTCCAGGAGGGACAAAATGAACTTGTTATTTACTTGTTCACAGCTGCCACTCCCTTGTCATGGGGAATGGAGCTGTAAAGAGCCTCCACATCTATGGTAACCAGGTAGGCACCTTCAGGAACCACAAGGTTCTCTATAATTTTTAAAAATTGAATGGTATCTTTCACATAAGACTGCAACTGACAACATGCGGTTTGAGATGCTCATCAATGAGCCGACTGGCATTCTCACTAATGGACCCCCTGCCTGATATGATAGGTCTACCTGTAGGATTTTGTGCATCTTTATGGATTTTGGGCAATGAATAAAAGGTAGGTACTTTAGGGAAATTGTTTCTGATATATTCCCATGTAGTCTTGTTGATCACATTATTGGAATAGGCCTGGTCAACTAGATGTTAGTACTTTAAATTAAATTTTTCAACAATGTCTTTAGTTATCCTTCTTTACCAATTCTTGTTTTTTAGAATTTTGGAACACATGGCAACATACTGGGTATTGTCCATAAGGACAATGTTGCCCCCTTTGTCCACCGGCTTGATTGTAATAGCAGTATTATCACTTAAAGATTTTAAAGCCTGTTTTTCTGATATGCTGATGTTTGTTGGTCTAGTGGAGTGGACATGAAGTTTATCGATCTCCCCATTGACCAACTTCAGAAAAGTGGCAATATTTGAATTCGAACTGGGGGGTGGAAATAGTGCAGATTTGTTCTTAAGTTTAGATCCAGAGGGTAGGTCTTGGGTAGTACCCAATACAGCTTCCTGTGATAGGGAAAGTACACTAGGTAAATTGATACAATCAATCAAGTCCCTAGTGTCGCTTTCCTCTAACAGAGAAACCAGCTGGTCAAGGGCTCTATTTTCACTCGGAGTGAGATCAGCTTGCCCCTCTGGTTTTTTCTATGAAAAGTTTTTTCTATGTTACAATTGGGATGTGGCACACCCCTTTTGAGTGGTTCCCATCAGTAACCTTCTTCCATTTTGGAAAGTAGACACCCCAAGCTATTTGCTGAGAGGCATGTTGAGTATTTTGCAGATCTCGCTTTTTGTCACAAAGTTTTGAAAATTGAAAAAAGAAAAAGAAAATATATTTTCCTTTTTTTTCTTCATTTTCCAAAACAAATGAGAGCTGCAAAATACTCACCATGCCTCCCAGCAAAATAGCTTGGGGTGTCTACTGTCCAAAATGGGGTTATTTGGGGGGGTTTGTGCTATCTTGACATTTCAGGGCCTCCGAAACTGTGATAGGTAGTAAGGAGTGAAATTACCATTTTACACCATTAGAAAGCCTGAAGGCAGTGCTTGGTTTTGAGGGTCCTGTACGCTGCTAGGCTCCAAAAAGTCCTACACATGTGGTATTCTCGTACTCAGGAGAAGCACCAGAATGTATTTTGGGGTGTAATTTCACATATGTCCATGGCATGTTTGAGCAATATATCATTTAGTGACAACTTTGTGGGAAAAAAATATTGTAATTTTCCCGAAACTTGTGGCAAAATATAAAATATTCCATGGACTCAACATGCCTATCAGCAAATAGCTTGAGGTGTCTACTTTCCAAAAAGAGGTCATTCGGAGTGGTTTTTACCTGTCCTGCACAACATTAGAAGCTTATGCCACACATCACCCACTCTTCTAACCACTTTCTGACACTTTTTGTTTGTATAATTTTTTTGCTAGAAAATTACACTGAACCCCCAAACATTATATATTTTAATAGCAAAGGCCCTACAGATTAAAATGGTGGGTGTTGCAAAAAAAAATTTCACACAGTATTTGCACAGCAAAATTTCGAATGCAATTTTTTTGAATTTTAATGCACTAAAACACACTAATGTTCAGTATAATATAAAAGAAGATCTTATGCCGAGTACATAGATATAAAACATGACATGCTTTAAAATTGCAACCGTGCAGCAGCGACAAACTACATACCGATGCTTGTCTTTGCGTGCGAGCACGGGGGGACAGGGATGCTTTTTTTTATTATTATTATTTATTTTGCTTTTTTATTTTATTTTTACACTGTTCCTTTCATTTTTATTTTTTTATCATTTTTATTGTTATCACAGAGAATGTAAATATACCCTATGATAGCAATAGGTAGTGACAAGTACTCTTTTTTTTAAAAAATGGGGTCTATTAGACTCTAGATCTCTCCTCTGCCCTCAAAGCATCTGACCACATCAAGATCAGTGTGATAAGATGCTTTCCCAATTTCCCAATGGCGCTGTTTATATTCGGCGAAACCGAAGTCATGAAATGCTCGTAGCTTTCGGTTTCTTAGGCCATAGAGATGATTGGAGACGTTCTGATCTTTGATCAGCTCTATGGTCAGCTGGTGGAACCACCTTCTGCATTATCAGGTTCCCTGATGGGACAGGAGAGCCTGAGAAAACAAAGAATGGCGATGGGAGGGGGTGGGGAGGGGTTGGCATTCCCTCCCTCTGCTTGTAAAAGCAGTCTAGCGGCTAATCAGCCACTAGGATTGCTTTTACCTGAAAGCCAACCGCTAGTTGAAAAGAATGATACCAAGATGATACTTAAACCTGCAGGCATCATTCTGGTATAACCACTCAAAGTCCAGCAACATACCAGTACGTTGCTCATCCTTGTTGGGCATATATTGTAATGTTCTTTTTTTTTCATGCAGCCTGTGGGCTGAATGAAAAAAAGATATTGATCGTGGGTATGCCCACCTGTAAGAGAACTTGTAGTGTGCGCCTGGCGCTCACTCGTGTGCATGTGTGATCACGAGCAACTACGGACTCTCCTGAATACCAGGGTGCATGCATGCCAACTCCAATTGGCACCAGACGGCCTATTTAAAGGGCGCCCTGACTATTTAATGAACCCTGTTTAAACCTGCATGATACCTGTTGCTGATCCCGGCTTTCCCTGACTCTGCTTTTGGACTCTGATATACTCTGACTACTGGTTCCTGATTCCGGCTTCCACCCGACCCTGCTCCTGCTCAATGCCTTGTACCTTGCTGCCCGCTTGTTACCGAACCCGGCTACCCTCACGACTCTGCTTTTGTCTGCTGTCCAGCTCCAACATTGCCTCTGGATACCTGTGCTGGCTCCCTGTCATCTCAGTTCTCCTGAGTCCAGTATCCTCCTGTATCCTGACCACAGGAAGTTCTGACAAGCCACGAAACCTGAACCTGCAAGTTGGTTGGAGTGCCTCTTTAACATCAGCTGAGCTACTGAGCTTCATTCCAGCTCCCTACCTGTTGTCCTGCCTGTACCACCAAGCCTACAACTTCAACCGCAAGTTCTGCAAGCAACATTCCCTGGCCCTCCTGTTCCTCCTGTCCCCAGCCACCATCTGTTCCACCTTCAGTGGGGCTTGATACAAGGGAGACCAACCTCATCATATCAGACTCCTATCAGGTACGTAACACCACCATTAGAATACCGTCCTTCATCCACCCACTTCTAATGATGGCATACATGCACCGTTTTTTCTTTTTCTATGGTGGTGAAATCACCTCCTCAGCGCTAGATTCGCTGATTTATGTATCGTGAGAGCAAACGCTGTTGCTGTCAAGATAAATAAATCAGTGCTGCAGCTGAATGGTGTACCTGAAAAGCAAACAATAAAACATTACTTCAATAAAATAACAATCTGTGCCAAAAAAAGCATAAAAAATACTGTATATGCCAAAGCATGGGGGCAATCCGCCCCTAATGTTAGGGGTAAATCACCCTTCCACCCCTGCCCCAATGCTTTGGCATATATGCTCTTTTTTTTAAACTGTGATGGTGAAATCACCTCCTACAGTGCTGGAGTCACTGATTTATGGATTGTGGGAGCAAACACTGTTACTGTCAAGATAAATAAATCAGTGCTGCAGCTGAATGGCGTACCTGAAAACAAAAAAAATGGTTAACAATAAAAAACAGTAAACAAGATTTTTCACAATCTTTTACCTGATAAACCAATATCAGCCTTCACATGTGACAGAATTCACAGAGCCTTACGCCCCAAACCACCACTGATAAACCACCTAGAGATATCATCATGTGCATGAAAGATTTTCTGGTGAAAGAAGACATCATGCGTGCATCAAGAAATTCCCCAAATATTGCACTGGATGGCAAAAAGCTGCAAATCTACCCTGATATCTCGCCTGCCACCTTAGACAGAAGACGTAGGATGAAGGAGGTTACCAATATTCTACAAGCAGCAAGAATTAAATATAGATGGGGATTTCCATTCAAACTCACTATCCCGTATAATGGCTCAACATACACAGTATACAACATCATTGAAGGGAAAGAATTATTGGTGAAACTGGGTTTGCTTGAAACTGAACCGCCAAATAAATTTCCAACTACCCCAAGACCCTCTCCTATCTGGTCTACTCCATTCTCAAGACGCAATACTTTGGAGCAAAGAAGATGGCGCCAACCATTTCAAGATCAAGTAATCTAATATCTTTCAGCACCTCCTCAACCTTTTTACTTAAAAATCTAACCAAAGTTCTCCATCACCTTTACCGTACCTCCACAGAATGTAAATCAGCAACATATCAACAGTTCTCCCACAGCATCGTATGTGACTTCTGCTAGTACAGCACCTTCATCTTGTTTTCCTCATTGGTATGAACTACCCCCTGACCATCCAGAAGATGAAGACATGGAGATGAGAAGAGAGATGAAAAGAAGATGAAGAGAAAAAGAAACCTTTTTTTTTTTTTCTCCTTCCTTTCCTCTTCTTACCCCCCCCCTTTCCCCCCCTCTCTTCCCCCTCCCCTCCATTTCCATCCCCCCCTTCCCACCTAACCTCCTCCCTCCTCACTTCCTTTACCCTAAAAATCATACTGTTGAATTAATTGTTTGTCTTTACTAACAGTATATACACAAATTTTAGATTTAATACCTTTGAAAACAAGGGCACTTCCTACATTTAAACGGAGACAGATGTGGTTGCTACATCATATAACAATTTTTTCCTAACATTTGTTCATGGGCCGGGTTTAACCTTTTCTTTTTAGGCCCCCCTGGTATATGTTGCGCTCATTTTAATAATAATTTGTTTCAGTTGCCTGTTATGTCCGCCGTCGCTGGATTGTTCCCCCACCTCCTCATGTGGTCGACCGCACTGTCCCTTTTTTGGTGGATTCTGTGTTCAACTGCATTTGCAGGATTTGGACATATTTGTCCTTTGAAGTTATGTTTATATTATTGTGACAAGAATTTCCTTGTCCCCTGGTTTATACTATGTCTTTTTTCACATGAAAGTTCAGCCCTTATGGCCAATGCAAAAAACTTAGTATATTTTGGAAGTTCATTTAAAACATTTCAAATAGCCCATTTCAAACATTGTCAATATTTTCAAGGTTTTCACATTCTGAATGTATGGTATGATGTACTATTTATGACACCACTTCATCCCTCATGGTATATCCTCCACTCTCCCTTAAAACCAGAGAGACCTTTTCCTTTGTACTCACATTCGTACTCTTCATATACACCCCTATATTTTTTATTAAGATTGAGATTTCTACTCAAACATACACCAACAAAATGTGATCAATGGTTTTGAAAATCCTTTCCCATAATACTCAGGGTTTTAACTCCCCACATAAAAGGAAAAAGGCATTTCAACATTACAAAAGATTAGGGGCTGACGTTATACTCTTGCAAGAAACACATTTTGCTGAATCCAATCACCCAAAATATTTTGACAAAACATATAATCAATTTTATTACACTACTTTTCAGAATAAAACACGTGGAGTTGCTATTTTCATCCGCAACACTATAGTCCTAGACATACAAAACTTATACAAAGATCCAGACAGTAGATATATTATTATAAAGGGACTATTGAATAACAAAGCTATTACAATAGCCTCAATTTATGCTCCCAATGAATCACAATCCACTTTTTTCTTCCAACTTTTTTGAAACACTAAACAGATATAACTCCCCCCACATTATTCTGGGTGGGGACTTTAATCATACATCGCACCCTTCTTTGGACAGAAGTAAAGTATCCCCTTCTTCCAAAGCATTCTCCAAATCCCTAAATAGATCCATAAACAAATTTCAACTTATTGATTCATAGAGGGCTCATAATATTGGTATCAGATCATATACACATTACTCACACCCTCATGATGTATACACTAGACTTGACTATATATTCTGCACCCCAATACTCCTTGCCAACTCATCCAAGGCAAATATTCACCCTTGCCCTTGGTCAGATCATGATATCACCTCATTTGAAACCTCCCACATAGGTCTTTCACCCTCCCCTTACAATTGGAGATTAAACGACTCAATATTAACAGATCCATCTACAACACAATCAATCATGACACATATTGATAACTACTTCACAGAAAATGTAAACGATGAAACCCCCTCTACCACGCTTTGGGTCGCCCATAAAGCGGTATTACGTGGTCAATTAATTAGCCTTACTGCAAACAAAAATAAAGAAAGACTCATTAACATCAAAAGTTTAACCACTTGCCGACCGCCTACCGCATATATACTGCGGCAGAATGGCACGGGCAGGCAAAATCACGTACCCGTACGTGATCTGCCTCCCGCGGGCGGGGGTCCGATCGGACCCCCCCCGGTGCCATCGGCAGTCGGCATCTGACTGGGAGCGTCGGGAGGCGAGGGGGAGACCATCCGATCGTGGCCCCCCCCTCGCGATCGCTCCCAGCCAATGGGAATCCTCCTCTGCCTGTGTGTCGTTTCACACAGGCAGAGGATGTGATGTCATCTCTCCTCGGTCTGGCAGTTTCCGTTCCAGCGCCGAGGAGAGATGACAAGTGAGTGCACACAACACAAACACACACAGTAGAACATGCCAGGCATACCTTACACCCCGATCCCCCCCCCGATCGCCCCCCGATCCCCCCCCAATCACCCCCCCCCCCCTGTCACAAACTGACATTAGCAGGATTTTTTTTTTTTTTTTTTTTTTCTGATTACTGCATAGTGTCAGTTTGTGACAGTTAGTGTTAGGGCAGTGAGTATTACCCCCCTTTAGGTCTAGGATACCCCCCTAACCCCCCCTAATAAAGTTTTAACCCCTTGATCACCCCCCGTCACCAGTGTCGCTAAGCGATCATTTTTCTGATCGCTGTATTAGTGTCGCTGGTGACGCTAGTTAGGAACGTAAATATTTAGGTTCGCCGTCAGCGTTTTATAGCGTCAGGGACCCCCCTATACTATCTAATAAATGTTTTAACCCCTTGATTGCCCCCTAGTTAACCCTTTCACCACTGATCACCGTATAACTGTTACGGGTGACGCTGGTTAGTTCGTTTATTTTTTATAGTGTCAGGGCACCCGCCGTTTATTACTGAATAAAGGTTTAGCCCCCTGATCGCCCGGCGGTGATATGCGTCGCCCCAGGCAGTGTCAGATTAGCGCCAGTACCGCGAACACCCACGCACGCAGCATATGCCTCCCTTAGTGGTATAGTATCTGATCGGATCAATATCTGATCCGATCAAATCTATACTAGCGTCCCCAGCAGTTTAGGGTTCCCGAAAACGCAGTGTTAGCGGGATCAGCCCAGATACCTGCTAGCACCTGCGTTTTGCCCCTCCGCCCGGCCCAGCCCAGCCCACCCAAGTGCAGTATCGATCGATCACTGTCACTTACAAAACACTAAACGCATAACTGCAGCGTTCGCAGAGTCAGGCCTGATCCCTGCGATCGCTAACAGGTTTTTTGGTAGCGTTTTGGTGAACTGGCAAGCACCAGCCCCAGGCAGCGTCAGATTAGCGCCAGTACCGCTAACACCCACGCACGCAGCATACGCGTCCCTTAGTGGTATAGTATCTGATCGCATCAATATCTGATCCGATCAGATCTATACTAGCGTCCCCAGCAGTTTAGGGTTCCCAAAAACGCAGTGTTAGCAGGATCAGCCCAGATACCTGCTAGCACCTGCGTTTTGCCCCTCCGCCCGGCCCGGCCCAGCCCACCCAAGTGCAGTATCGATCGATCACTGTCACTTACAAAACACTAAACGCATAACTGCAGCGTTCGCAGAGTCAGGCCGGATCCCTGCGATCGCTAACAGTTTTTTTTGTAGCGTTTTGGTGAACTGGCAAGCGCCAGCGGCCTAGTACACCCCGGTCGTAGTCAAACCAGCACTGCAGTAACACTTGGTGACGTGGCGAGTCCCATAAGTGCAGTTCAAGCTGGTGAGGTGGCAAGCACAAGTAGTGTCCCGCTGCCACCAAAAAGACAAACACAGGCCCATAGTGCCCATAGTGCCCTTCCTGCTGCATTCGCCAATCCTAATTGGGAACCCACCGCTTCTGCAGCGCCCGTACTTCCCCCATTCACATCCCCAACCAAATGCAGTCGGCTGCATGAGAGGCATTTTCTTTATGTCCTCCCGAGTACCCCTACCCAACGAACCCCCCAAAAAAGATGTTGTGTCTGCAGCTAGCGCGGATATAGGCGTGACACCCGCCATTATTGTCCCTCCTGTCCTGACAATCCTGGTCTTTGCATTGGTGAATGTTTTGAACGCTACCATGCACTAGTTGAGTATTAGCGTAGGGTACAGCATTGCACAGACTAGGCACACTTTCACAGGGTCTCCCGAGATGCCATCGCATTTTGAGAGACCCGAACCTGGAA
Organism: Lithobates clamitans; assembly: GCA_037952925.1. Classification (NCBI taxonomy): domain Eukaryota; kingdom Metazoa; phylum Chordata; class Amphibia; order Anura; family Ranidae; genus Lithobates; species Lithobates clamitans. The sequence goes on from JBBGZY010000689.1 coordinate 3,690,596, forward strand.
CCAGTTACAGTTATAAAAGTTAGTTACAAAAAAAAGTGTAAAAAAAAAAAAAAAAAAAAAACACAAACAAAAATATAAAATAAAAATAGTTGTCGTTTTATTGTTCTCTCTCTCTCTATTCTCTCTCTATTGTTCTGCTCTTTTTTACTGTATTCTATTCTGCAATGTTTTATTGTTATTATGTTTTATCATGTTTGCTTTTCAGGTATGCAATTTTTTATACCTTACCGTTTACTGTGCTTTATTGTTAACCATTTTTTTGTCTTCAGGTATGCCATTCACGACTTTGAGTGGTTATACCAGAATGATGCCTGCAGGTTTAGGTATCATCTTGGTATCATTCTTTTCAGCCAGCGGTCGGCTTTCATGTAAAAGCAATCTTAGTGGCTAATTAGCCTCTAGACTGCTTTTACAAGCAGTGGGAGGGAATGCCCCCCCCCCCAACATCTTCCGTGTTTTTCTCTGGCTCTCCTGTCTCAACAGGGAACCTGAAAATGCAGCCGGTGATTCAGCCAGCTGACCATAGAGCTGATCAGAGACCAGAGTGGCTCCAAACATCTCTATGACCTAAGAAACCGGAAGCTACGAGCATTTTATGACGTAGATTTCGCCGGATGTAAACAGCGCCATTGGGAAATTGGGAAAGCATTTTATCACACCGATCTTGGTGTGATCAGATGCTTTGAGGGCAGAGGAGAAATCTAGGGTCTTATAGACCCCAATTTTTGCAAAAAAGAGTACCTGTCACTACCTATTGCTATCATAGGGGATATTTACATTCCCTGAGATAACAATAAAAATGATTTAAAAAAAAAAAAATGAAAGGAACAGTTTAAAAATAAGATAAAAAAATAATAATAATAAAGAAAAAAAAAAAAAAAAAAAAAAAAGCACCCCTGTCCCCCCTGCTCTCGCGCTAAGGTGAACGCAAGCGTTGGTCTGGCGTCAAATGTAAACAGCAATTGCACCATGCATGTGAGGTATCGCCGCGAAGGTCAGATCGAGGGCAGTAAGTTTAGCAGTAGACCTCCTCTGTAAATCTAAAGTGGTAACCTGTAAAGGCTTTTAAAGGCTTTTAAAAATGTATTTAGTTTGTCGCCACTGCACGTTTGTGCGCAATTTTAAAGCATGTCATGTTTGGTATCCATGTACTCGGCCTAAGATCATCTTTTTTATCTCATCAAACATTTGGGCAATATAGTGTGTTTTAGTGCATTAAAATGTAAAAAAGTGTGTTTTTTCCCCAAAAAATGCGTTTGAAAAATCGCTGCGCAAATACTGTGTGAAAAAAAAAAATGAAACACCCACCATTTTAATCTGTAGGGCATTTGCTTTAAAAAAAATATATAATGTTTGGGGGTTCAAAGTAATTTTCTTGCAAAAAAAAATTATTTTTTTATGTAAACAATAAGTGTCAGAAAGGGCTTTGTCTTCAAGTGGTTAGAAGAGTGGGTGATGTGTGACATAAGCTTCTAGATGTTGTGCATAAAATGCCAGGACAGTTCAAACCCCCCCCAAATGACCCCATTTTGGAAAGTAGACACCCCAAGCTATTTGCTGAGAGTCATGTTGAGTCCATGGAATAATTTATATTGTGACACAAGTTGCGGAAAAGAGACAATTTTTTATTTTTTTTATTTTTTTTTGCGCAAAGTTGTCACTAAATGATATATTGCTCAAACATGCCATGGGAATATGTGAAATTACACCCCAAAATACATTCTGTTGCTTCTCCTGAGTACGGGGATACCACATGTGTGGGACTTTTTGGGAGCCTAGCCGCGTACGGGACCCCGAAAACCAAGCACCGCCTTCAGGCTTTCTAAGGCCGTAAATTTTTGATTTCACTCTTCACTGCCTATCACAGTTTTGGAGGCCATGGAATGCCCAGGTGGCACAAAACCCCCCCAAATGACCCCATTTTGGAAAGTAGACACCCCAAGCTATTTGATGAGAGGTATAGTGAGTATTTTGCAGACCTCACTTTTTGTCACAAAGTTTTGAAAATTGAAAAAAGAAAAAAAAAATTTTTTTTTCTCGTCTTTCTTTATTTTCAAAAACAAATGAGAGCTGCAAAATACTCACCATGCCTCTCAGCAAATAGCTTGGGGTGTCTACTTTCCAAAATGGGGTCATTTGGGGGGGGTTTGTGCCACCTGGGCATTCCATGGCCTCCGAAACTGTGATAGGCAGTGAGGAGTAAAATCAAAAATGTACGCCCTTAGAAATCCTGAAGGCGGTGCTTGGTTTTCGGGGTCCCGTACGCGGCTAGGCGCCTAAAAAGTCCCACACATGTGGTATCCCCGTACTCAGGAGAAGCAGCTTAATGTATTTTGGGGTGCAATTCCACATATGCCCATGGCCTGTGTGAGCAATATATCATTTAGTGACAACTTTGTGCAAAAAAAAAAAAAAAAAAAAAAATTTGTCACTTTCCCGCAACTTGTGTCAAAATATAAAACATTCCATGGACTCAACATGCCTCAAAGCAAATAGCTTGGGGTGTCTACTTTCCAAAATGGGGTCATTTGGGGGGGTTTTATGTCATCTGGGCATTTTATGGCCTTCAAAACTGTGATAGGTAGTGAGGAGTAAAATCAAAAATGTACGCCTTTAGAAATCCTGAAGGCGGTGCTTGGTTTTCGGGGCCCCGTACGCGGCTAGGCTCCCAAAAAGTCCCACACATGTGGTATCCCCGTACTCAGGAGAAGCAGCTAAATGTATTTTGGGGTGCAATTCCACATATGCCCATGGCCTGTGTGAGCAATATATCATTTAGTGACAACTTTTTGTAATTTTTTTTTTTTTTTTTGTCATTATTCAATCACTTGGGACAAAAAAAATGAATATTCAATGGGCTCAACATGCCTCTCAGCAAATTCCTTGGGGTGTCTACTTTCCAAAATGGGGTCATTTGTGGGGGTTTTGTACTGCCCTGCCATTTTAGCACCTCAAGAAACGACATAGGCAGTCATAAATTAAAGGCTGTGTAAATTCCAGAAAATGTACCCTAGTTTGTAGACGCTATAACTTTTGCGCAAACCAATAAATATACGCTTATTGACATTTTTTTTACCAAAGACATGTGGCCGAATACATTTTGGCCTAAATGTATGACTAAAATTGAGTTTATTGGATTTTTTTTAAAACAAAAAGTAGAAAATATCATTTTTTTTCAAAATTTTCGGTCTTTTTCCGCGTATAGCGCAAAAAATAAAAACGGCAGAGGTGATCAAATACCATCAAAAGAAAGCTCTATTTGTGGGAAGAAAAGGACGCAAATTTCGTTTGGGTACAGCATTGCATGACCGCGCAATTAGCAGTTAAAGCGACGCAGTGCCGAATTGTAAAAAGTGCTCTGGTCAGGAAGGGGGTAAAACCTTCCGGGGCTGAAGTGGTTAACAAGAGATCTAAATATCTTATATAATAAAATTCAGCACAACCCATCACAAGATCTCACTAAACAAATTCAAGAAAAACGTAAAGCCTTAGACCTTATTTTGTCAGCTAACACAGAAAAATCTCTTAGATTTTCAAGAGCCAAATTCCTATTACATAGTAGGGATGAGCTTCGTGTTCGAGTCGAACCCATGTTCGACTCGAACATCGGCTGTTCGCCCGTTCGCCGAATTGCGAACGATATGGGCCGTTCGCGCCAAATTCGTGTGGCGCGTCACGGCCCATAATTCACTGCGGCATCGCAGTGCATTGCTGGCTGATGATTGGCCAAGCATGCACTATGACCCGCATGCTTGGCCAATCACAGCGCCGTCAGTAGAGAGAGCTGTAATTGGCCAAAGCCAGGGTGGCTTTGGCCAATTATGGCTCAGGGGATTTAGTACACGCCCCACACTATATAAGGCTGCCTGCACGGCGGACCTGTGTAGTGTGTGTTCCGGTGTGCTAAGAGATAGAGAGAGAGAGAGACAGTGTCATTTGAATTGAGTTAGATAGATTAGGCAGAACAGTCAGTCAGTTAGCTGCACTTACAGTGTATTGTGTATATATATGCATCCCAGGTGTTGCATATATATATATACACTGTATTCAGTTTAGCTAGATCCGTTCCTGTTATCTTCTATCTAGACTATTTACATTTAGTGCAGTGCGTCCTGCTCACAGTGTTCAGCTAGATCCGTTCCTGTTATTTACATTTAGTGCAGTGCGTCCTGCTCACAGTGTTCAGCTAGATCCATTCCTGCTATTTACATTTAGTGCAGTGCGTCCTGCTCACAGTGTTCAGCTAGATCCGTTCCTGCTATTTACATTTAGTGCAGTGCGTCCTGCTCACAGTGTTCAGCTAGATCCGTTCCTGCTATTTACATTTAGTGCAGTGCGTCCTGCTCACAGTGTTCAGCTAGATCCGTTCCTGCAATTTACATTTAGTGCAGTGCGTCCTGCTCACAGTGTTCAGCTAGATCCGTTCCTGCAATTTACATTTAGTGCAGTGCGTCCTGCTCACAGTGTTCAGCTAGATCCGTTCCTGCTATTTACATTTAGTGCAGTGCGTCCTGCTCACAGTGTTCAGCTAGATCCGTTCCTGCTATTTACATTTAGTGCAGTGCGTCCTGCTCACAGTGTTCAGCTAGATCCGTTCCTGCTATTTACATTTAGTGCAGTGCGTCCTGCTCACAGTGTTCAGCTAGATCCGTTCCTGCTATTTACATTTAGTGCAGTGCGTCCTGCTCACAGTGTTCAGCTAGATCCGTTCCTGCTATTTACATTTAGTGCAGTGCGTCCTGCTCACAGTGTTCAGCTAGATCCGTTCCTGCAATTTACATTTAGTGCAGTGCGTCCTGCTCACAGTGTTCAGCTAGATCCGTTCCTGCTATTTACATTTAGTGCAGTGCGTCCTGCTCACAGTGTTCAGCTAGATCCGTTCCTGCAATTTACATTTAGTGCAGTGCGTCCTGCTCACAGTGTTCAGCTAGATCCGTTCCTGCTATTTACATTTAGTGCAGTGCGTCCTGCTCACAGTGTTCAGCTAGATCCGTTCCTGCAATTTACATTTAGTGCAGTGCGTCCTGCTCACAGTGTTCAGCTAGATCCGTTCCTGCTATTTACATTTAGTGCAGTGCGTCCTGCTCACAGTGTTCAGCTAGATCCGTTCCTGCAATTTACATTTAGTGCAGTGCGTCCTGCTTACAGTGTTCAGCTAGATCCGTTCCTGCTATTTACATTTAGTGCAGTGCGTCCTGCTCACAGTGTTCAGCTAGATCCATTCCTGCTATTTACATTTAGTGCAGTGCGTCCTGCTCACAGTGTTCAGCTAGATCTGTTCCTGTTATCTTCTAGACTATTTACATTTAGTGCAGTGCGTCCTGCTCACAGTGTTCAGCTAGATCCGTTCCTGCTATTTACATTTAGTGCAGTGCATCCTGCTCACAGTGTTCAGCTAGATCCGTTCCTGTTATTTACATTTAGTGCAGTGCGTCCTGCTCACAGTGTTCAGCTAGATCCGTTCCTGCTATTTACATTTAGTGCAGTGCGTCCTGCTCACAGTGTTCAGCTAGATCCGTTCCTGCTATTTACATTTAGTGCAGTGCGTCCTGCTCACAGTGTTCAGCTAGATCCGTTCCTGCTATTTACATTTAGTGCAGTGCGTCCTGCTCACAGTGTTCAGCTAGATCCGTTCCTGCTATTTACATTTAGTGCAGTGCGTCCTGCTCACAGTGTTCAGCTAGATCCGTTCCTGTTATCTTCTAGACTATTTACATTTAGTGCAGTGCGTCCTGCTCACAGTGTTCAGCTAGATCCGTTCCTGCTATTTACATTTAGTGCAGTGCGTCCTGCTCACAGTGTTCAGCTAGATCCGTTCCTGTTATTTACATTTAGTGCAGTGCGTCCTGCTCACAGTTTTCAGCTAGATCCGTTCCTGCTATTTACATTTAGTGCAGTGCGTCCTGCTCACAGTGTTCAGCTAGATCCGTTCCTGCTATTTACATTTAGTGCAGTGCGTCCTGCTCACAGTGTTCAGCTAGATCCGTTCCTGCTATTTACATTTAGTGCAGTGCGTCCTGCTCACAGTGTTCAGCTAGATCCGTTCCTGCTATTTACATTTAGTGCAGTGCGTCCTGCTCACAGTGTTCAGCTAGATCCGTTCCTGTTATCTTCTAGACTATTTACATTTAGTGCAGTGCGTCCTGCTCACAGTGTTCAGCTATATCCGTTCCTGTTATTTACATTTAGTGCAGTGCGTCCTGCTCACAGTGTTCAGCTAGATCCGTTCCTGCTATTTACATTTAGTGCAGTGCGTCCTGCTCACAGTGTTCAGCTAGATCCGTTCCTGCTATTTACATTTAGTGCAGTGCGTCCTGCTCACAGTGTTCAGCTAGATCCGTTCCTGCAATTTACATTTAGTGCAGTGCGTCCTGCTCACAGTGTTCAGCTAGATCCGTTCCTGCTATTTACATTTAGTGCAGTGCGTCCTGCTCACAGTGTTCAGCTAGATCCGTTCCTGCTATTTACATTTAGTGCAGTGCGTCCTGCTCACAGTGTTCAGCTAGATCCGTTCCTGTTATCTTCTAGACTATTTACATTTAGTGCAGTGCGTCCTGCTCACAGTGTTCAGCTAGATCCGTTCCTGCTATTTACATTTAGTGCAGTGCGTCCTGCTCACAGTGTTCAGCTAGATCAGTTCCTGTTATTTACATTTAGTGCAGTGCGTCCTGCTCACAGTGTTCAGCTAGATCCGTTCCTGCTATTTACATTTAGTGCAGTGCGTCCTGCTCACAGTGTTCAGCTAGATCCGTTCCTGCTATTTACATTTAGTGCAGTGCATCCTGCTCACAGTGTTCAGCTAGATCCGTTCCTGCTATTTACATTTAGTGCAGTGCGTCCTGCTCACAGTGTTCAGCTAGATCCGTTCCTGCTATTTACATTTAGTGCAGTGCGTCCTGCTCACAGTGTTCAGCTAGATCCGTTCCTGTTATCTTCTAGACTATTTACATTTAGTGCAGTGCGTCCTGCTCACAGTGTTCAGCTATATCCGTTCCTGTTATTTACATTTAGTGCAGTGCGTCCTGCTCACAGTGTTCAGCTAGATCCGTTCCTGCTATTTACATTTAGTGCAGTGCGTCCTGCTCACAGTGTTCAGCTAGATCCGTTTCTGTTATTTACATTTAGTGCAGTGCGTCCTGCTCACAGTGTTCAGCTAGATCCGTTCCTGCTATTTACATTTAGTGCAGTGCGTCCTGCTCACAGTGTTCAGCTAGATCCGTTCCTGCTATTTACATTTAGTGCAGTGCGTCCTGCTCACAGTGTTCAGCTAGATCCGTTCCTGCTATTAACATTTAGTGCAGTGCGTCCTGCTCACAGTGTTCAGCTAGATCCGTTCCTGTTATCTTCTAGACTATTTACATTTAGTGAAGTGCGTCCTGCTCACAGTGTTCAGCTATATCCGTTCCTGTTATTTACATTTAGTGCAGTGCGTCCTGCTCACAGTGTTCAGCTAGATCCGTTCCTGTTATCTTCTAGACTATTTACATTTAGTGCAGTGCGTCCTGCTCACAGTGTTCAGCTAGATCCGTTCCTGCTATTTACATTTAGTGCAGTGCGTCCTGCTCACAGTGTTCAGCTAGATCCGTTCCTGTTATCTTCCTACTGACAGGCAGGCTTGTCTGGTTACAGTATATAAAGCTACCTGAAGAAAATTACAGGTGTTCTATCCCAGCTTAGTGCAGCTACAGGCCATTAGTATGTCTGGAAGGCCAAGAAGGAGAGGCAGACAGTCACAAGCCAATAAGAGAGGGCAAGCAGGCTCTGTGTCTAGTGCTGGTCGTGGAGACGGTGCATCCTCATCAGCACGTGGCCATGGGACACGCTTGGCCTTTTTTTCGGCAGCTGGCCGTGTTGAGCCGCAACATGCGGAAGACTTGGTCGAGTGGATGACCAAGCCGTCCTCATCCTCCTTATCCTCTCTCACCCATGCCCAGGGTGCTTTGTCTGGCAAAGCAGCGGCCTCTTCCCTCAGCTCAATGTCATCAGTGACTCCTTCCCTAGCTCCACCATGTCCTCATGAGGATTCCCTCGAACTGTTTGACCACAGTGTTGGGTACATGCTCCAGGAGGATGCCCTGCGTTTGGAAGGCTCTGATGATGATACTGAGCTCGATGAAGGCAGTAACATGAGCACGGACAGAGGGGGTGCCCAAGAAGGACAGCAATCTGGCAGTCATGCTCCCCCTGCTGCAGCATACTGCCAGGTTTGCTCCAGTGATGAGGAGGGAGGGGATGATGAGGTCACTGACTCAACGTGGGTGCCTGATAGGAGAGAGGAGGAGGAGGAGGAGGAGGAGGAGGCGGCACATCACCAACGAGGCAGGATGCCCTCCAGGGGCCAGCCTAAGGGCAGCACATTGACTGCATCACACCCCAAAGCTCCACATGTGCAGGGCGCTGCAGTCTCTGCGCGTTATTCAAAAAGTTCTTTGGTGTGGGCCTTTTTTGAGACGAGTGCATCAGATCGCACCGCTGCTATTTGCAACATATGTCTCAAGCGTATCTCGCGTGGCCAAAACATCTCCCGCTTGGGTACCACATGCTTGACCAGACATATGTTGACCTGCCATGCAGTTCGTTGGCAAGCGTATCTAAAAGACCCACACCAAAGAACAAAGAGGATCTCTCCTTGCTCCTCATCAGCTGAGATTTCCAACCCCACTAGACCTTCAGTCCTCTCTGAGACCTGCAGTGAGAGGAATGAAGGTGTAGAATTAGGTGTGTCACAGCCAAGTACTTGTGGGCAATCTGCTTTTGGTACACCGACGTCAGATTGTACCAGGCAAATTTCCCTGCCCCAGCTGCTGCACCGCCGAAAGAAGTTTGCTCCCAACCATCCACATGCCCAGCGGTTGAATGCTAGCTTGGCAAAATTGCTAGCACTTCAACTGCTGCCTTTTCAGTTGGTAGAATCTGCCCCCTTCCGTGAGTTTGTGGAATGTGCGGTTCCTCAGTGGCAGGTAACCAAACGCCACTTTTTCTCACGGAAGGCGATTCCGGCTCTCTACCGGCATGTGGAAGGCAATGTCCATGCCTCGCTGGACAGGGCGGTCAGCGGTAAGGTGCATATTACCGCTGACTCATGGTCCAGCAGGCATGGACAGGGACGTTACCTAAGTTTCACGGCACATTGGGTGACTCTGCTGGCAGCTGGGAAGGATGCAGGACAAGGTGCGGTAGTGTTGGAGGTTGTTCCGCCACCACGCCTCCAAAATGCTGATTGTGACACACCTCTCTCCTCCACCCCCTCCTCTTCTTCTTCCTCCATGGCCTCTTCCTCGGAACCAGCGGTGCTCCGTAGGCGTTCAAGGGGCTACGCAAGTATGCAGGCCAAAAGATGCCATGCGGTGCTTGAGCTGGTGTGCTTGGGGGACAGGAGCCACACTGGGGCAGAGGTTCTGTCAGCTCTGCAGGGGCAGGTTCAGAGGTGGTTGACGCCACGCCAACTTAAGGCAGGAATGGTGGTTTGCGACAATGGCACCAACCTCCTCTCTGCCCTCCGACAGGGACAAATGACCCATGTGCCCTGTTTGGCTCATGTCCTTAACTTGGTGGTGCAGCGGTTCTTGGGCAGGTACCCGGGCTTACAGGATGTCCTGAGGCAGGCCAGGAAAGTCTGTGTGCATTTCCGCCGGTCATATAATGCCAGTGCTCGGCTGACGGACCTCCAAAAGGAGTTTAACCTGCCCAAGAACCGCCTAATCTGTGACATGCCCACCAGGTGGAACTCAACGTTGGCCATGCTGCAGCGGCTGCACACGCAGCAGAGGGCCATCAATGAGTACCTGTGCGACTATGGTACCAGGACAGGGTCAGGGGAGCTTGGTTTTTTTTCCCCATGCCAGTGGGCCATGATCAGGGATGCATGCACTGTCCTGTCACCATTCGAGGAGGCCACGAGGATGGTGAGCACTGACAGTGCATGCATCAGTGACACTGTCCCCCTTGTCCACCTGTTGGAGCACACGCTGCGTGGAATAATGGACAGGGCACTTGAGGTAGAACAGAGGCAGGAAGAGGAGGAATTCCTTAGCTCTCAAGGCCCCCTTTATCCAGACAGTGTTCCTGCGTGCCCACCGATCACACAGGAAGAGGACGAGGAGGAGGAGGAGGAAGATTGTGTCAGTATGGAGGTGGAGCCTGGCACTCAGCATCAGCAGCAGTCTTTAAGGGATCAGTCCCAAGGAACACATGGACTTGTACGTGGCTGGGAGGAGGTGGCTGCGGACGTTGTTGTCCTTAGTGACCCAGAGGACTCTGGACCGAATGCCTCAGCAAACCTACGCTGCATGGCCTCCCTGATCCTGCAAAGCCTGCGTAAGGATCCTCGTATTCGTGGTATCAAGGAGAAGGACCAATACTGGCTGGCAACCCTCCTTGATCCACGTTACAAGGGTAAGGTTGCGGACCTTATCTTGCCATCGCAGAGGGAGCAGAGGATGAAACATCTTCGGGAGGCCTTGCAGAAAGGTCTGTGCAACGCGTTCCCAGAGACTGGGAGGTTACAAACTCCTGTTTCTGGACAACGTGTTGCTGAGGCTTCGGTCAGTCAAAGAAGGAGCGGTGGAGAAGGTGGCCGTCTGACCGATGCGTTCAGACAATTTTTTGGTCCGCAGCCCCAAGGTATGATCGGTTCCAGCAACCATCGCCAGCGTCTGTTTTACATGGTGCAGGAATACCTAGGGGCAAGATCAGACTTGGACACCTTTCCCACCGAAAATCCTCTGGGTTACTGGGTCTTGAGGATGGATCACTGGCCAGAGCTTGCACAGTATGCAATTGAGCTACTGGCCTGTCCTGCATCCAGCGTTCTTTCGGAACGCACATTCAGTGCTGCTGGAGGCGTGGTAACCGATCACAGGGTGCGTCTGTCCACCAACTCGGTCGATCGGCTGACCTTCATAAAAATGAATCAGTCTTGGATCACCACCAGCTACCAAGCACCTGATGCTGATGTAACCGAATAATTTTTTTGAAATCTCAGATCCCTTCAAAGACTGCCTATGCTGATGCTGAGTGACTATCCCTGAGTAATTATCCTCTTCCTCCTCAATCATCACGCTGATAGCTTGTAAGAACATTTTTGGTTCTGGGCGCCACCACCAGTGCCTAAGGCACAATTTTTCAGCCCCTGTTTAACAGGGGCGTGTAATTACAATTTTTGATGTAATACTTTGCAGCAGGGCTCGTTCCTGCATTCCAACTAGAGTGTCTGTGAGGAGTTGCAGTGTTGTGGCACCAGCACCAGTGCCTAAGGCCCAATTTTTCTGCCCCTGTCTAACAGGGGCGTGTAATTACAATTTTTGATGCAATACTTTGCAGCAGGGCTCGTTCCTGCATTCCAACTAGAGTGTCTGTGAGGGGTTGCAGTGTTGTGGCACCAGCACCAGTGCCTAAGGCCCAATTTTTCTGCCCCTGTCTAACAGGGGCGTGTAATTACAATTTTTGAAGCAATACTTTGCAGCAGTGCTCGTTCCTGCGTTCCAACTAGAGTGTCTGTGAGGGGTTGCAGTGTTGTGGCACCAGCACCAGTGCCTAAGGCCTAATTTTTCAGCTCCTGTTCAACAGGGGCATGTAATTACAATTCTTGATCTAATATTTCACAGCAGGGCCCTGTGAGGGCTTACAGTGTTGTGGCCACAGCAACACCTAAGGCCCAAATTTCTGCTGAGTATATAGGGCAGGACCCTACTTTCAAACATCTAACTTACAAACGACTCCTACTTGCAAACGGAAGGAGACAACAGGAAGTGAGATGAAATCTACCCCTAGGAAGGGAAATTCTCTCCTGTAAGAGTTAATATGGGAAAACAATTTCTCCTTTCCACTGATGCTTTCCAATCCTTGTTCCACAAAAAAACCCAAATTTTCAAAAAACATTTTTCATTGGGACAAAAAAGTGAGGTGAAATCTTCTGAAGAGGAGGAAAGACAGCAAAACAAATGTCACAGGGGTGATAACCCTTCCCTATGTTTTCCAAAAAGCTTAAAAAAGATTTTTTGGCTGGAGCTAAACGCGTTGTTAAAAATGTACCCGTTCAAAATTACAAAGAGATTCTACTTAACAACAAACCTACAGTCCCTGTCTTGTTTGCACCGCCTGTATACTGCTGTTCAGAGTATATAGGGCCTGGTGGCCCCACACCTTTCCTTATTTTAATTTGGGTGCGGGGTTCCCCTTAATATCCATACAAGACCCAAAGGGCCTGGTAATGGACTGGGGGGTACCCATGCCGTTTGTCTCACTGATTTTCATCCATATTGCCATGACCCGACATGACATTAAACCCGCAAGCAGTTTTAAATGAGATTTTTTCCTTTAAAAATGACATTTGGTGCAGGGACTGTTCTAAACATGGGAAACACGCGTCACTTTACAGGCATACTATAGACACCCCCCAGGTACGATATTTAAAGGAATATTTCACTTTTTTTTTTTACTTTAAGCATCATTAAAATCACTGCTCCCGAAAAAACGGCCGTTTTTAAAAGTTTTTTTTGCATTGATACATGTCCCCTGGGGTAGGACCCGGGTCCCCAAACCCTTTTTAGGACAATACCATGCAAATTAGCCTTTAAAATGAACACTTTTGATTTCGAACGTTCGAGTCCCATAGACGTCAATGGGGTTCTAACGTTCGTGCGAACTTTCGGTCCGTTCGCGGGTTCTGGTGCGAACCGAACCGGGGGGTGTTCGGCTCATCCCTATTACATAGTAACTCTCCATCAACTATGTTTGCTAAAAAACTAAACCAGGATCACAAACCCCCACACACTTATAAACTTAGAGACCACTCTGGTAATATGATTACTCACCCTCATGGAGTTCTTGAAATATTTTCTACTTTTTATAAAGATTTGCTTTCCAGCCCACAACTGCCTCTGGATGGTAAATCCAAATCTTGGCTATGATATCCCACTACCTCATCTTAACCCACAACAAATAGAACACCTTAATGCTCCTTGCACAGATACTGAAATATTGAAAATAATTAAATCACTCAAGACATCTACGGCACCAGGCCCAGATGGTTTCTCCTCCTCATACTATAAAAAATTTGCCCCACTCTTAATCCCACACCTTAAAAATCTCTATAATCATGTACTTAATGGTGGTCACTTCCCTGACGAAATGCTTCTGGCCAACCTCTCACTTATCCCCAAACCATTCAAAGACCACTCTCTTCCTCAAAACTACCGCCCTATTTCGGTTCTCAATAATGATTTAAAGATATTCGGTAGAATTCTATCAGACAGACTAGCTTTAGTGATCCCAAATTTAATACACATCGACCAAACTGGGTTTATCCCAAATCGCCAAATTGTACCGTATATACTCGAGTATAAGTCGAATTTTTCAGCACATTTTTTTGTGCTGAAAGTGCCCCCCTCGACTTATACTCGAGTCAAGCACTTTTCTGCAGCAAAAAATGTCATTTTCCGAACCGACTTTGGGGCCCCGTATCTCAGGGCCACATGGTGCTAGGAACCCCAAATTTGGTGTGCAAACCCAGTAGAACTGGTACCACAACATATCCAAAGCGGGGGTTCCTAGCACTAAGTGGCCCTGAGATACGGGCCCCCAAATCCGGTTCGGAAAATGTCATTTTCTGCTGCAGAAAAGTGCTTGACATTTTCTGAACTGATTTTTGGGGCCCTGTATCTCAGGGCCACTTGGTGCTAGGAACCCCAGCTTTCGATATTTTATGGTGCTAGTTCGACTGGGTTTGCACACCAAATTTGGGGTTCTTAGCACTAAGTGGCCCCAAGATACAGGGCCCCAAATTCGGTCAACTGTGTCCATCTGCAGCAATGTCATTTCGGGACCCTTTGGGTTCAGAGACCCCAAATTTTGGCTGCAGCTAGGGGGCATCTAGGAACCCTTAACTACCAAGTTTGAAGTTCAGGGGACCTATGGCTGCAAATGGGCCCAGTGAGGCATGCAAATGGGCACAGTGATGCTGCAAATGGGCATTGTTGACCCTCTTTTCCACTTACAGTAGCTGTGCATTTCTCACCTTCGTCTTATACTCGGGTCAATAAGTTTTTCCCATTTTTTTTGTGGTAAATTAGGGCCTCGACTTATACTCGGAACGACTTATACTCGAGTATATACGGTAGATAATATCAGACTAGTAACAAACATAATACAAGATGCAAATCTTCACTCTAAACAATTATGCCTCCTTAGTCTAGATATCCACAAGGCTTTTGACAGTGTCAGCTGGCCCTATCTTAACTACTTATTACCCAAGTATGGCATCTCAGATAAATTTCTACAAGGTTTCAATGCATTATACCATGCCCCCCACACTAGAATCAAAATTCCTGACCATAACTCAGAATTTTTCCCACTTAGTAAGGGAACTAGACAGGGCTGCCCCCTTTCACCTCTATTATTTGCCCTTGCGATTGAACCGTTAGCCCAAAAAATCAGAAACAATATTGACATAAAAGGATACACTAAGGATATTAATGAATTCAAAATTAGCTTATATGCTGATGACGCTCTTATATTCCTCACAGAACCCCATACATCAATCCCTTCTCTCCTTAAAGAACTTAACTCCTTTCACTCCCTCTCAGGTCTTAAAATCAATACCACTAAATGCACAGCCATGCCAATCAACTATAACCAAAATGTTCAAAATCTTTTGTCTAATAATTTCCCATTCATATGAAACACCAAATCTTTTAGATATCTTGGCATCAATATAACCCCTACACATAATCTACTAAATAAATTTTAATTACATCCCTCTATTCTCTCAAATCACATCTCTCCTAACGGCCTGGTCCTCTTTCCACATATCCCTTCTTGGAAGGATATGTGCCGTTAAAATGACAATCCTCCCTAAACTTCTATATTACTTTCGAGCTCTCCCTATTAATGTCCCAAAATCTAAATTATTATATATTCAAAGAATCATAAACAAGTTTGTCTGGTCTGGTAAAAAACCTAGATGCAGTTACGCCCTTATGCACAGAACTCAAACGTTAGGAGGCTTTGGCCTCCCTAATATCTGGCTATACTTTTTGGCAGCCAGACTAACCCAACTTTCACAATGGTTCACTCCCTCCCAGATAACCCCTTGGAAAAAATTTGAATCCACATCTATTCTCCCACTTCACTTACAAGGAATACTATGGTCTAATATTATATCTTACAAAAGACTTCTTAAATACAACATTATAGTTGCTCAATCTTTCCAACTATGGAATAAATACAAAGATACCTTCAAACTCTCTTCTAAAATTCCACCCTTAGCCTCCTTCCTGGGAGATCCCAGATTTCCCACAGCATATAACAATAGATCCTCCTTTTCCCTATGGATTAACAAGAATTTAACTACTCTCAAGTCCCTTCAATCAAAATGGGAGTTTCCCCCTTTTTTACTCCTACAATCCACCCATGGTCTTCCAACATCAGAACTTAATAACTACCATCTTATTAAATCCTTTTATAATACATTTTTTGCTCTCACAACATCCAGTGTTAACACCACATTTGAACATATTTGTATCTCTTTGTCAGATGATAGAGGCCTTATTTCAAAAATCTATCATTAACTAAATAACTTTGAAGAATCAGACAAATCAACACAGATGCTAAAATGGGAATCGGACATGGCGACTACATTCAGTATTGAGGAGTGGTCCTCCATGTCTGAAAATCTCCGCAAATGTAATAAAGCCATCTCTTTCAGAGAAACCCCTCTTAAATTATTCACTAGATGGTACCTAACCCCTTCCAAACTTCATACATATTACCCTTCTGTCTCCCCAAATTGTTTTAGGGGATGCCCAGAACCAGGCACCCTTTTACATACTTATTGGGAATGCAAACATATCAAACAAATCTGGCTCAAAGCTATAGATTTTTTGGAATCCTCTTCCCAACAAAAAATTACACTCACCCCCCCAAACTTGTCTTTTATATACAAAAATACCAAATATTCCCACTCCATGCATGAGATTATTCCATTCATTGTGCAGCTCCATCCATTGGATGATTGCATATAATTGGAAGACAAATAATTTACAATGGCAACAAGTCATCACAAGAATGGAATCAATTAAAATCTCGGAATGGATCTACCACACCCTAATGATTCAACAAATATTCATAAAAAGAAGTGGTATTACTGGAATGCAACTTAACAGACCTTATTTCAATAATATATATGAAAATGTACTACCGTATGACTATTACCTTTTATTTGCATTTGATTCACCATCATACCTCCTCCCCATATGTCAATGTTTATTAATGTTTATTCATATATTCTGTAACATGAATATCCTTTATATTTTTGTAATTTAATCTTCCAAATAAAACTTTTGTAAACAAAAAAAAAAAGAATTACATACCTGCAAAGCAAACATGATAAAACATAGTAACAATAAAACATTGCAGTTAAGCATAGAATACAGTAAAAAAGAGCAGAACAATAGAGAGAGAGAAAACAATAAAACTGCAACTATTTTTGGCTTTTTTATTTTATATATATTTTTTGTTTTTATTTACACTTTTATTTGTAACTGTAATGGTTTGGTTCCAGGTTTGGGTCTAAATTTACTGGTACAACTAGTTGAGACTCACAGAAAAAACGAGCATCCGACTGTCAGCGACTGCTTCAAACACTACCAAAAAACTGTTAGCGTTCACAGGGATCAGGCCTGACAGTGATCGATTGATACTGCACTTGGGTGGGCTGGGCTGGGCTGGCCTGGGCGGAGGGGCTAAACACAGGTGCTCGCAGGTATCTGGGCTGATCCTGCTAACGCTGCATTTTTGGGAACCCTAAACTACTGGGGATGCTAGTATAGATCTGATCAGATATTGATCTGTTCAGACACTATCCTACTAAGGGAGGTGTATGATGCGTGGGTGTTAGTGCTACTGAAACTAATCTGATGCTGACTGGGGCGACACAGAACCTAACTGACACTAAAACTAAACTGGTGATCAGGGGATTAAACCTTTATTGGGTAATATACAGTGGGTGCCGTGACGCTATAAAAAACAAACTGACTAATTAGCATCACCCGTAACACTAATACAGTGATCACTGGTGACGGGGTGAAAGGGTTAACTAGGGGGCAATCATGGAGTTAAAACCTTTATTAGGTAGTATATGGGGGTACCTGACGCTATAAAAACCTGACGGTGAAACTAATCAACTAACTGGCTAACCCATGACACTACATAGTTACATAGTAGGTGAGGTTGAAAAAAGACACAAGTCCATCAAGTCCAACCTATGTGTGTGATTATGTGTGATCACTAATACAGTGATCAGAAAAAAGATCTATTAGTGACACTGGTAACAGGGAGGGAAAGGGTTAACTGGGGGAGATCAGTGTGTTAAGCCTTTATTAGGGGGTTTATGGGGTACCCTAGACCTACCTGGGCCTACTACTAACTGCCCTAACACTTATTACAGTCACAAATGACACCTATGCAGTGATCAGTAAAAAATCTGACAACTGCAATTGGTGACATAGTGACAGGGAGTGAAGGGGGGTGATCGGGGGGTGACAAGTGTACCTATGTGTACTGGTGTTAGTGTAGTGTTGTGCAACTCACGTTTAGATGTCCTCTCTCCTCTCTGGAACCGAAAAATAATTCTACGAGGGGAGATGACATCACTTCCCCTGCCTGTGTTTACACTTACAGGCAGGGGAAGCATTTTCATTCATTCATTCATTTTCATTCAACAGAACTGATCAGCAGGTCCAGGCCAGAAACCATTGGCCTGGACCTGAAGATTGATTGATTCTGGAATGAATCCGAATGTCGCAGGCACGGGGGGGGGGGGGGGGGCAGGAGCGAGGGACACCCATTTGCGCATCCGTGCCATTCTGACAACGTATATCGGTGTGCAGCAGTCACCAAGTGGTTAAGCTCGAACAATAAAACCTGGAAGCTGATTGATTTTTATGCAGAGCTGCACCAGATTGTGCACTCTCCAGTTTTTGTAAATCTCCCCCAATGTGTGTGCGTGTGTAGTTGCCTTTTAGTTTTCTTCTATCTAGGGTCAAGCAGGTTTGAACATTTATAGATTTTTTTTCCATATGTACAGAATTAAGAATTGCAAGATATAATGTATTCTTCTGTCAGAGAGGACTTCTTTTTCACTGTACATTCTCAGAGTAAACTGCCACAGAAGTTTATTCTTTAACATATCTACAACTTAGAAATGAAATCCAACTGACAAGAGACAGCCTTTACGTCTTCTAAAAGATACACATTGTTTTGAAAATGTCAGTCATTTAAAAGTCAAAAATCTTTATTTACTAAAATGTAGACAGGATTTATCTTGCACTGATTAATGAGAAAAGAGCTGACCTCAGATACAATTGAAGTAATTCAGTTCTCAAACAGCCAACAAATGCATATGTAACCAAATATACCAGTTCTAACAGTAGAGCGGCCTGTCAGCTACTTCATCTATCAGCACCTGTTCAGGCCATTAAATGAAGACAGCAGGGCATACTAACAGTATCTATTTGCTGCAGGATATGTACCAAGGTAAAGCATGTCAGGGGGATTTAGATGGAAGCCAAAGCCAGTCATTCTCTTCCTTCATTGATAAGAAAATGAACATAAAAGAGATAGCTACCGCTCCCAGAGGTAGTATCAATAGCTAGCTGTTGCCAACAAAAGGTACTGAAATGTTCAACAATCCCAGCAATCCAAGGCACATGGACAAAAGAGATCAGATTTAGTTAATTATAACTTAAAAAAAAAAAAAAAAATATATATATATATATATATATATATATATATATATATATATATATATATATATATATATATATATATAATATTACATCAAAGCATAAACTTGCAAATCTTTACAATCAATATCAAGTGTAAACAAAATTATCTGTATTTTTCACTATAATCATTACTATTGTGCGTGTGTGTTTTGTGGTAATGTTATTAAATATAAGTTTGTTTATTAGTTACAAGCTTGTCCAAACAGTATTCAAAGCTGATGTATCTGATTTACTAGAGATTAAGATTTAAGTCTCTTTGCTTCCACATGGATATATTGTTATATACACATTAGATATCGATAAAAGATATAATTTTAGTCTGTGAAGAATTACAGAATGTAATAGGCCTGCAGTGTTTAAAATTGTGTTTCAGTATTTATAGAGAAAAACTTTGTTGCATTTTACAATTTGCATATGCAGCTTAATAATGTTGTGTGTATGCACACTATTGCAAAACCTCAGTTTTACAGTTTGATAACTTGCAGTGTCTCAGTAAAGAAACACAAACATGGGATTGCAATACATAGAAAATTTGTTATGTACAAAACTGTGTACAAAACATACAAAACTGTGCTATGCATTCTCTAATTATGTGACATATATTTTCTTAATAATCTTGATGTAAATTCTACAAGATAACATGTGATTAGAATAGACAAAAACACTATTATACAATAACTTTATGGTGTTCATACCATTTCTAAAGTCCTTGACAACCAAAATAAAAATCTCAATTGAGATGTAAGATATCACTATTATGAGTATACTGGTGGTATCTAAAAAAATATATTGAGATTGTTAACAGGTTAGATCATTTATCTTTTTAGTTATAACATGTTATGATGAACAAAATGATTATGTAAATTTGGGCTTAATTCTACACAGTCCTCTTCCCTATTTCAGAACTTTCAGTAGTCAATCCTTAATATTGTCACAGTTACGGGCTTTCCCTTGGTAGTGGAAATTACATCTGGCTTTACACTGAAGAAAAGAAGCTCATTGTAACTGAATAGACACTGGAGCTGTGTGAAAATGCCTTTTTTTTTTTTAAATAAGAGCTAGAATAGAAAGTTTCTGTGTGGTGGGAGGAAAGCTCTAATAGCACTGCAATTATTATTGCTGTATTATTATGTATAGTGGTGGTGTGAGTAGAATGTGCTTATCCTTCTTTTCCTCATCCACTTATGAGATTAAGCCTTTCTTTTTATTTCAATAAATGTTTTATTTGAAGTTGCTTCCATGCTTGCCTCAAGGTTATCTTGGCACCTAGCAGTAAGTGAGTAAGTTTTAGGAGGGACTTCGAGCATTCGAACGGCTTGCTATTCAGCAAGGCAATTTCGGGAGTTTTAGGATTGCAAGGCCGGTGAGCAAATGAAAAACTATATTCCAGAAGCCCCTAATATGTGGGCATTCTCATCAAGTATAAAATAGAGAACCCACATGGCCACATCCCCTGAAACAAAGAGGAGACGAGCTGGGAAAAATTATTGCCAGTCAGGAGGGAACCTGGTTCCAGTAAGTGAATAATTTGACACTCGCTTCCATAAGAGAGACATTCACTATTCCTTTAAAGGACCTGCAAAATAAACTATACCATGTGTCAACCTCCCAGCTGGTTTTCAAGTCCCTCTCCCAACTCAGTGCATGTGAGGGTTTTTCAGAGGTCTCTGCTAAAGCTGCGTAAATTAAAGAGATACCACCCTTCTGGTCCAGGACTCCAGCGCACCACTGCTCATAGGCCATGATACGCAGGGGATCTGGTTTGGAGCTCCAAAGTGAGAGGATAAAATGTCTAATTTGGTGTAGTTTGAATCAGATTGGGGCATTTCCAATTTGCTAGTGCAATGGGACACTGTCAAAGGGCCCACAGAGGAAAGGAAATGTCTGATTCTGAATAGTCCCTTGTTCGTCCAACCTGGCCTATGCATCACACATCCTTAAGATGCTAGTTCCCCTAATTTTTAATAGCCTGCCATTTCCCCGTTTCAAATACCTGTGCAGATCCTTTGCTTGCTGCCTCGATTGACCACATTTCTACCTTCTATGTTAACTGACCCTGGCCTGTTTACCAATGATGCCTCTGTCTGCCGTTTTTGATTGCTTCTTAACCATGTGTCTACCTTCCACGTTATCTAACCCTGGCCTGTTTACCAACGATGCCTCTGCCTGCTGTCTGCATTGTTTCTAAACTACGTTTATGCCTTCCACATGCACTGACCTCAGCCTGTGAACCGACCATGTTTTTTGCCTGTCGCTTGGACTGATTTTTGCCCTGCTACTGTAGTACACAGGGGTCTCACATATTTGAAGAGGGATCAGAAGAGTTTTCTGAGTAGAGAAAAACAGCTTTTGGTTTTCTCTTGGTTTTGTAATTCTTAAAACAGGGTCTGGAGGCTTCAAAGGGTGAGATCATTTGGGTGAAAGAAGCCTCTACCCCTGTCCCCTTAAGCCAGGAGCTCCTCACCACCCCAGCCCAGCGGCGCCTTTCAATCCACATACAGCACTCCGGGAGCGGAGCTATTGCTAGCACCCCCAGACACCCGGGCATCCCCCCATATGCCCGGTACCGCAGTACGGAGGGACTTTGGGCCACAATTTGTTAATATTGATCCAGCGGCTGCAAAGAGGCCTCATGCATACAGCGCTGAGGACAACACTGATGGGAGGCTGCAGCTACCATGCAGTATACCCCCCTGGTACATGTGAGTATCCAGCAGGTCCTGACACCATCTCCGGCCTCCACAGAATCGCTGATAAGTCGCTCCATGGAGGACTATGCCCTCTCCCCTATGGGGCTCAACATGGCCAGCCATGCTGATACACTCCATGCTGACACACTCCATGTTGATTCCCTGGATGCAGCCTCAGCCTTTTCAGTAGCTGACTTGTACCAGAAACTGTCAGACCTCCTTGGCAGGGGTTTACCCCAAACTGCAGCTAAGATAACAGGAGACTTAAAGGCAGACTTTCAGAATCTTGGCACTAGAATTGAAGCTATTGAAAACAAGCAGGAGCAAATGATCACGACTACCAATCAAAACTCGGATCACATGCACACACTACAGGAACAATTGGATGTGGCCATGTCCATGATCAATGATTTGGAAAACAGATCAAGAAGGTATAATATCAGGATCAGAGGCCTTCCCGAATCCATTACTAACGTCCCAGCAGCAGTACAAAATTTGATCCAGAACCTGATCTCAAATATCCCACAACATCGCCTGGAGCTGGATAGGGCCCATAGAGCTCTGAGGCGCCCCAGAAAGGACGGATCGCCGAGAGAAATTATTGCTAAACCCCACTTCTATGCAGTGAAGGAGGAGGTAATGAGACAAGCTCAGTCCATATCCAAGGTGAAGTGCCAAGGACACCCTGTCCAGCTATTTGCAGACCTCTCGCCCTCCACAATGCAATGCAGGCGGTCTCTGAAACCGCTACTCCTGACATGGAAGGACATTAAATACAAGTGGGCCTTCCTATTTGCTGTGAAGTTTTCAGATAACGGGAAGAATTACTCATTCTCCACTTTTCCTGAGGGTGAAAGACTGCTGCTACATCTCAAGTTCATCTCACAAGAAGCAGATATGGATTCTTCTCACAGCAACCCTGGATCATCCAAGAGACCGACCCCCACCAGCCCCCAATTCCCCCCGTGGAACAGGTCGAGGACCAAGAAGGCTAAAGACAACGGACCCTCCTGACCGACGCCAGGATGACAAGAACTGTCCAATATGATCCACCTGATTGTGAGCCCAGATTAGATCTTGAATACACCTCCTACATTTACCAAATTACCAAATTTAACCAGAAAAACCAGAAGGAAGATAGAAGATAAAAGACAGAAGAAAGAAGATAGAAGAAAGAAGAAAGAAGAAGCATTTAAATAAAGGAATTGTCAAAAACTCTTGCCATTTTTAAAATTTTTGACACTTTTTTTGTGAAATGGTAGGGGTACAAAAGTACCCCCTTACCGTTTCACACAGGGGGGAGGGCTGGGATCTGGGGGTCCCCTTGTTAAAGGGGGCTTCAAGATTCTGATAAGCCCCCCCACCTGCAGACCCCCACAACCACCGGGCAAGGGTTGTGGGGATGAGGCCCTTGTCCCCATCAACATGGGGACAAGGTGTTTTGGGGGGCTACCCCAATGCACCCTCCCAATGTTGAGGGCATGTGGCCTGGTATGGTTCAGGAGGGGGGGAGCTCTCTCATCCCCCCTATTTTCCTGCGGCCTGCCAGGTTGCGTGCTCGGATGAGGGTCTGGTATGGATTTTTGGGGGGACCCCACGGCGTTTTTTTTTTGTTTTTTTTTAGTTTGGGGTTCCCCTGTGGGGAATTCCCATGCCGTTTTTATCAATGAACTTTTATGTGTATTGTCGGACCGGCAATTCATTAATAGCTGTGAGTAGTTTTAAATGACTTTTTTTCCTTTGAAATTTCATTTTGCTGTCAGACTGTTCTAAACACGGGAAACATGCGCCCCTTTACAGGCATACTATAGACACCCCCCAGGTACAAAATTTAAAGGGATATTACACTTTTATTGTTCCACTTTAAGCATTATTAAAATCACTGCTCCCTAAAAAATGGCCGTTTTTAAAACTTTTTTTTGCATTGATCCATGTCCCCTGGGGCAGGACCCAGGTCCCCAAACATTTTTTATGACAATAACTTGCATATAAGCCTTTAAAATTAGCACGTTTGAAACCATGGATTTCTGCCTTCCCCAAGATACGCGTAGCGGGTCAGGATCCCACTGCTAACCCTGCCAAAATATTGAAGGCATTCCATAAATTTTATTCAGACCTATATAGCTCCCCCCACAGCCAACTGGGAATGCGATATCTGAATTCTTAGATTGCATGACCATTCCATCCCTAGAAACCAAGCATAGAAACATTCTCGAGGCTCCCTTTCAGGAGGAGGAGGTGGCGGCAGTTATCAAGGTCCTTCGTACGGGCTCTGCCCCTGGACCTGATGGCCTATCGGCCCCCTATTATAAAGCCTTTTCAGACACCCTTGTTCCACATATGACAAAATTTTTCAACTCCAAAACACAGGGCAGCCTCTTGGGCACACAGCTTAACACCGCATACATTACGGTGATACCAAAACTGGATAAAAACACAGAGGACGTTGGTAGTTATCGCCCCATTTTCCTTATCAATAATGACCTCAAAATATTAACTAAAATTTTAGCAGATCGACTTTCCTCATTTATAAGTAAATATATTCCCAAGGACCAGGTGGGGTTTATACCTGGCAGACAAGGCCCGGATCAGGTGAGAAGGGCAGTGGACATTGTCTGCATACTGCAATCAACTTGGGAGGGGGGTCCTAAACAACAAGGTTTTCTCCTAGCACTTGATCTGCAGAAGGCCTTCGACTCCGTGTCATAGTCATATCTCTTCTCCCTGCTAGGGAGATGGGGCTTTGGCCCTCGCTTCATGGGGGTGACGCAAGCCCTATACTCCCAACCCAAAGCCCAAATCCGCCTACAGGGTCATTACTCTCCCCCAATAGAAATAGCCAGAGGTACCAGACAGGGATGCCCGCTTTCCCCGATAATTTTTGCCATAGCAATAGAGACCCTAGCTACAGCTATCCGACAGAATGCAGACATACAAGGGGTAACATGTGGAGATCGGACCCACAAATGCGGTCTCTTTGCAGATGATATACTTCTGTTTGGAATTCTTTAAAATCTCAGGGCTCAAAGTAAACTACACTAAATCACAGGCCCTAAATGTGTCCCTTCCACCATTCGCAGTCTCTCTACTCCAACAATCCTTTAAGTTTGAATGAAGCCTATCCTCTATCAAATATCTGGTGGTCACCCTCACAGCTCGAACAGAATCCCTCTACGCTAACAACTACCCTCCCATATATAAAAAATTAGAAGCAGACCTAGAACCCTGGGCAAGATATGAACTTTCCTGAATGGGCAGAATAAATTCTATTAAAATGACATTTTTACCTAGAATCCTGTATCTGTTTCGATCTTCCCCCCATTTCAATCCGAAAGGACCACTTGTGTTCTTTACAAAGTAAATTATTAAAATTTATCTGGGGCAGTTCAGGATACAGGATTCCCCAACACACTCTATATCTCCACAGAAGAAAGGGCAGGGTGGGCTTGCCACATTTGTACAAATATTACTTAGCCGCCAGACTGGCCCAATTATCTACACTATACACAAGACTGAGTCCATATAGAAAGGCAGGCTACCCCCCAATACACCCTGGATTACCTACTATGGTGCCCCCAAAAACAAAGACCACCAATTATGTCACCTTCCCTCTCTCATTCTTACACCCTTTGGGATAGTATCCTAAATCTTCCAACTTTGGTTTCTAAGGGACAACCCCTAGCCCATATATTCCACAACCCAAACTTCCCTCCTGGACTGGACATTAAAGCCTTTAAATGGTGGCTTGACAAAGGCCTGTACCGCATAGGCCATTTCTTCACAGCTAGGGGCCCGTTCACCCTGGGCCAATGTATAAACAACCTGGATCTTCCAGATTCTCAGAAATTCAGATGAGGAGATGGTGGCAAATATGCAGCTTCGGGATCGAAGATCTAGAGGATCGAAGCCGCTGTCCCAGTAGAAGGACCTCTAGTCCGAAACATGTCGGGTTGCAATTGCTTTTTGTTCCTGGTACCACGCTATTCTCTATAGTAATCACTTTTATCCAGGCTGCTGTTATTTGGATTTTTTTACCCTGTTTGGTTTTTAATAAACCTGCTTTCTCGGATTTAAGCACTGGAGCTTCTTTTTCCTTTCCTATGTCTCTATGGTGGCTATGTGAAAGGTGTATTCCTCCAATACACACCCATTGGAGAAGTGCCTGTAACTGGACTTTGAACAGCCGCTGTCCCCAGGCCGTTTACCAGTGCTACTAAGGAACCAGTGGAACCTGCCGTATACGCCTCTACACCCATTTGGATCGATCGATCCTCAAGCCTGTATGACACCTAGCCATACGGCAAACGTGTCCACCAGTTCCGGTAAGCGTATTTGCTCCATTTATTTTTTGCTGTGGATACTGAGTACTGGAATACCACCTCTGTGAACCACGTATCACCTTTGAGAAACCTCTCACTCATCCAATATTCATACTGTTCACCTTCATTGAACATTCATATGACCATAATGTCCACGTTATTGGTTGCTGATATGATCATGGACTCCCCATAATATTATATCTGGTTTTCTGTATTTAGCTATACACTATCACGTTGCACAGTTGATAGTCACATTTGTGTGGATCACTCATCCCTGAATTTTATGTTTAGCGCTGCATTGTTTTTTCTTTTTATTGTTCACATTGTCACTATTTTGCTACATGTGTCAATTGACCCTTTTTTTACAGTAGCGCAACCACACTGTTATTTTATATTGTGTTAACATAGCACATCGGGGCATGGGGCACATCAGGGCACATAGCACATCAGTGCACGGGGCACATCAGGGCATATAGCACATCAGGGCACAGGGCACATAGCACATCAGGGCACATCAGGGCATGGGGCACATCAGAGCATATAGCACATCAGGGCACAGGGCACATAGCACATCAGGGCACATAGCACATCAGGGCACATGGCACATCAGGGCACATGGCACATCAGGGCACATGGCACATCAGGGCACATGGCACATCAGGGCACATCAGGGCGCATAGCACATCAGGGCACATCGGGGCACATCAGGGCATGGGGCACATAGCACCTCAGGGCACATAGCACATTAGGGCATATTGTGGCACATCAGGGCACATGGCACATCAGGGCATGGGGCACATCAGGGCACAGGGCACATTGCACATCAGGCAACTGGCACATAGCACATCAGGGAATGGGGCACATAGCACATCAGGGAATGGGGCACATTGCACATCAGGGAACGGGGCACATCAGGGCACATAGCACATCAAGGCATATAGCACATCAGGGCATATAGCACATCAGTGCACGGGGCACATCAGGGCACATTATGGGGCACATCAGGGGGCACATTATCAGGGCACATGGCACATCAGGGCACATAGCACATCAGGACACGGGGCACATCAGGGCACATCGGGGCACATCAGGGCACATCGGGGCACATCAGGGCACATAGCACATCAGGGCACGGGGCACATAGCACATCAGGGCACAGGGCACATAGCACATCAGGGCACAGGGCACATAGCACATCAGGGCACATAGCACATCAGGGCACATAGCACATCAGGGCATGGGGCACATCAGGGCACATAGCACATCAGGGCACGGGGCACATAGCACATTAGGGCACATGGCACATCAGGGCACATAGCACATTGGGGCACATCAGGGCACATAGCACATCAGGGCACATAGCACATCAGGGCACAGGGCACAAAGCACATCAGGGCACATAGCACATCAGGGCATGGGGCACATCAGGGCACATAGCACATCAGCGCACAGGGCACATCAGGGCATATAGCACATCAGGGCACAGGACACATAGCACATCAGGGCACATAAGCGCACGGGGCACATAAGAGCATATAGCACATCAGGGCACAGGGCACATAGCACATCAGGGCACATAGCACATCAGGGCACATGGCACATCAGGGCACATAGCACATCAGGGCACATGGCACATCAGGGCACATGGCACATCAGGGCACATGGCACATCAGGCGCATAGCACATCGGGCACATCTGGGCACAGGGCACATAGCACATCAGGGCACATAGCACATTAGGGCATATTGGGGCACATCAGGGCACATGGCACATCAGGGCATGGGGCACATCAGGGCACAGGGCACATTGCACATCAGGGAACTGGCACATAGCACATCAGGGAATGGGGCACATCGCACATCAGGGAACGGGGCACATCAGGGCATATAGCACATCAGGGCATATAGCACATCAGGGCACGGGGCACATCAGGGCACATTATGGGGCACATCAGGGGGCACATTATCAGGGCACATGGCACATCAGGGCACATAGCACATCAGGACACGGGGCACATCAGGGCACATCGGGGCACATCAGGGCACATAGCACATCAGGGCACGGGGCACATAGCACATTAGGGCACATGGCACATCAGGGCACATAGCACATTGGGGCACATCAGGGCACATAGCACATCAGGGCACATAGCACATCAGGGCACAGGGCACAAAGCACATCAGGGCACATAGCACATCAGGGCATGGGGCACATCAGGGCACATAGCACATCAGCGCACGGGGCACATCAGGGCATATAGCACATCAGGGCACAGGGCACATAGCACATCAGGGCACATAAGCGCACGGGGCACATAAGAGCATATAGCACATCAGGGCACAGGGCACATAGCACATCAGGGCACATAGCACATCAGGGCACATGGCACATCAGGGCACATAGCACATCAGGGCACATGGCACATCAGGGCACATGGCACATCAGGGCACATCAGGGCGCATGGCACATCAGGGCACATCAGGGCGCATAGCACATCAGGGCACATCAGGGCACATAGCACATCAGGGCACGGGGCACATAACACATCAGGGCACATAGCACATTAGGGCATATTGGGGCACATTAGGGCACATGGCACATTAGGGCATGGGGCACATCAGGGCACGTGGCACATTGCACATCAGGGAACGGGGCACATCACACATCGGGGAACGGGGCACATCGCACATCAGGGAACAGGGCACATCAGGGCACATAGCACATCAGGGCATATAGCACATCAGGGCATATAGCACATCAGCGCACGGGGCACATCAGGGCACATTATGGGGCACATCAGGGGGCACATCATTAGGGCACATGGCACATTATGGGGCACATTATGGGATTGTTTACTAGCCTGGCCAGCATGCAGAAAGCGTCTGTCTGTAGTAAGTTCTGTCTCATGTCATGCAGTGCTGCTCAGCCCCGGTGGCCCCTCCTCTCTTCACGTCTATCCCCATTGGCTTGTGACATCATCTGGGATAGACAGAAACTCCCGGTAGACCCGATGGCCAGTCCATCCCTGCCGCTGATGCAATCTGAGGATCCGAGGCATTCCAGAAGCCATGGAACAGGAGTATCTCCAGGAGAAGGTAATGGGCATCTTGCATAAAGTGTTAGAGGGCAAAATCCCGGCCAACATGGACTTGGATAGATTACATAGGGCACTGGGTCCTATATAGCCAGACCCTCAGCAACCCCGGGACATTATTTGCCGCCTCCACCAATATACACATAGGGAGACCCTGCTCTGGAGGGCATGGGAGGCAGGCACTTATGAAATAGAAGGGACTGTGGTGAAGATATTAACTGACCTATCCTGAGCAACATTGTGGCATAGAGCTCTGCTCTGTCCTGTGCTAGATGGAGTACGGAGAGAGGGGGGTACATATAGATGGAGGTACCTCCTGGCAGTAGCAATAAGGAAGGGTCCATTGACATTTACTCTACGTGTACTTAGTGACCTCCCAAAACTGTTCGATTTTTTAAAGGTGGAGCCATTTGAAGTGCCGAATTGGCGATCACCATTACTGCAGTGCAGATATAAAACTAATAAACTATAAAACTAATGTCATATAGGAAGACTTGTTGGGATATTTAAAATGACAATAGTTTGGGCATTAGCATGAGAAGGAAGTAGCCACGGAGTTGCCACGGAAAACTCCAGAAGAAAGTGCAAGAATTCTCACGTTTTTTGTCTATTTAGCTTTCGGATATAATTTTTTTTTTGAGAATGGAGGACTATGGAAATGCATACCCTGTTTTTTTTTTGTTGCAAGTTAAGACTACCCAAGAAGAGCATAGGGGAGAAGTATGGACACATGGATATTAATATAACAAATAGTACAGAATAGTACAGAATATAAGTAGAATGGAAGGTGATTGACGGTGATTGAATGAGGAATGAATTAAAAGGGAAGTAGATGAATAGATGTTAGTGAATGGGTGTTGTTGTAAGAAAGGGAAAGGGGGGAAACAGAAAAGAAAGCGAAGGGAAGAGAGGAGGGAGAAGGTGAGACAGAGGGAGATTGAGAGAGGAGGCATGAAAGGAAGGGTAAACAATGTATTGGTGAAGAGATAGAACAATCAATGTGGGGAATTGGTGGAGTGGGGAGGGTGGGGGATCTATGGAACATACCCCCATTTTTTTTCCACGTAATAGGTAAGGGATAATTAGGAAGGTGTGATTTGGTCAAGTCTTTGGAGTGTCTTATATCACTGTTATATCACTGTTATATCACTGTTATGTCACTGTTTTTTTTTTTTGTTTTTATTCACTGTATTCACTGTATGTATAGTACGTACAGTGATCGTACTTAGGAGGATCAGAACAATAGAAATGATAGGGGGTAGGTATAATAGGAAGAGGAGGAGGTGGGATAAATGCACGAGGGGAATGAAACACAGGGGTAGACACCAATATAAAGGGAAGAGAGTGGGAGGGAGGGAAGGGAAGGGAGGGTAGGGAATGGAAGTAGAGATTGGGGGGTAGGGCAAGGGGTGGTCACAAGGAATTAATTTAACACTCAATTTGGGTAACAGGTATTTTTTTGCCCTTTTTTTCTCTTTCTTTTCTTCTTTTTTGGTTTGTGGTACACAATGAATAGACAATGCATAGAACATATAAATAACACATAAATAATACATAATTGTAGAGATGGGGGGGTACCTATACCCTACTCTCACCACTCCTACTTATTTAAGAGAGTGCTGGGATTATCGTTAAATGGTTTTCCCACCTCCTTTTTATTGTGTACCCCAGTGTAATGTAATTAGGTGAATGTTGTATGTAAGAGAAGGAAAGGAATGAATAGGTAATAAAGAGTCCATGTGCCCACATTGTACAAAGGAGATGTAAAATAAGGGGATAAAATAAGATGCCGGCTGATGTACAAGAGATGGGGTGGAGGAATATAGAGGATATAAGGAATTATCAAATTATTGAACTGTTGAACTGTTCCTTCTCCTCCGCTCAGGCTTCACTTTTCTTTATTCCTTTTCCAACTTTTCAGGAAGCCGTAGTGGAAATAGTACAGAGAATAAGTGAAGTGCGCTATTTTAATATTGGTGGAGTATGCTCGGAAGGCTCGGACTGAAGCAGCTGTGTTCAACCATTACCCCCTATTAGGCCAGCACCTAAAGAACCGTAGATCCAGAAAATGAGTGCTTAAAAGCAGTAGTGCTTTAGGGACATTCAGGGGGCCGAAGTCAAACGACCGGCCTGAGGGCCTTTAGTGGGAAGGGAATTATTTTCAATTTTTTGTAAATTGGGGGGGTTTGTTTTTTTGTTTTTTCTTCCTTTTCCTCTCCCCCTCTCCTCCCCCCCCTCCTTCCATTTCCCTTACTATCACCTACTACTTCAGGACACAGGTCCTCATAAGGGATTAGCGAGGAAAGAACCTACTTCTTGGGTATAAGTACCGTGGAGTTGGTGACGGAGTAGGGGAAAATGGAAAACCTTTTTGTAATGTCCTTTAATGTTAAGGGACTAAATATCCCAGAAATAAGACATACATTACTTCAGGATTTAAGGAGATTGCATATAGATATTGCATTAATACAAGAAACACACTTTAGAGAAAAAAACCTTCCTCTGTTAAGAAGTAAAAATTACCCTATGGTGTACCACCCATGTAACGCTGAATCCAAAACCAAGGGACTATCTATTATGATATCGAATACAGTGGCCTGGAATTATAAAGAGTCCATGATAGATGTAAAAGGAAGATATTTATTCATAAAGGGAACTATTGGTGGGGAGGCAGTGACGCTGGTGTCATACTATGCCCCAAACACCCAGCAAGATATTTTTTTTTTAAATATATTAGAAAAACTTATGGGGTTTAAAGAAAGACAGCTGATCATGGGAGGAGACCTAAATGTGCCCCTGATACCCAAAGAAGACACCTTATCAGGAGTATCTTCAGTGACACCTAAAGTAAGGAAGGGGATTTCCCCAGTAATGGCAGAGGCAAGAATGGTAGATGTATGGTGATTATTCCATCCAAGGGAAAAAGACTATACTTTCTTCTCCAATCCACATAGAGTATACTCACGTATTGACACAAACAATTACACTCAGTAAGCGAGGCCTCTATTGGTTTAATTACATGGTCAGATCATGCACCAATTTTTTTAAAATATAATTTGACAGACAGACGCAATACATCCCCGAGGACTTCTTCAAGATCCCATGGTAAGGGAGGACGTCCAGAGGGAAATAGAATGGTTTTCCAGATGAACAACAATTCAGATAGCCCCCGGGAGTAATCTGGGAAACACATAAAGCAGTAATACGGGGAGTGTTGATAAAACACAGAGCAAGAATAAAGAAGGAGAGGGAAGCCAAATTAGCTATGCTACTGTCCAAAATTCAAGGTTTAGAGGCACGACATAAACATGTTCAGACTGCAGAAGTGGAACGAGAATTATTAAATGCCCATAGACAAATGACTGACCTATTACAATATAGAGCTAAACTGGCATTACAAATAGGACGTAAATGCAGCTACGAGTCGGGCAATAAATGTGGCAGGCAACTTGCAGGAGCATTACGTGAAATGCATGTAAGGGTGTTTATTCCTTCAGTGAGGAAAAGATACGGGGAGGAGGTCGGGATGCCTGGACCGATAGCTGATGTGTTTGGCGAGTTCTACTCCTCACTTTACAATTTGAACATAGGCGTACCAGATCGAACAGTGATGGAGGAGTATCTAAAAGCAAGTGGAATGCCGTGCCTGACAACTAGTGTGCAGGAGGAGTTGGACTCGCCAATTACATTAGAAGAGGTACAGAGAGGAATAAGATTAGCATAAATGGGGAAGACACCAGGACCAGATGGGTTCTCGGCACAGTATTATAAGTCATTATCATCAGTATTGGGACCCTATCTGGTTAAAATGTTTAATAAGTTGGGGGAGGGAGCCTCTTTCCATCCAGAGACATTAAGAGCTATGATAGCAGTGATTCCAAAAGAAGGTAAGGATCCAAAGCAATGTGGAAGTTATAGGCCAATATCCTTATTGAATGCGGATCTGAAGATATTCTGTAAGATTATAGCCTTAAGACTACAATTCCACTAGAATCAGGTAGGGCTTGTTCCAACAAGAGAAGCAAGAGATAATACCATCAAAACCCTGAATCTGATGCATTAAGCAAACTCAACTAAGACCCTGTGTGTATTCCTAGGAACAGAAGTGGAGAAGGCTTTCGATCGGGTGGGATGGGGGTTCATATTTGCAGTTTTTCGCCATATAAAATTCGGAGGGAAAATGATTAGATGGATTGCAGGCATGTATAAAGAACCCACAGCTCAAGTGAAGGTAAATAAAGTAGTCCCCCCCCCATTTGCAATAATGAACGGGACAAGGCAGGGATGCCCACTGTCCCCTTTATTGTTTGCACTGATATTGGAACCTCTGTTGTGTAGAATTCGGCTTAATAATAATATTTGGGGAATAATGGTAGGAGGAACTCAACCTAAAGTTGCAGCATATGCAGATGATATGCTCTTCCCAATGACTAACCCCATAATCTTGCTCCCGAACCTTTAGTCTCTAATTTAGAGAAATTGAGACATATAGTACATTATCTTATTCTAAGATAAATTTCTCTAAATCAGAGGCATTGGTGGTAGCTGTCCCGAAAGAAATGATGACGTCAATAAAAGCAAATTATAAATTTAAATGGGCAGATCAATTCCTGAAGTATTTAGGGACTTGTATAGCAGTGGATCCTTCTAAAACATATGAGCTTAATTTTCCGCCAGTGTTAAACAAGGTATGAGGCTTATTGGAGAGATGACCTAAAGGATTACATTCCTGGTTTGGAAGAAGCAACATAATTAAAATGAACATTTTACCAAAGATTCTGTACCTTCTCCAGGCAGTCCCAATTGCAATACCTAGGAATTTTTTTTAGAAATATACAAACATTACTTACAAAATTTATTTGGGCACATAAACATCCTAGGAACAGGAGAACTCTGTTGTCCCTACTAAAACAATACAGGGGGGTTGGCGGTCCCAGATATATATAAATATTACCAGGCATTGCATTTGGGCCGCCTGTTGGATTGGTGCCGACATGGAGAACTAAAAATCTGGCCAGGGTTGGAGCAAGTGCAAAGTGGGGAGTTACTGTACAGAGCCCCCTGGTGTTTTAAGGACCTGGTATCTAAAACGAAGATGCATTCAACAATAGGACCTACTCTCCGTGTTTATTATAACCTCTTATTTAAGGGCAAGCTATCTACACAGGATTCACCTTTAGTACCTATATTGGGGAACCCTATATTAGGAACACAAAAAGGACCTTTTGACGCACTGATTAAATGGGGGCTGTATCAGGCATCGCATTTTTTGAGATCTGGTAGATGGCCAACACTGCAAGAACTGGTAGATAGAAATCGTCCTTTCCAATTAGATTTCTGGTCGGCGGCACAACTACGACATTATCTAAGTACTAGGGTACCGCCAAGTCCTTTGAACCGAAATCTGTTACCATTCGAGAAATGTTGTATAGAGAGTGAACCAATAACGCATGCTGTCTCTAGAATACATGCATTGTTGATTAAACCATCGGAGAACTTTCAGTTACCTTTTTCAGTTACCTTTTTTCCAGAAATGGGAAATAGATTTGGGAAGGAGCTTTTTGGAGGAACAAAAAAACAATATGATACATTCAATATTTAAGACAGCGATATGTACCAAAATACAGGAAACTATTTATAAAATCCTCTCACAATGGTACAGAACCCCAGATAAACTCCAAAAATATCAGATAGATGCTGGCGATGCAAGATAAAACAGGGGAATTTGCTACATGTTATTTGATCCTGCCCCAGAGTGAGGACATTTTGGAGGGAGGTCCGGGAGATAATTCAAAAATTTAGTAATGTGTAAATACAGGAAGACCCAGCTTTTTTCCTTTTGCACTTGTCAGAGATTCCGGGGAAAACATATAGGAATTCTAGCAGCATGCATCCCGCTTAAGTGGAAACAGATACAACCCCCTACAGTGAGTATGTGGCTTAAGAAAATAAAGGAAGTAAACAGGATGGAAGATCTAGTCTGGACAACTAGGAAAAAAAGTGAAATTTATTTAAAAACGTGGTCACCACGGAACTGTTTTATTTCTTTGGAGGAAGGGAAAAATCTAATTGATACAAATTAAAGGGGAGGAGGGGTTTTTCAGGAACAGAGGAGAATATTGTTCATGGTCTAATATGAGGGGGGCTCTCGGAATTTTAGGAGAGGGAGGGGAGGGAGAGGAGAGAGGGGAGTGGAGAGGGAGAGAGAGAGAGAGAGGGGTTTTTTTTTGTTTTTTTTTTGTTTGGTTTGGTTTTGGGAGGGGGGTAAGGAAAGGAGGGGGAAATGGACGATAAATAGAAACTGCAGATGGAATATTGAGAGGTAGTTGCAGTATCCTGGCCGGGTCTGGGGGAAGCGTCTCCCTACTGACGTGACATGGAGTAACAACATGGAGGATGGAATTAAGAAAGGAAGTTCACTTTTCTTATTTTTCTGCCTTCTTTGCCTCTTTTTTGGCTCCTTTATGTTTATCTGGGTTTATGCTTTTATCTATATTTATTGGATAGTGCATTGGAAGCAGACAGGAGTAGATGGAATGGAATGTAACAAGTTATTATCATGATTTTTTATTTTTTGTCTGGCTATATGTACAGAAATGAAATGTAATATACAGAAGGATTGTTCATTTTTCTCCTGTTATAAAAAGAAAAATAAAGAAATTTAAAAAAAAGAAAATTGTTCTTGCAGGAAAGGGGTAAAAGTGCCCTGTATTGACATTGTCAAAGTACATCTAAACCCACCAGCAAACATTTTTATATTTAGATATTTACAGTAGAAGCACATAGATTTGATGGCTGCAATTTATTTTAGGCATTTTTATTTTCAGCATTTAATCTTGGCAATAACGGCATCTCCAAATCTTTAACTAAAAGAGTAACTCCACTTTTATGAAAAGAAATTTAGTAAATAAAGAATAATGTAATATATGCAATTTCTATACTAGCCAAATTGTAATTTTGTAAGGTATTTATAACATGCTACACCACAAAAATCTGTTCACTAAAAACCTACCCATATTATCATGGGAATCTGACCTCAATTGATCTTTCACTCCCAAACAGTGGTCAAGGGCCCTTAATTTCAACTATGCAGCATTGCACTTCATAAATCACTGGGAACAGACCCAGAAGTTAGTGGCTAGATGGTACAGTACGCCATCTCAGTTGGCAACGTATTCATCATCAAATTTTCTTTGCTGGAGAACATGCGGTCAAGTCAGTACCTTATACCATACTTTTTGGGCCTGCAAAAACCTTACCAGTTTCTGGAGGAAGATCTTTTGAAATGAATGCAATATTGCAGGCATTCTAACTCAGCCAGACCTAGCACTAGCACTTCTGCACATTGGTATAAAGAAATTTCCCCCGTCTTATAAGACAGTGATGACCCATGTCCTAGCAGTGGCCAAGACTGTCATAGCTAGGCATTGGAAAGATCACCTGGCCCCAAATCCCTCTGAGGTTATCACTTTAGTTAAGCTTAATTATCAGTATGAAAAACTACTGTCCT
Organism: Lithobates clamitans; assembly: GCA_037952925.1. Classification (NCBI taxonomy): domain Eukaryota; kingdom Metazoa; phylum Chordata; class Amphibia; order Anura; family Ranidae; genus Lithobates; species Lithobates clamitans. The sequence continues at coordinate 3,726,994 of JBBGZY010000689.1, forward strand.
ACAGGTTAGCCTCGTGCGAGACATTTGCTAAAGCTTGGAAAGCATTGGTTGACTGGTGCCCTTAATATTTCCTATTAGTGTATACTTAGTTGTCACCTGAATGATATGCATAGGCTGGTAAGATATTTGTATTTTTTTAAATACTCATAACTTCTTGATATTACAACGTATTTAACATCCTGCGAGACATATGTTCTGTCTTGTAAGTCCTTTGGAAAACTGTTCACGTTGATTTGATTTTTGTCGTGATACAGTATGTTTTTTTTTTTTTTGTTGAAAACTCAATACAAATATTGTTAAAAAAATGCAGGGGTAATTTTAAAGTGAGTTCAGCAATACCAAATTGAGGTAAATTTGGACAATCGTTCTCGGGAGATCACAATCAATTCTTCAATCTCTTCTGTTCTGTCTATTCTCCAGAACCACTCCTCCAAAACTGTGCTCTTTAAACCACACCTCTACCAATTGCCATGAAACAGACAGTTAGTTGTGTTTGCACCACAGGCCAAAAGTTTCCATTTCTTTCCTGGTCCAGCCTTTAGGAGTGACAGCAAAGCATTGTGTAACTTACAAGTCTCTAGAGTCGTAGACAGCTCCGAATAGACCAGCACGGTGACATGTTTAAGTCACCTTTATTCTCAGAAGTAACAGGTTTTTCCTTTGTTTCTTGTTGCTTAACAGAGTAGTGAGGGAACTAAGAAAAAGTTAATATGTCTATCATGGATGGAGTGAACAAAGCAAACCCATTTAGCCTGAAAGAACAAAATACTTTTCAAATAAACAATAAATAGGGATCAGATGAGTTTAAAAGATTTTAGTAATACACATAAGGGTAAATCTGTATTTCATTTCTGCATTATTGTTAAGAAAATAATACTTTTTTGAACAGAAGAAAAGAAAAATAGCCCAAAATTGAGTTGTTGCTGGAACTAACCAATCTGGTGGAACATTTCCTTTTAACAGAATATTTAACAAATATTCACATTTGTTGCTAGAAGTAACCTACATAACAATGCTGGTGCTTGGTGTTTAGCTACTCATGCACACAGGACTGTTACATGAGAGCAAGGAAAGGGTGCTCAGTCCTTTGTAAGCTGAAAGCTGTGACTTACATTTTGCATAGGGCTTCTACTCATTGCTCCTAGTAGTGGAGTAGCTGGGGAATGAAAACAAAGCAAGTGAGTGCAGCTGGTGAGGTTGGCATTAAAATTAACCTGTTAATGTACCCTGTCTGGGCAAAGTACAGGTACACTTTAAAGTCCAAGTCCGGTCATAATATGGTTATTAGTGTTAGAGCATTTGAAGACTATTGCCTCAAATCCACCTCCAAATCTGAACAATGTCTTCTACAACCAGCAAATCTTCTTGTGTGCATGTTAGGGGAAATGCAAATTTAGGCAGATTTACCCATGCCCAAGACATCCCTCACCTTTTCATCAGGACCCACTTAAAACCAGAGATGTTTCAGATCTACATATGCGGTCACTCATAGTCCGCATCCCATGCAGAACACCATTTCTGCTACACATGTGCATCTACAGTGTTTTAAAGACATGAGGTGTCCTGAACACCAACTCACTATACTCCTGGTCACCCTTGACAATGACCCTTCTCTAGTTGAGGATATTTCTTGCATTGGGCCAAATGTCTCACATGTGGTTCCAGGATAGAGCTCCTACTCCTCTATCCACCACCATCCCTTAGCCTGACCAGTTTTGCACAGATTTGACTCACTGGGAAATCTCCCAAAGTATGTTCTTCATGAGATAGATTTAAAGGAGGGACCTTCTTTACAGGGCCGACAAATTACCCCCTGCCTACACAGCTCCCACTGTACTTCCTAGCCTTTAGAATGTAAGCACTGTAAGCCTTATTTGATGTGTCTTTTTTTCTGGCCATTCACAAAAGGAAGGCTGGGGCTGTTTGCTTTGTGAATGGTCAATACTAAAGGGAGTTAAGACACGATAGCAGCAATGTGGCATCAGTGGAGAAGCTAGATATTCTTTTACCCAGGGCAAAGACTCAGTTCTCCCCCCACCCCCCGCCGTAGCGGGACAAGTCATTTCAGGGTAAATATGCCACCAACTGGGGGAGGGTAGGGTTGGTTGGGACAGTAGGGTGTGGGATGTAGTGCACTGCACTAAGACATGTGCCATTCTATCTTGAAGTAAAATATGTGGTAACAGTGACGTAGAAAGTAATGGGGCCTGTGTGCAGTATCATAGGTTGGGCCCTCCTTGTGATGTTTTAACACCAAGTATAGGCAGACAACAGGAGCTTTAACATGTACCTGGTGTTTATTCAGCAGCATCCATCTTACGGAACTAACCACAGCTGCCCGCCCCCAGATCACATGACCAAAACTGTTAACTGTTTCCTAACATGCATAAGGAATTAAGCATAACAATTGAATTATAACATAAAGCATACACATCATTACATCTTCCCTCTCAAGTATGAAGCATTTAATATGAGACAAAGTCCCTCCATATCTTTGATTTAATAGCTCGACCATAGCAAGAGAAAGTAATCTTTGGCTCATCATTCATAGGATTGGTGTCCAGTTGAGAGTCACTCCCAGCATTATCACGTGCTGATACGTTTATGCTGTTCTCGGTATCCTCAGTAGACTCAATATCTGTGTTTAGGACTTCTGTGTCATCATGGGCTTGTTCTTTATCTCCATTGTCATCCGGTTCCCCTAATGATGTATCCTCAGCAGTGTCTGGATGAAGATGACGCCTGTTTCGTCTCAGTTTCTGTCCACACTTGGTCTCGATTATATATGATTTTGGTGAATTGGCTTCTTTGACAATTCCAGCAGGTTCCCATGTATTCCCAGTGACTCTGTGTCGCACAGCTTGCCCAGCAGAGAGTGGACGAAGGGATTTTGTAGATTTATCAAAATATAGTTTTTGCCTTTTTATGTTTATGATCCTCTGAGCTGTTACTCGATCCTGTGGAATAGACTGAGGCTGCAATTTCTGTGGTGCAATGGGCACTGTGGTCCTCAGTGTTCTACCCATTAGCAGCTGTGCAGGTGAGCATAAACCTTCAATAGGTATTGCACAATAGTTTAACAGTCCTAGGTACACATCCTGCCCTGATGATTGCGCTTTCAGTATAATGGATTTGGCTATGCCAACATACTTCTCTGCTAGATCATTGGCCTGTGGGTGATAGGGGCTTATGGGTTTGTGCCTGATTCCCCATTCACAAAGGAAGCACTGGAACTCAGAACATCAGAATTGTGGCCCATTATCAGACACAAGTTCTTCACACACTCCATGTCTTGAAAGTATTGTTTTGAAAGCCCATATGACTGTTGATGCTTTTACATTTCTCAGCTGCAATAGCTCAAAGTATTTTCTGTAGTAATCTGCTACTGTCAGGTAATGGTTGTCCTCAAAATGAAAAATATCTGTAGCCAGTCTCTGACATGCCCGTGAAGGAGCATTCCACAGTTTAAGAGATTCCTTTGCATTGTGTTTTTGAAACGTCTGGCAGGTTTCACACTTCTTCACAAGTGTCTCAATATCAAAGTCCAAATTAGGCCAGTAGACCAACTCCCGCACTCTCTGCTTACACAGAGTGATGCCCAAATGCCCCTGGTGGATTTGTTTCAGTACTTCTGCCTGCTGTGACTTAGGAATGAGAATATGGTCACCCATAAATATGTTATTCAAATGAATGTATAGCTCATCTTTCATAGGCCAGAATCTCTGTAGTTCAGGACACAGCTTCTTTTGTTTTTCTTGCCAGCCAGTGCACATGATACGAGTTAGTTTTTCTAGGACTGTATCCTGTTTGGTGTCTTATCTTATCTTCTCCAACCATACATCCAATATTGGAATGTTCATTAGTATGTACCTGTTCTTCCAACTCAGGTTCATCCCGTGATTCATGTCCTTTCAAGAAACACCCTAGACAGGGTATCTGCCATTGGAATTTCCTTTCCAGGCTTATACTTTACTGTGAGATCATACTGCTGTAATTTCATAACCATCCGCTGCAGATGTGGAGGTGTAGAAGCTAGTGATTTCTACAGGATGTACTCCAATGGCTTGTGGTCTGTTTCCACAACTACCGGGCGACCATATATGCACTGGTGAAATTTCTCACATCCATTTACAATAGCCAGTATCTCTTTCTCAATTTGGGCATAATTGGCTTGCGTTGTGGTCAGTGAACGTGAAGCATATGCCACAGGATGTCCTTGTTGAGTCAGTACAGAACCTAACCCAAACTTCAATGCATCCACTTGAAGTACAGTGTCACAGTTTACGTAAATTTTTTTCAGTATTGGCCCCGGATGTTTAGTGATCAGTTTTTTCACTTTGTCGAAAGTCTTTTCCATGTTTGAATCCCAACACCAAACAGCATCCTTCTATAGCAGTGTACGTAGTGGTGCTATCTGTTGAGCAAGCCCCTGAGAGAATTTTGATAGATAGTTGAAAATACCTAGTGATGTCTCCAGCTCCTTTCTGGAGGTTGGGGCCTTCATGTTAAGAACTGCTGTAATCTTCTTTAGATCAAGCCCTCCTTGGTTAGTAGGTGTCCAAAATATGTAACTTCTTCTACCCCAATTTACATTTTGTTTGGATTGGATTGAGTGTAAGATTCTTCTCATGACACTGATTGAGCAAAACAGTAAGGTTTTTGTCATGTTTCATTTGATCCTTTCCATAGACCAACAAATCATCAACTATTACTTCAACACCCTGTAGACCAGCGATCAATTTGTGTGATTTCTTTTGAAATATTTCCTGTGCAGATGCTATGCCGAAAAGTACCCTTGTGAAGCGCCATCGACCCAAAGGGCAGTTAAAAGTGGTCAAGTAACTGCTGGCTTCATCAAGACGCAATTGCCAGTAACCCGAATGGGCGTCTAGTACACTAAATACTGTTGCTCCTACTAGCTTGTGCGCTATATCTTCTATGGTGGGGAGTTTGTAGTGTTCTCTCATTATTCAAATCACGTGGGTCAATGCATATACGAATTGCACCTGTGTTCTTCTTCTCAACCATAACCATAGAACAACCATAGAACTGATCCATTCCGATGGTTCTGTGACCTTTTTTACTACTCCCAGCTTCTCCATCCTAGTGAGTTCTTGTCTGACTTTATCAACAAGAGTTAAAGGTATTCTCCTTGGGGCGTGAATGACAGGCTGTGCACCCTCTTTTATACGTATGCGGCTTACACCCGGGAGACACCCCAGGACCTTGAATAGATCACAGTACTCACATTTAATGTCAGCCTCTGTCAGACCTCTGTGCCCGCCATCCACAGTCATTATGATCTTCACAAGTCCAATATCTTTACTTGTTCTGAGACCTAGCATGCCTGGGGCTTGTGTTTATATCACAAACAATTGTAAAACCTTTTCAGATCCCTTGTATGAACATTTTGCATGACAGCGAGCCATTACTTTCATCTTTTCACCACCATATCCCATTAGTTTTGGTAGGTCCTGAGTCTCTAAGGGGGACTCATTACTGAGGTGTTCCAGGTATATGTGGCTTGGTACACAATTTACTTGTGCTCCTGTATCTATTTTGAATGTGATTGGAGTTTTGTTAGCCTCTAACTGTAATGTTACAGTTGCTTCATCTGCAGACTGATGTGTTTCTTGTACTGCTGCAAGATATATTGGGGTGCAGTCTGAGTCTGACCCTGCATTGTCATCATTGTCCTCTATGGCGTGTACAGAACGTGTTTTTGACCTTCCGGTTTGTGAAGACAGTTTACACACCCTGGAAAAATGTCCTCTTTTCTTGCATTTATTGCATATCTGCCCCCCTGCTGGACAGACACTATTTTTATGGTGCATCTTTCCATAATATCCAGACGCTTCTTGTGTGTTACTTGTCCCACTGCTGTAGGTGTTCTTTATTCTTTTGTGTGTTCTTTCTTGCCCATACAGTATCTGCTGCTGTGATTTTCTATAGCATTAATCTGGAGCTGTGTTCCTTCCAGTACCTGCATGTTCTTTCTTGACATTTCATATGTTCTGGCAATCTTTATGGCTTTCTCAAGATTTAGGTCTTCTTCCTGCAGCAGCTTTTCCTGAACTTCCTTAAACTTACTGCCCATCAGAATGCGGTCTTTTATCATATCTCCAGCATCATAGAAAGCACAGTTTTTGGCAAGCAAGCGCAGCTGTGTTACCCATTCATCCACAGACTCACCTCCACACTGGTTCCTCTCATAAAACAGTTTCCTTTGCACTGTGGAGTTTCTCCTTGGGTTGCAGTGTGCCTCAAACTTTGCAAACAGTACTTCTGTTTTCTTTTTGTCCTCTGCAGTGATCTCCCCACTTGCTTGCCAGGCTCGGCACACATCACTTTCTTTTTGTCCCACACATTTCAGAAAGTGAGTTGCTTTCTGCTGATCAGACCATTTGTCTGCATCTGGTGCTGCAAACACAATCTCTATCAGCTCCCTCCATTGTGACCAGTTTTCAGATACATTCCCTGATTCCAAATCCAGGGATGGAATGTTCTTTGTTTTGCTGTTTGCTGCCATGACTCTTCTGACCCGACTTCTGATACCATGTGATGTTTTAACACCAAGTATAGGCAGACGGCAGGAGCTTTAACATGAACCTGGTGTTTATTCAGCAGCATCCATCTTACAGAACTAACCACAGCTCCCCACCCCGAGATCACATGACCAAAACTGTTAACTGTTTCCTAACATGCATAAGGAACTAGGCATAACAATTAAACATGAATTATAACATAAAGCATACACATCATTACACTCCTGACCAAGAAAATGAGGTGTGGTTTTTAATGTGCTAAATATTGGCTGTGGTTAAAATAGAAACATAGTGCAGGGGTTTAGTAGTAAGAGGCGCAAAGTTCAGAGGTCAGGAGTAAGTGGTGCTGAGTTCAGAGGTCAGTAGTAAATGATGCAACATTCAGAGGTTAGAAATAAGTGGTGCAAAATTCTGAGGTCAGAGATGTCAGTGCCATCTTAATCGCGTCATGGACCCCTAGGAAAAGTAATGCATTGGGGCCCCTATAAGGCAGATGGTGACCTTAGCAAACAGTCGGTATGGCTAAAATATGCATATACATATTAGATGTGGCTTTTTAGTCTGATTAGAACTTTCATTTTTTTGTTATTTTTTTTAAACATTTTTAAAATTAACTTATTACATTTTTTTCTCTGTTGAGGACTCTTTGGTAAGATATCAGGGGTCTAAACAGATCCCTGAAGTCTCACTTAGAGAAAGGGACTAATGAAACACTTTCCCCAGTTGGAATTAGTTGGTGCATAAAACTAAAGGGATCTGGGGGGGCTCTGAGGGGGGAAGAAGGTTTGAAAGGGCTCTAAGGGTTTGCTGAGATGTGGTCATTGCTGGTGTTTGAAAGGCAGTGAGACAGTGGTATGCCGCCTCCTCAATGCATGTTTTAACTTTGAAAATGCTGACCAATGTGCAGCAACCATGTGACATGCTATTTAACTTTTGCCATGCGTACAGCCCTAAAATGGGCTAATGTCCATGTAAAAAATGTTTAAGCTAGGATTTGAGGAAAAGGTTACTTAAACTCTGACATGGTGGTTACTGATTAGGATTGCTAGCAGAATTTTTGTGTGTGCCTTAGCACCCCAGGCTGGCAGCACCCCTCTCAATGCGGTGCCTGGGGCACATGCCTCTCTGCTCCCCTCCCCTAGTTTCAGCCCTGTGTGGTGTATGAGAGCTGCAGCACATACATCCTAGTGGCCTGGAAATGTAACAGAAACTGTGTATTCTCATCATGTACACAAGGAGAGTTGCTGAATGTGGAAGAAATTGTTCATAATGGAAGGTGGGTTTTGAGGTAACTAAGTCTTCAACTGCTTTGAGCTTAGTAAGCTGACTGTGACCAGAGTTGGACTTTAAGTTGAACACAGCCATCTTATAGGAAACTTTTTCAGATGCTCAAACAAATTATAGATTGTTCAAATCAAAGAACATTTCAGAAGTTTTGCCTGAAGGCTTATATTCTTTGAGCTTTCATTTAATTTATAGCACTCTGCTAATCTTAGACATGATGTCACTGCATTTAGTGTAAAACGACTACTGATTTCACTATGTATTTAACTTAACTAGTCATCTGGGTACAAAATTAATTACACACATGTAGCAGGATACGTTGCTAAAATGTAATTAAACTAGCACAGATTCATATTAATTTATTAAGCAAAGTTTGTTAACTGCACTATAAACTCAGTCCACAAAAATGTACCTAATTTCAAAACCATGAGCCTGGGTCATACATACAATGTTGATTTTACATGTAAAAGCACCTTAAAACAAGTTATGAGCTGGCATTAAATATAATAAAAAGCCACAGGCACCCAATCATCAATAAAATGAGCAAAGTTACTGAATAGAGTTTGCATGTTGAATGCGCTGCCGAATTTAAAATCACATTAAAGCCCAGTAAGGTCAAAGTGGTTAAAATCACTCAGCTATGTGTTGGAAAGCCAGTTTAAAAAAATCTGTTCCAGTAATTTAGGCTTCAATTTAACAAACAGGAAAAAGCTTGCAACTGGCAATAAATCAATGTACTTCATATGTTCAGCTACAGGAAGTTTAGAAAGTTACTTTCTTTTCTACTGTATTAAGCTGACTCCTAGTATGCATAGTATATTTTTAGATATGCCAAAAATTGGACCGACAACAGAAAAAATGTAGCATGTGGTTTATGCTCATACAGTTAATATTGTCAGTTTTTCTTAACGTTTTTATCTTCAGGAAAGGAAAGGTCATGCTTTTAAAACTTCCAGATTGTTTTGATACCAATCAATATCGTGAAGGTCAAGCTATCCACAAAACATATTTGAATGTTTTATTTATTGGGCTCTGAGTTTACAAATCATGCTCTTGGGAAACAAAAAATGTTCAGTGTCATTCGCCAAAACTGATATCTCCGTTTTTGGTAGCTGCTGCATAGTTAAATCAGTTTTTCCAGTGGTGGTAAGAGCTGCATGAGTTTTCAGGTCTGCACAACGGTTGTAGTTCCCCTTCTTATTGTTGAACTTTTAATGTATTTTATGTTATGGAAAGTGCATCAAAAAAAGTAGGAACACCTCAAGTGTACACACGTCCAGTGAGGTGGTTAGCAGTCTAAAGTGAAATATTTTTTGTGAATTTTGCTTGGCAGTGAAGTATTCTTTCTTGTCTCATCCTGCCTTACACCCAGTGCTGTTTCTTAACCTAGGCCAACAAGGCCAAGGCCTAGGACGGCACTTTGCAGGGGGGGGTGGCAAAAAGCAAAAAAAGTCCCCCCCAGGCCCAGTCTTCCAGAGTCCCGGCTCCCGCAGCCGCCTCTGCACATATACAGTGGCCGATGTTCTGTCGGATAGTGCCCGCTATTGAGAAGTGCCTGGGATGTACTGCTCATGCGCTGTACAGAATAGCACAAAAGCTGATTTTATGATCAGCTGTTGTGATGGCGAGACGGCGCTTGCGCACAATAGCCGGCGGAAGAATTTTTTCTGTCAAATTGTGCCTCGCGCTGCCGATGCGTGTTCATGTCGGTGAGGGTCCGATTTGTACATGTCGAGTGCAGATTTTTAAAAGATGGGCAGGCCCCGCAAGTGTCCAAGAAAAAAAGCAGAATAAAAATTGTTTTGCAGCACTGCCCATCATTTAAAAATCCGCCCCCAACATGTGCAAATCCGCCCCTCACCGACATGAACACGCCTCGCCAGTGCCAGGCACAATCTGACAGAGAAATTTCTTCCATTGGCTATTGTGTGCAGGCGCTGTCTTGCCATCAGAACAGCTGGAGCTGGGTCTGTCGAGGAGGAGGAGGACCTCATCATCATCATCATCATCATCACCCTAATTATTCCAGGGAGAGTCTGGATAGCCCAGAATCAAGGAGGATCTCAGCAAAGCTAAAATAAATCTTCGGATGAGATCCAGAGCCGGGTCGTCTCACTGCAGGCTGTACAAGGCTCTCAGGATACCTGATCGGGTAAATGGACACCCCCCATACATACACTGTAGAATGCTCTCCAAGTAGTCAGTTTTCCCCCATACATTAAGCCCCCACTGACAGATATATATATTTGAAGCTCTCATATACACTGCCCCCCTCCATGCAGTCATACATTACCTCCCCCCTCCATGCAGTCATAGATTACCCCCCATGCAGTCATACATTACCTACCCCCCATCCATGCAGTCATACATTACCCCCCCTCCATGCAGTCATACATTACCTCCCTCCTCCATGCAGTCATAGATTACCCCCCCAAGCAGTCATACATTACCTACCCCCTTCCATGCAGTCATACCTTACTCCCCCTCCATGCAGTCATACCTTACTCCCCCTCCATGCAGTCATACATTGCCTCCCATCTCCATGCAGTCATACATTACCCCCCTACATGCAGTCATACATTACCTACCCCCCTCCATGCAGTCATACATTACCCCCCCTCCATGCAGTCATAAATTACCCCCCTCCATGCAGTCATGCATTACCTACCCCACTCCATGCAGTCATACATTACCTCCCCCCACTCCATGCAGTCATACATTACCTCCCCCCCTCCACTCCATGCAGTCATACATTAGCTCCCCCCTCTATGCAGTCATACATTACCTCCCCCCATCCATGCCGTCATACATTACCCCCCCTCCACTCCATGCAGTCATACATTAGCTCCCCCCTCCATGCAGTCATACATTACCTCCCCCCATCCATGCAGTCATACATTACCCCCTCCATGCAGTCATACATTACTTCCCCTCCATGCAGTCATATATTACCTACCCCCATCCATGCAGTCATACATTACCCCCCTCCATGCAGTCATAGATTACCCCCCTCCATGCAGTCATACATTACTTCCCCTCCATGCAGTCATATATTACCTGCCCCCTCCATGCAGTCATTTTTTGCCCCTCCGGGCCCTCCCTCATACACTTGATGCTTCCCGGTTCCTCTCACTGGCTCCTTGTGGTGACAAATCCCCCGCGGCTCCTGGCTGCAAAACTTTTGCAATGTGTGCCAAGCAGCCAATCACATATAAGCGCTCAATATGGAAATTAATTTACAGATCTTGTTGCAAGTGATCTGTGGAGGAGGTCCAGGCCCCCCCATGAAAAATTAAGTCAGCAGCTACAAATACTGTAGCTGCTAACTTTTAATATTAAGACACTTGTGTATCCAGGGATCCAGCGTTGTTGGCACCGCAGCCAATTTTTGGATCAACTCTTGGGTGCTCCCGCCACCATTCATGTTAAGGGAAACCAGCAGTGAAGCTGCATAGCCGGTTCCCTACTGCATATGTGCAAAGCAAGCTGCGATTTCTGAATTGCCTGAAGGTGGAGGAAGGAGGAACTTCCAAGGGATAGCGCCCTTTCCCAGAAGTGGGGAAGGGTACCTGTCAAAAACAGGTACCTGCTACCCCCTCCCCCCTGAAAGGTGCTAAATGTGGCACCGGGGCGGAGCAGATAAGCAGAGCTTCCATGTTTGGATGGAACTCCGCTTTAAACAGTCCACATTCAGTAAAAATTAATGTACTGCAAAGTGCTCCGTGCAATAATCAATACATAAGATATACAGTACCTCACAAAAATGAGTACAACCCTCACATTTTTGTGAATATTTTATTATATCTTTTCATGTGACAACACTGAAGAAATGAGACTTTGCTACAATGTAAATTAGTGAGTGTACAGCTTGTATAACAGTGTACATTTGCTGTCCTCTCAAAATAACTCAACGCACAGCCATTAATGTCTAAACCGCTGGCAACAAAAGTGAGTACACCCCTAAGTGAAAATGTCCAAATTGGGTCCAAAATGTCAATATTTCATGTGGCCACCGTTATTTTCCAGCACTGCCTTAACCCTCTTGGGCATGGAGTTCACCAGAGCTTAACAGGTTGCCTCTGGAGTCCTCTTTCACTCCTCCATGATGACATCACGGAGCTGGTGGATGTTAGAGACCTTGCTCTCCTCCACCTTCCATTTGAGGATGCCCCACAGATGCTCAATAGGGTTTAGGTCTGGAGACAAGCTTGGCCAGTCCATCACCTTTACCCTCAGCTTCTTTAGCAAGGTAATGGTTGTCTTGGAGGTTTGTTTGGGGTCATTATCATGTTGGAATACTGCCCTGCGGCCCAGTCTCCGAAGGGAGGGGATCATGCTCTGCTTCAGTATGTCACAGTACATGTTGGCATTCATGGTTCCCTCAATGAACTGTAGCTCCCCAGCACTCATGCAGCCCCAGATCATGACACTCCCACCACCATGCATGACTGTAGGCAAGACACACTTGTCTTTGTACTCCTCACATGATTGCCGCCACACACGCTTGACACCATCCGAACCAAATACGTTTATCTTTGTTATCATTAGACCACAGGACATGGTTCCAGTAATCCATGTCCTTAGTCTTCTTGTCTTCAGCAAACAGTTTGCAAGCTTCCTTCTGGGATGACAGCCATGCAGATCAATTTGATGCAGTGTGCGGAGTATGGTCTGAGCACTGACAGGCTGAACCCCCCCCCACCCCTTCAACCTCTGCAGCAATGCTGGCAGCACTCATATGTCAAAGTCCCAAAGACAACCTCTGAAAATGACGCTGAGCACGTGCACTCAACTTCTTTGGTCGAGCATGGTGAGGCCTGTTCTGAGTGGAACCTGTCCTGTTAAACCGCTGTATGGTCACCGTGCTGCAGCTCAGATTCAGGGTCTTGGCAATCTTCTTATAGCCCAGGCCATCTTTATGTAGAGAAACAATTATTTTGTTCAGATCTTCAGAGAGTTCTTTGCCATGAGGTGCTATGTTGAACTTCCAGTGACCAATATGAGAGAGTGAGAGCGATAACACCAAATTTAACACACCTGCTCCCCATTCACACCTGAGACCTTGTAACACTAATGAGTCACATGACACTAGGGAGAGAAAATGGCTAATTGGGCCCAATTTGAACATTTTCACTTAGGGGTGTACTCACTTTTGTTGCCAGCAGTTTAGACATTAATGGCTGTGTGTTGAATTATTTTGAGGGGACAGCAAATTTACACTGTTATACAAGCTGTACACTCACTACTTTACATTGAAGCAAAGTGTCATTTCTTTAGTGTTGTCACATGAAAAGATAGAATAAAATATTTACATAAATGTGAGGGGTGTACTCACTTTTGTGAGCTACTGTATATACTAATAAGCTGTGATATTATGAAACTGATGAAGCTGCACTGATTGCTACTGATGAGGCAGCACTCTTAAAGTGGTTGTACAGTCTTTTTTTTTACTTTTACCTACAGGTAAGCCTATAATAAGGCTTACCTGTAGGTAAAAAAAATATCTCCTAAACCTTTACAGTTTAGGAGATATTCCCCTTGCTATAAGCCGCTGACTGCAGTGGCGCATGCGCACAGGGGATTCTCCGCTGAAGGCCGGCAACTGCCGGACCTTGCCGAGTAAGAAATCTCCTGCGCGCATGCGCGGGAGTGACGACATCGCGGTTTCAGCCACTCACAGCGCTGGAACCGCGATACCCGGAAGACACGCCGAGGCAACATGACAGCTCCCTCGGTGTGGACCAGGTAAGATACCGACGCCTCGTTCTTAGGTAAGTATTTCATAATGAGCTAGTATGCGGTGCATACTAGCTCATTATGCCTTTTGCTTTACAGGGTTAAAAAAAAAAAATTTGCGGGTATACAACCGCTTTAAGCTGCTTTGATAGGCTGCATTTGTGGCCCCTGATGAGGCTGCACTGATTGCCACTGATAAGCTGCACTGTTGGGCTGGGCACTGATAGGCTGCACTGATGGGCACTGATAGGCTGCACTGATGGGCACTGATAAGACTGCACTGACGGGAGCTGATACCCACTAATGAGGCGGCACTCTTAAGCGACACTGATAAGCTGCACTGGCCACTGATGAGGCCGTACTGATAGGCTGCACTGATGGCCACTGATAAGGCTGCACAGAGGCAGCACTCTTAAGCTTCACTGATAAGGCAGCACTGATCTAAGCCACTGAAGGGGTGTGGTTTACAGATGACAGGGTGGGTGTTAAACAGGAAGGTGTGTGGCCTTGACAGGAAGGGGTGGGTAATATTTAAATTAGGGGTGCATGCATTAAGTCAGGTCTAGGGCAGCACAATACCTCCAAACTCCCCAAACTCCCTTTGCTCCCTGTTCAAGTTTCATACACTTTTTGGCTCTCCCAACTCTTTAAAGTGATTGTAAAGGTTGTGATTTAAAAAAAAAAAAAAAAAAAAACATGTTATACTTACATACACTGTGCAATGGTTTTGCACAGAACAGCCCTGATCCTCTGCTTTTTGAATCCCTACTGGCGGTCCTGACTCCTCCCTCCCTGCCAAGTGCCCCCAAAAAAAGCAGCTTACTATGGGGGCAGGCTTGCACTTGAGTGAGTTCCTGTGAATGGACATTGTCCATTCACACACAGAGCGTGGCTGGGCCCCACCCCTACTCTCTCCTCATTGGCTCACTGGCTGCAATTGACTGCTGTGTAAGCCAAAGAGAAGAGAGAAACCCAGGAGAGGCGTTTCTCTTATGTTGCGTACACGCAAGAAGACTTTCCGGCGGACTAGGTCCGACGGTCTTTTCGACTGACTTTCTGACTAGGTCCGATGGACTTTCCGAACCAACGGACTTGGCCACACACAATAGGACTAAGTCCGGTCATAAATCCGTTCAGTTTGAATGTGATGACGTAAACGAGACTAAAAAAGGAAGTTCAATAGCCAGTAGCCAATAGCTTCCCTTGCATCGTATTTGGTCCGTCAGACCAGCACACAGACAAACAGTTTTCCCAATTTTAGTCCGTCGGACTTTGAGTCCGTCGGACAGATTTGAAACATGTTCTATTTCTAGGTCCGTCGGATTTTTATCCCGAAAAGCTATCGGACTAGCCCACACACTATCGGATTGTCCGCCGGACTAATCCAGGTTGGACCTAGTCCGCCTGAAAGTCCGCTTGTGTGTATGCAGCATAATGCACATCGTTGAATTTAGAGGGGGCTCGCGTCAGTATAAAGTGGGGCGGGGGAGCGAGTTGCACTCAGAAGGTTTTTTACCTTAATGTATAGAATGCATTAAGGTAAAAAAAACCTTCTGCCTTTAGAACCACTTTAACTCCCACTTCTGGATCCTCCTGCACTACAGAATCCACATGTCTGCTTACCTAAAGGGGAAAGTCAAACACACCTGTGCATCACTGGTGATGGCACACCCTGATTGGTTGAACTATTTACAGGGTTCAGAATTTTACTCTCTCTCTTGTCCTGACCTCACCTTGCTTTTGCTAACATTTCTTTAATCTCTGGCCTATGTTTGCTCTCTGCTGTGATTTTGAGGCATGTTTCTGGTTACCCCTGCAATGCTCCCTGACTATATTTATGTCCTATCCCCGGTACCAGTTTTGTCCAGCTAGTTAAAACCTTCCTTATTTATTGATTACTGCAAAATGTGTGTTTCAGTATCATTGTTCCTTTTAGTTTCATCCTAGCCAGAGCCTACCCTATAGAGCTCTGTAATCTACTTTCCTCTCCTAGAAAGGAAAAAAGCTTAATTGTCCCATATAAAAACATAACATGTAACTCAAGTTGTCATTATAGATATAAAAGCATATGCATATGTTAATGCAAAAATTTTAAAGAAATATGTCTCTGCAGATGTAACTATGTAATTGACATGGACATTCACTGTACTGTTCATTTAAGCACAAGAGACTTAATTTTGTTCTCACTGTTGAAATGTGTTCTGTAACCTTCACCTAACACACAGACACATCTTCTGCTAAAAGCTCTCTACTCCCCCCTCCCCTTTCAAGGTTTTACTTTTACAATTGTTCTATTCACTAGCTTTTAATAATATATTTCTATTTGTTAGCTTTCAATAACATCTCACACCACTTCTTTCTTATCTATGTAAAAATAACATGTAATAATACATTTTGACACTGAATGGACATTTTAAACACAGTGATTGAGTCCTGTGAATCTGTTCCTGCAGCTGCAGTATTAACTTTTGTTTTAGAGTCCCAATCAGAAATTAGTCATAACAGTTTTGGCGAGTCAGATATCATGAGTTTGGCAGAGGTTCCAGAAGGAACCTCGCTTTGATCGGGATCATCAGGCATGCAAACCTCTAAATGCCGGCTAGGTAAGCTGTCCTTAAGCTTGCTATATTTCTGCCTTTCCTACGTATGCTATATGTCATTTCTCAAGGAAACCAGACAAATCTTGGACCTTTCTGGTTGGGTAACGTGTGTGAATGTGTTTGTGTCCCCTTCATGGGTTGGACTGTGTGTGGATAGGGAGAATCCTCTGCAGTTCCCTGCGTTGACTCCTTGTGGGCGACCTGGGTCAGAGGCACATGGTAGGGTCAAATAAAACTCACAGAGAAGAGAAGAGAAGAGACAAGGAGGGTCTCTTAATGAGTGTTTTGTCTATTGTCATAAACCCCTTCTATCCACGTAGATAAGTGGAGACTATTCTTGTAAATCTGCAGATTTGCTGTACTATTTGTTTTAGAGGCAAGAGGGTATAGGCACAAGTAGAGAAGACTGGCAAGTCATTATGGGCATTAAATTAATTAAGGGAATAAAGGGTGAGAGGCCTTCAGAAAATGTCCAGCGCTAGAGAATATATGAGCCAAAGGTACGGTTCCGCCTATACTGAGCTCCTAGATAAATGGGTAGAATGGACAAAGGGAACAGCTAAACCTTTAAAATCTGAAGTTACTTTTGATTTACTAGTATGGCAAACTTTTCTGCATGATTATGGCCCACTACTGTGCAGTGAAGGAACATGGAGAATAGCTTGCACATGGGAGACAGAAGCTAAAGTAGCAAATCAAACTGGCTTGACGGAGATGTTTAATCAAAGTACTGCCCAAATGTACTACGTTTGGCCAGAAGACTCTGTAGAGGAGGACCCCCCCACCTTATGTGGCTGCCAGTTTGGCTTTAAGGGGTGCACGCACAAAAGCAAAAGAATTAGATTGCACAAAACATGATATATGCAATATAGTAGAGAGCAGAGGTTTAACAGCCTCATATCAACCTACAAAGAGGGATTTGGGTCATATCCTAGAAACAGAAGATTGGCATAAATCAAAAGGCACATATGCAAAATTAGATCTCTCTGAACTTAAGGCTTTAGCCAGAGAAAGAGAGATAGAGTCTGAACTTCCGGAGCAAACCATAATTTCCAAATTGTGGCAGCAAGATGAAGAGAGAAGGAAGGGAGATGCCACCCCTTCTGCCCCTGGCACAGAGCAATCTGTTGAAGTTTATCCTGTCAGAACCAAATTAGTTTTTGAAGGTAATGCTGTTGACAGTAAGTCTCAAATTAAATGGCATGTACCTTTTAGTCCCCAAGATATGAGAGCCATATTAGAGGGATTGGGAGATCCTAGAAAGAATCCAATTGGGTTTGCAAACAAACTTAGCACTGCACAGGAAGCATATGAGGCTTCTGCTACTGACATTCATCAGCTTCTTATTAAAGCAACGGGAAGCAACATGTCTGGCTATATACTTAAAGAATGTGGTGTAGACATCAAAAATCTGGGTAAGATGGTTAGTGGATGGGAGGTTTGTGAGAAATTATAGGAAAAATTGCCCCAAATATATGGACAAACCAGACATGCTGAATTTATGAATGCTAAGCAAGGGAAAGAGGAAGCAGCAGGGGGTTATTGGAGGCGGTTAAGCGATATGGCTGAGGAAGCAGGCATTAAAATAGAGGAAGAGAAGGCAGGAGAAACTGCAAGTCCATCTACGCAACTGGTGAAACAAAGGTTTCTTGATGGTTTAATACCCCAGTTCAAAGAAAAGTTGTTCACAGCAAGGCCCAAGGCAGGCAATATGTCTATTTGAGACATCCTGCCTATCCTTTTATCCATAGAAATCAGGATTAAACAAAAAGACAGCAAACCCAAGGTTTATATATGGGGAAGCAGAGAGGAAGAGGAAGAGGCAAAGGCAATTTCAGAAATCATGGCAATCTGGGACCAATTATATGCTACAATTGTAATGGGGAAGGACACATAGCCAAATCCTGCCATCTTCCTGACCGTAGACTGGAAAAGAGCTTAGGGGCACCTCATGCAGATCCCAGTTCTCTGCCAAAAGCAGTGGATCAGGCATAGGAAAATGGCATGCCAGTATCAATTATGTTACATAGGGGAGACAATGGTCCCGAGTAAAGTATTTTTACAAGAACTCCCCTATCCTGGAGGAGAAACAGAATTAACTTGTTTAATCGATACTGTTGCAAGCCGAAGTGTTTTTAATATAGAGGACTTACCTCCAGGATTATTATCTACAAATGTTATCTCTGGTGTTGGCCTAACCGGGACCTCTACTTATTTGGTTGAGTCCAAGCCACTTAAACTCAGGCTAGGACAGCAAACAGAAATTGTCACTAAAGTGTTAGTTTCAGACACAGTTCCTACCAATCTTTTGGGAGCTGACATTTTAAACCAAATTTTAGCAAACATAGACTACACTCCTACAGGAGTCCAAGTGGTCAGTAGTCTGTCAGGAGAAGTTTTAAATTCTGCCTGTGGAGTATTTTTAATCCAAGACTCCACTCCACCATTTCCACCAGAATTGAAAGTAATTCCCGCTGAATTATGGGCCACCAGCAAATATAATGTAGGTCTTCTGAATTGCACCCCAGTCATGATAAAAATTAAACCAGGAGCCCATCTCCCACGGATTAAACAGTACCCACTCATTATTGCTCAGACTGAGGGGATAAAGGATCAGATCACTCAACTGAAAGCAGCACGGGTTGTTGTACCGATTAAGTCCCAAGTCAATACACCCCTGTTACCAATTGCAAAGAAGCCAGACAAGAAGGGTGGGCAGGTGACATACCGCATGGTGCATGATTTGAGAGCCATTAACAATATAATTGAGGCAGATACCCCGATCGTGCCCAACCCCCACACTTTACTAAGTGGAATACCTGCCTCCAGAACCTGCTTTACAGTGATTGATCTTGCAAACGCTTTATTTTCGGTGCCCCTGCATCCAGATTGCTGGCACCTTTTTTCATTTACCCATGATGCCCAAAAGTTAGCATGGACAAGATTGCCCAAAGGCTGTGTGAGTAGCCTCTCTGAATATAATACTGCATTAAAGCAAGTATTGGACCAATGGTCCCCCTCACACCCAAACACAATTTTGCTTCAGTACATAGACAATTTGCTTATTTGTTCTGATACAAAGGACATTTGTAGAAGAGAAACAGTAAGCCTTCTCATGTTTCTCTATAACAGTAACAACAAAGTTAGCAAAGATAAGCTACAATACTGCCAAGAGAAAGTGATCATCCTGGGTCACTGCATTTCACATGGAATCCGTCACCTAACCCCAGATCGAGTTAAAACTCTAAAAAAATTTGAAAAGCCAAGAAATGTGCGGCAACTACGTGCCTTCCTGGGGTTAGTGGGATATTGTAGGGACTGGATTACAAATGCAACGGAACTTATGGCTTCTCTATATGAGGCTACCACTAGAAACCCTTTCCAACTCACATGGGACAATGAAGCTCCCGCCACTGGACCTCCTGACTATACTAAGACTTTCTCGTTGTTCTGTCATGAAGTCAATGGATTTGCTGCAGGTGTACTCACCCAGCTACATGGAGACAAACAGAGGCCTGTGATGTATGTATCATCCTCATTAGACCCTGTCATCAAAGGCTCCCCCAGTTGTATGCGAGCCATAGCAGCCTGCATTTTGCTGTAAATGAGTAACTGAGCTTGTACTAGATTCTGCTCTGATCCTGTATGTGCTACATGCAGTACAGAAGATCATGAATCAAGTAAATACCAGACATGTGTCTTGTAACGACACCCCGAGTACGAAAGGGGTTAAAGTTGTTTAGGACATTCCCTTCCCGAACACCAAGGCAGCTACCGAACACTCTGATCAGCCGAACA
Organism: Lithobates clamitans; assembly: GCA_037952925.1. Taxonomy (NCBI): domain Eukaryota; kingdom Metazoa; phylum Chordata; class Amphibia; order Anura; family Ranidae; genus Lithobates; species Lithobates clamitans. Next base: position 3,746,957 of record JBBGZY010000689.1, read on the forward strand.
AGAAACCCATATGGATAACTCTCCCCCCAAATACGAGACAAAGCTCTGTCCTGAGGGTCAACCAGGAATCAACTCCTTTATTTTCACACATGGACACAGCAGATAAAATAACTCAGTGACTCTTTCCCCCCACCCTTGGAAAAGGGGGTGGGTTAAACCATCCAATGACAATAGACACACAGGTCAGGTGTGTTCAAACTTCTCATCAGTACACAGTCTTATTAGCAGGGGCTGCTGGAGGAATCCCCCCTCCCTCCATAGAGATACACATCTTGTGATCCAAGGCAGACAGACACAATAGAACATTGGAATACAGCCCCACCCCAAACTAGCACAGCAAATAGTACACAACAGCACGAGACAACACACAATCTATACACATAACATTGTGAAGCAGCCACTATCTATAATATGGCACATACAGAGTTTTGTGTTTTGGGGGGACATGGGCTTGAATCCAAAGTAACATTCTTTCCAGGGTCCCCAGGCATACAGCTCACAACGAGCACCGTTCCCCCAAATGCCAGGGCCCATAATCGATCGGCAAGAGGCTGGAATTCAGGCCAAAAGCCTCTGTCCCAGATAGGTCTGTCACATTTTTCCCCTTACGGCAGGAGACTAACACAGGAGGAGACCCCAGACGAGTTGACTCCGAAGTTAGTCCATAGTTCCAGTCCCCCAATGCCGGTATCCACACAGTACCCCAAACAAATTTTTCCAAACAGAGTATTACTTACCCGGCCAATCTCTGCCTCCCTCAGAGAACATGTCCGCCACTGGGGAGAGGCCTGGACTGGCCCTTCTCCCTGGAGTCTTTTCAGCTGCTGGAGAGAAGACAGGGTGACTGGGCTCACTCCATCATGCTGTTGGGGATCTGGGCTGACTGCCCAGCATCCCTGGGGTATACAAGTGGAGAGTGAAGTCCCATCCACCTTTACAGGGAATTTGTCCTCTGTTAGTTGAGGGCAGAGGCCAGCAGCACTCTGCCCTCTTGCCAGCCCTTCTGCTGGAAACCCCAGACCATCTACTCCAGCTAACTGTTGGGGAGGGAGGCCGACTGCCCTGGCTCCCTGGAACTCTGTAGTTGTTGTCGGTGCTGGGCAGAGGTTGGTAGCACTCTGCCCAGTTGCCAGTGCTTCAGCTGGGTTGGTGTCATCATTCTGGGGTGCCGTCTGCTGTTGGAACTCCCTTTCACTGCTATTGTCTCCCAGGTGCACAAACCCTTGTTGGGGAGGGAAAATGGCTGCTTCTCCTCCCTGCATCTCTGAAATCCACTGGGAAGTGATTGCCACCTTCTCACCATGAGCCTCCGGAACTGCCACAAGTGTGGGGCAGAGGTCTTGGACGCTCTGTCCGGTGACCAGCGCCTCAGCTGGGGAAGTTCCTTGCACCTCCACAGATACTGCTGTTGGTGCTGGGCAGAGCATGGTAAAGTTTGGCCCTGATACCAGCTCTTCTGCTGGAGGCTCATCAAGTTGTTCTTCCTCAGCAGAAAAGTCTTTCAAATCCCCTGTCTCTGCAACTGGTGTCTGGGGATAGAAGTTCACAATCTCATGTCCGTGGAACCCAGAAGATGCTATCAGTGCTGTGCAGAGGTTAGCAGAACTCTGCCCTGTTGTCAGCACTTCAGCTTTGGGGATGGCAATCTCCAGATTTTCCACTGCTGATTCTTCAGCCAGGATTTCAGAGTTGTCAACTTGTATTTCCTGATAGTCCCAGGTAAAGGGAGCCCCACCCTGCTGCTGAGCAGAGTCTAGCAGCTGTCTGTAGGCAATCTCCAGCTCCCATTCCTGAATGGCCAGAAACTCCAAATCTTCCTGTGCCCAGTGCTCTTCCGAGACATTCAGTCTTCGCTCTCTGTGCTCCATTATTTCCTCCAAACGCCACTCCCGTTCACTCCCAAAGTCAGGCTCCCTGGACAGACTCCAATACAACAATCCCAGGCCATCATAGTCAAAGCCTTCCATGGGGCTGTCATCCGCTGACCATGGGCACTCTTGGGTTACATACCACCGGAGGGCTCTGTAGCTCTTGTCCAACCGCATCTCTGCTCGGATCAGCCTGCTTACCTCAGCTGTCCACTCCTACTTTGGTTGTTCCCCCAATAACAATATTTGTACTTCATACTGCGACCAGTACCTTACATAGACGGAGGGGAGAACTTTTCCCTGGTGTTGCTGCTCATGGGCTAGCGCTTCCTTCCAGAGTTTGCATCGAATAGAATCGGACCATCCCAGCAGGACCTGCTCTGATACTGGTCCTCCAAGCTGTATCTGCATCTCTCGCAACCTCCTTCTGAATTCCTCTTCCATGGCGGCTGGTATCTGTACCTCTCCTTTCCTTTCAGTTGGTGCTGCTGTGACTTCTGCTGCTGCAGCACCTCTTTGCTGTAGCCAAGTTGCATCCACAGCCTCTATAACTAGGTCTATAATCTCCGCTGTAGGGTTAGGACCATAATGTGCCAGTCCTATTTTAACAGCCCGATCAAACCATGCCTCTTCGGGTGTCCTGTCTTTTATGCTGGGCCTTTCGGTTATGTTGGGTCATTTCGGCTCTATCCATTTCAACTAGTTCTGCAATAATGTCCCTCTTTATACGGTTGTTGGCCGGTCGGCCCGGTTCTCCAGTAAGTCCTTGAGGGAAGAGAGTTTTAGCCGTTCATACTGTGCTTCAATTGTCCTGTGTCCTCTTGTAGCTGTCCTTCTGGGCTGTGGGAATGATCCCGCTGCTTGCCACCAGTTGTAACGACACCCAGAGTACAAAAGGGGTTAAAGTCATTTAGGACATTCCCTTCCCGAACACCAACGCAGCTACCGAACACTCCGATCAGCCGAACAAGAAACCCATACGAATAACTCTCTCCCCAAATACAAGACAAAGCTCTGTCTTGAGGGTCAACCAGGAATCAACTCCTTTATTTTCACACATGGACACAGCAGATAAAATAACTCAGAGACTCTTTCCCCCTATCCTTGGAAAAGAGGGTGGGTTAAATTATCCAATGACAATAGACACACAGGTCAGGTGTGTTCAAACTTCTCATCAGTACACAGTCTTATTAGCAGGGGCTGCTGGAGGAATCCCCCCTCCCTCCATAGAGATACACATCCTGTGATCCAAGGCAGACAGACACAATAGAACATTGGAATACAGCACCACCCCAAACTAGCACAGCAAATAGTACACAACAGCATGAGACAACACACGATATATACACACAACATTGTGAAGCAGTCACTATCTATAATATGGCACATACGGGGTTCCCAGAGTTTTGTGTTTTGGGGGGACATGGGCTTGAATCCAAAGTAACATTACTTCCAGGGTCCCCAGGCATACAGCTCACAAAGAGCACTGTTCCCCCAAATGCCAGGGCCCATAATCAGTCAGCAAGAGGCTGGCATTCAGTCCCCTCCAAAAGCCTCTGTCACATGTCTGCCAGTAAATTTGACAAGTACCAGTCTGCTCTTTTTGCTCCATCGAATTTAACAACCAAACGATGTGTTACTTTGAATCCGGGTACTCTTCTTCCTATAATTGATGAGGAAGATGCAACAAATGGTACTGATATAGAACCCGAGAGTTTTTCTTATGATTGTATGGCTCTGATGGAGGTAGAAAGGGCCTCTGTCACACCAGCAAAAGATGATCCTTTATCAGATTGTGACACACACTTATTCGTAGATGGTTCCAGATTTTACACTGATGATGGTCAGCCAAACTGGGTTTGCTGTAACCACTACAGACACCATTTTACCTCAGAAAGCATTGATACCTCAGATGTCAGCACAGGAAGTGGAGTTGTGTGCTGTAGTCAAAGCATGTCATCTTCTAGAGAATCAAAGGGGAAACATTTACACTGACAGCAGATATGCATTTGGAATAGCTCACGATTTTGGGCCTATTTGGAAAGCACAGAACTTCCTGACTAGTGCAGGGAAGTCAGTGAGACATGCAAAACTCATAGAGCGGCTATTTGAGGCCTTTCAGAAACCAGCAGAAGAAGCCATCTTGAAGGTAAAAGAACATGCAAGGGGAAATGACATGACAGCCAGAGTAAATGCTTTAATGCACCAAGCAGCAAAGGATGCTGCCCTTATGGCATTGGGAGTCACACCAATTGTAGGGGTCGTCCATGTAGCGGGGACAGATTCCCCTCATCAAGAGAAGTGGGATGTAGAAACTCTAATTCAGTTGCAGAACCAGGCCCTGATGAAGAGAAGGATAAGTGGATCAAATGTAATGCTACCCAAAATCAGCAGGGCCTGTGGAGCGCTGACAACAGGTGGTGTCTTCCCAGGAGTTTGTACCCAGTTTTAGCACAACTGGCACATGGTGTCAGTCATCTTGCTAAGGGTGAGATGGTGACACTTACTATAGGATAAATTGTAGCGCTAAAATACACATGTATTAATAGTGAATAAAGTTCAAAGTGCATGTAGACGTAATGTCCCAAGAGAAAAAAAAAAAAGGAATATATAATCCAAATAGGACAACAGTCCGCAGTGAGATTAAATAATCTGTGTATCGAGCCTGTCTGCTTCCCAACCGTCAACATGTATATCATCAACTTTAGCAAATAGATGGAATACGCTTACCAGAGAGGTTGGATTCTACTGCCATGAGCATAGAATCAATGGAGCTTGATGCCACCCTGGGCAAAGTAGTGAAGTGTTGGAGGCAAGGGTAGAGCCTCTACAGGACCGGGACGTCCCCTCTATGTCCACCGAAGCAGAGCCAAAATGGATTCCAAAAAGCAAAGTGGTTTCTCAGTTCTCCAGGACATGTGGAAAAAGGAAGGAATGCTTCCACATAGTGTAATTCTGGGTGTTTTTATTCATAAAAAACCACAATACATATAAAAAGTGATCACAAAGTAAAAGCAGTGTATAGGGTCTGTAAAAGCCGACCTACGCGTTTCGGTCCAATGACCTTCAACAGGGGCATGCTAGTTTTTCATTTGCCTTTTTCTGTCACTTTTTAAATAGCTTTTTTTTTCTTTTTTTTTTTTTTTTTCCTCTGGGTCCTTCAGCCTATCAATTAAGGGGGGTGGTTAATTGCTCACAGGTGCCTATTTAACTGGGTGTAGAACTCAGTCTGAGCGTGCTCAGTCTGAGGAACTTTGTGTAAGTGGAACTTGGTATAAGTGGGCTTTTCCTTTTAGTTTTTCATTTGCCTTTTTCTGTCACTTTTTAAATAGCTTTTTTTTTCTTTTTTTTTTTTTTCCTCTGGTTCCTACAGCCTATCAATTAAGGGGGGTGGTTAATTGCTCACAGGTGCCTATTTAACTGGGTGTAGAACTCAGTCTGAGCATGCTCAGTCTGAGGAACTTTGTGTAAGTGGAACTTGGTATAAGTGGGAGTTAAAACCAGAGTTATAGAGTGAATAAGTCTTGCTTGTTGATTGCTGGGTTTGCTGGGGTGCATTTTTGGGGCTTTTCCTTTAGTTTTTCATTTGCCTTTTTCTGTCACTTTTTAAATAGCTTTTTTTTTTTTTTTTTTCCTCTGGTTCCTTCAGCCTATCAATTAAGGGGGGTGGTTAATTGCTCACAGGTGCCTATTTAACTGGGTGTAGAACTCAGTCTGAGCGTGCTCAGTCTGAGGAACTTTGTGTAAGTGGAACTTGGTATAAGTGGGAGTTAAAACCAGAGTTATAGAGTGAATAAGTCTTGCTTGTTGATTGCTGGGTTTGCTGGGGTGCATTTTTGGGGCTTTTCCTTTTAGTTTTTCATTTGCCTTTTTCTGTCACTTTTTAAATAGCTGTTTTGTTTTTTTTCCTCTGGTTTCTTCAGCCTATCAATTAAGGGGGGTGGTTAATTGCTCACAGGTGCCTATTTAACTGGGTGTAGAACTCAGTCTGAGCGTGCTCAGTCAGGGTGACAGTCAGGAGGGGTAGAGGGGGAAGTGCCAGAGAGGCCGATCCAGGACTGGAGCATCCCAATAAGTACGCTCCATTGAGTGTCATTGGTGAAACCAGTCAGGGACCAGCACTGCTGGAGCTGAGGGACTCTCCTAGCTGCCAGGGGAAGAACTCCTCCAGTGAGAGTGGGGGGGCAGCAAAGGGAAAGGAAAGACAGATTCTGGTGGTAGGGGACTCAATTCTTAGAAGGACAGAGAGGGCAATCTGTAACCAAGTCCTGAAGCGCCGAACAGTATGTTGTCTACCGGGCACTCGGGTTCGGCACATCACGGATCTTGTGGACAGATTACTGGGAGGGGCTGGGGAAGACCCGGCTGTCATGGTGCATGTTGGCACTAATGACAAAGTCAGAGGCAGATGGAGTGTCCTAAAGAACGATTTTAGGGACTTAGGTGCTAAATTGAGGAAAAGGACCTCCAAGGTAGTATTCTCAGGAATACTACCGGTACATCGAGCCACACCAGAAAGGCAGAGGGAGATTAGGGAAGTAAACAAGTGGCTGAAGAGCTGGTGTAGTAAGGAGGGGTTTGGGTTCCTGGAGGACTGGGCCGACTTCTCAGTCGGTAACCGGTACTATAGAAGGGACGGACTGCACCTAAATGAGGAGGGTGCAGATCTGCTGGGAATGAAGATGGCCAAAAAGTTAGAGGGGTTTTTAAACTAGGCGATGGGGGGGGGGTCCAGAAACAGTGATAGCCAGCGCGGATGATATTCCAGAGGGTAGTGTTGGGGGCATTAGTGGTAGGTTAACCAAAGCACAAAAACACAAGGTGAGTATAGTAGCAAGTCCTAGTTGCAATTTTGAAACACCCAATACGAGGACAATATGCGACCGGTCTAAATTATGTGGCATGTTCACCAATGCCAGGAGCATGGCAGACAAGATGGGTGAACTAGAGATACTGTTGTACAAGGAGGATTTAGATTTTGTGGGAATTTCAGAGACCTGGTTCAACAGCTCTCATGATTGGCTGGCAAACATTCAAGGGTATACCCTATACCGCAAGGATAGAGAGGGTAAAAAAGGGGGAGGGGTATGCCTATATATCAAGAATAATGTACAAGCAAATGTGAGAGATGACATCACTGAGGGAGCTAGAGAGGAGGTGGAATCCTTATGGGTAGAGCTCCAAAGGGATGAAGCTAAGGGGAAAATAATACTGAGAGTATGCTATAAGCCCCCTAACCTGAAGGAGGAAGCGGAGACGGATCTCCTATCACAATTTGGATTAGCAGCAAGGATGGGAAGTGTTATCATAATGGGGGATTTTAATTATCCAGACATAGACTGGGCGGAGGGAACCGCGCATTCATTTAAGGCTCGCCAGTTCCTTAATGTCTTGCAGGACAATTTTATGGGTCAGATGATAGACGCACCAACTAGAAATTAAACAATACTGGATCTACTGATTACCAACAATACAGACCTGATCACAGATGTGGAAATACGGGGCAATTTAGGTAACAGCGATCACAGGTGAATTAGTTTCAGTATAAATCACACAAATAGGAAATATAAAGGGAATACAAAGACACTGAATTTCAAAAGAGCAAACTTCCCTAAACTACAAACCTTGCTAAAAGGCATAAATTGGGATAAAATATTAGGAACAAAGAATACGGAGGAGAGATGGGTTTGCTTTAAGAGCATATTAAATAAGGGCATTAGCCAATGTATCCCATTGGGTAATAAATTTAAAAGAGCAAACAAAAATCCTGGATGGCTTAACTCCAATGTAAAAATGCATATAAAAGCAAAGGAGAAGGCCTTCAAAAAATACAAGGTTGAGGGATCATCCTCAGCATTCAGACTTTATAAAGAATGCAATAAGAAATGTAAGGGTGCAATTAGGACGGCTAAGATAGAACATGAAAGACACATAGTGGAGGAGAGCAAAAAAAATCCCAAGAAATTCTTTAAGTATGTAAACAGTAAAAAAGGGAGGACAGACCATATTGGCCCCATAAAGAATGAGGAAGGACATCTGGTTACAAAGGATGGGGAGATGGCAAAGGTATTGAATTTATTCTTCTCCTCAGTCTTCACGAGTGAATCGGGGGGGCTTCAGTAACCAAAACTGCAGTATTTATCCTCATGACACAACACAGGAAGCACCTCCATTGTTAACAGAGGACGGAATTAAAATTAGACTTGAGAAACTTAACATTAATAAATCACCGGGACCAGATGGCTTGCATCCGAGGGTACTTAGGGAACTCAGTCAGGTGATTGCCAGACCGTTGTTCCTAATTTTTACAGACAGTCTATTGACTGGAATGGTACCAGCTGATTAGAGAAAAGCCAATGTAGCACCAATATTTAAAAAGGGCCCAAAAAACATCCCTGGGAATTACAGACCAGTTAGCCTAACATCAATAGTATGAAAAATCTTGGAGGGGATGATAAGGGACTATATACAAGATTTTAGTAATAAGAACGGTATCATTAGCAGTAATCAGCATGGATTCATGAAGAATCGTTCTTGCCAAACCAATCTATTAACCTTCTATGAGGAGGTGAGTTGCCATCTAGATAAAGGAAGGCCCGTAGACGTGGTGTATCTGGATTTTGCAAAAGCATTTGACACAGTTCCCCATAAATGTTTACTGTACAAAATAAGGTGCGTTGGCATGGACCATAGGGTGAGTACCTGGATTGAAAACTGGCTACAAGGGCGTGTTCAGAGGGTGGTGATAAATAGGGAGTACTCAGAATGGTCAGGGGTGGGTAGTGGGGTTCCCCAGGGTTCTGTGCTGGGACCAATCCTATTTAATTTGTTTATAAACGATCTGGAGGATGGGATAAACAGTTCAATCTCTGTATTTGCAGACGATACTAAGCTAAGCAGGGCAATAACTTCTCCGCAGGATGTGGAAACCTTGCAAAAAGACCTGAACAAATTAATGGGGTGGCCGACTACATGGCAAATGAGGTTCAATGTAGAAAAATGTAAAATAATGCATTTGGGTGGCAAAAATATGAATGCAATCTATACACTGGGGGGAGAACCTCTGGGGGAATCTAGGATGGAAAAGGACCTGGGGGTCCTAGTAGATGATAGGCTCAGCAATGGCATGCAATGCCAAGCTGCTGCTAATAAGGCAAACAGAATATTGGCATGTATTAAAAGGGGGATCAACTCCAGAGATAAAACGATAATTCTCCCGCTCTACAAGACTCTGGTCCGGCCGCACCTGGAGTATGCTGTCCAGTTCTGGGCACCAGTCCTCAGGAAGGATGTACTGGAAATGGAGCGAGTACAAAGAAGGGCAACAAAGCTAATAAAGGGTCTGGAAGATCTTAGTTATGAGGAAAGGTTGGGAGCGTTGAACTTATTCTCTCTGGAGAAGAGACGCTTGAGAGGGGATATGATTTCAATTTACAAATACTGTACTGGTGACCCCACAATAGGGATAAAACTTTTTTGCAGAAGAGAGTTTAATAAGACTCGGGGCCACTCATTACAATTAGAAGAAAAGAGGTTTAACCTTAAACTACGTAGAGGGTTCTTTACTGTAAGAGCGGTAAGGATGTGGAATTCCCTTCCACAGGCGGTGGTCTCAGCGGGGAGCATTGATAGCTTCAAGAAACTATTAGATAAGCACCTGAACGACCGCAACATACAGGGATATGTAAGGTAATACTGACACATAATCACACACATAGGTTGGACTTGATGGACTTGTGTCTTTTTTCAACCTCACCTACTATGTAGCTATGTAACTATGTAACTATACACTGCTTTTACTTTGTGATCACTTTTTATATGTATTGTGGTTTTTTTTGAATAAAAACACCCAGAATTACACTATGTGGAAGCATTCCTTCCTTTTTCCACATATCCTGGAGAACTGAGAAACCACTTTGCTTTTTGGAATCCATTTTGGCTCTGCTTCGGTGGACATAGAGGGGACGTCCCGGCCCTGTAGAGGCTCTACCCTTGCCTCCAACACTTCACTACTTTGCCCAGGGTGGCATCAAGCTCCATTGATTCTATGCTCATGGCAGTAGAATCCAACCTCTCTGGTAAGCGTATTCCATCTATTCGCTAAAGTTGATGATATACAAGTTGATGGTTGGGAAGCAGACAGGATCGATACACAGATTATTTAATCTCACTGCAGACTGTTGTCCTATTTGGATTATATATTCCATTTTTTTTTCTCTTGGGACATTATGTCTACATGCACTTTGAACTTTATTCACTATTAATGCATGTGTATTTTAGTGCTACAATTTATCCTATATTTGTTACCTTTTTGTCTCATGGTTTGTAGCAGCTGTTTTTTGTTTTTTTGGGTAGCGCATTAATCATTTCTTTTTTCACTGGTGACACTTACTGACTGCTATTGGATAGCACCTGGATTTAGTGCATTTGCAGACAGGTTTTTTTTTTTTTTTTTTTAAACAAAATGCTTTTATTAATGTTTGAAAATAACATTGGTACAATCATATTAACATTTGTACATAAGTTTCATATAACAGTGAATAATTGACTTCAATAATAGAGTATTTACTGGTAAGGCCACCAAGGTGGTTTCGTATCCGACCTATTGTTATATCGATAAATTATTTGGAAATACTCTAGCTTTGTATAGAAAAAATCTGTTATTTATTTTGAAAGGGAGAAAAAATTTGTGGACCCCTGAGAGGTGTCCTTAGATATAGATATAGTAACAGAAATGAGGCAACTGCAAAAACAACAGCAAAGAAAATTTTGAATTAAATAGTTCGTAGATATGGAGTTCCTGAAACTATTGAGAGTGACAGAGGAACCCATTTTACTGGGGAAGTAATGAAAGAGGTAATGGAAGCCCTTCACATACAGCAAGCTTTCCATACACCTTATAATCCACAAAATAGTGGTAACGTTGAGAGACTTAATGGAGTTTTGAAAAACAGATGTGCAAAAATTAAATGTTCAGATTTTGAAAAGAACATTGAATAAAATACATGAAGGTGTTTATAAATCTATCCCCGACTCAAGATTCCGTTTCAGGTATTCACAGAATCCAACCAGGTGACTGGGTGGTGGTCAAGCGACATATCAGAAAGCCGCTAGAACCAAAATTTGACGGACCACATTTGGTGCTTTTGACAACCAGTTCCGCTGTCAAGTTGGAAGGAAAGCCTACCTGGATTCACGCCAGTCACTGCAAGAAAATCCTTAAGTGATGATATCCTTTGAAAAAATTATGATGATGTTTCTTTTCTTTTTTGTTGTTTGTGAGAATTGAGACATGGAAAAATAACCCTTTCATCCAAATGTTAAAATTGTATGCAACCCATAGCAACGCTAGTAACTGTTGGGTGTGTTCTCACTTACATCCCCAAACAGGAACAATACCCATGATAGCATTGCCTCTCAACTTCACTGATCTAAACAGGACCAGACTAAATGGCTCATACATAGTCTCCACAGCTAATGAGCACAGATCAGTAACTTTGATGGTTTCAAAACAGATATACACTCCACAGATTTGTTTAAAAATTACATGCCCATTTAACACTAAATGTACATGGTTGGGCAATTCAGATTGCACCGGAGCAAAAATTACAGTTTATGGTGTAAACTATGGTCAATATTATTATATCCCAGATCCACAACTAAATAGAACCCTTTATAGTACAAATTGCTCACAGTTCCCAATATGTGAAAATATTGGTTACCTAAGATTCCATGTTATTGCTTCCATTTTTTTAGGAGCAGGCATACCATCCATACGTAGAGGGTTATAGTATATATGTGTAAATAAAGCTTACGCCTGCCTTCCTACTAATGTTACAGGTACATGTTTTATTGGGAAGTTAGCACCTGCTTTGGCTGTTCGCAAAGATACAGTGCGACCAGATCAAAGTGCAGAATACCCTTTAGTGTTCAAAAGAGAGCTGTTCACTGAAGGTGACATGACATGGTCATGGTTCCCTTTTTGGTCAGGATGGGGAATTGAAGCAATGAAAAGAATAAATAATTACACTAGAATTGTAGATGAGATTATTAACCTTACTACCACTGACATAGGTTTATTAAGTGAAGAAATGGCTCAGCTTAAAAAAGTAGTATTAGAGCACAGATTAACGCTAAATTATCTCACTGCAGCTCAAGGTGGGATGTGTAGGGTATTTCACACTGACTGTTGTATATACATTTCTGATAATGAGGACATTGTTAAAGGGCATCTTGCTAAGATAAGAGAACTACAGAATAAGGTCAGAGATATTGTTAAAGATGGATGGAACCCCTTTAGGGTTTAGGAGCTTTTGGTGACTTTTTATATGGCATAGCAACATGGTTACAGAAACTAGGCACTTACATTGTGATGTTCCTATTTCTCATATTTGTTATTTACACCCTCATCAGGCTATGCCTCTGTGTGACTACTCGCTGTACCAACAAATGTACCAGCCCTGATGAACCCATTATTGTGAGAAAGCTAGGAGAGAGCTGAACAGGACGCCGTCTCTCTGCACCAATGTAACAGGAGTTACCAGCAATCAGCTGAATGTAACACGGAGAAGAATGGTGTCACATAAACAAAAGGAGGGAAATGACATGGACATTCACTGTACTGTTCATTTAAGCACAAGAGACTCCATTTTGTTCTCACTGTTGAAACGTGTTCTGTAACCTTCACCTAACACACAGACACATCTTCTGCTAAAAGCTCTCTACTCCCCCTCCCCTCTCAAGGTTTTACTTTTACAATTGTTCTATTTGCTAGCTTTTAATAATATATTTCTATTTGTTAGCTTTTAATAATATATTTCTATTTGTTAGTTTTTAATAACATCTCACACCACCCCTTTGTTATCTATGTATAAAATAACATGTAATAATACATTTTGACACTGAACGGACATTTTAAACACAGTGATTGAGTCCTGTGAATCTGTTTCTGCAGCTGCAGTATTAACTTTTGTTTTAGAGTCCCAATCAGAAATTTGTCATAACAGTAATTTAACCACATTTTCCCTTAAGTCCTCTTGCATGGGGGCCCATGTGCAATAGGCCTTAAATAACCTGCAGAAAATGTACAGAAAATGTGCCTGCTGATGTGCAAGAAATGCACTCAGCTCCGAAGCCCTGTTGTGGGAAAACATGATTTTTTTCAGACTGAACATTGCCTGCCCTGCCCACTGTATCTGCTAAACAAAAAATAAAGCAAAAAAGAAACTTTGTGCGAAAAGCAGCACCCTATCATCTTAACATTAGCCCAAAAATCTATAATTTGAAAAAAGTTGTGCTATTCCTATAAATTTCAACCATCAATCAAAACATCATGCCATAAAATGTATGCAAAAGCAATTCAAAAAGTACAAATACAAAGTGCAAAGTGTAACAGTGCTGTGACACTAAAATATCCTGCAAAATGTTTTGTTTCCTAATGTCTTTAGGTTAGGAGGTGCTGTATATTCCCAATGTTTGCATTCCCTATTTTTGATCTCCAGTATCAAGTAAAATGTGGCCACACCCACTTTTCAACATGGCATATGGAGCATGCTTTCTTCTTTCCAGGTTGTTCTTTTTAATTTCATATTTGAGACGAGTTTTGGAAGAACTAAAAATTACACACATATGGTTTTGTAAGATCTTTGTCTACAGCCAAACAATGCTTAATACATCATAGACAGTATATACATACCATGTTGACAGTAGAAATCTGCAGTAAGTATATCTTATATCTGTCATAGAGTTGTTTATTTTTATATACTGCAGCCTTGCTGGGGTAGCAGCCTCTTCTGTGTTATCTCTCAGTAGTTGGTAAACAAACTTTCCTGACTCCATGAGCGCATATGTTTTGGTAGCTCCGCCCATAGGACCCCGCTCCCATAAATTTTTAAGCTGAGCTGAGGTCACATTTTTGTTTTGTCCTCCTCCCCATAGGACTCTTGATGTTTGGAGTTTTTTCTTACTGTTTGAAAGTGTCAGTGGCCGGGTCTCTTGCGGGAACAGCTGTGTGGATACATGATACAATGAAGACTCCTGCAGGAACAGATAACTGTCTGTTTTGTCATTATGGCTTGCTTTCTGTATGTAGCACTACCCCCGTAGAAGTCGCTAGTCTCCCAGATTCCTATTGCTATACATCCAGACACATAGCATTTCCTTCACACACTTCAATGCAAAAAACAGTCCTTGGCTTGTTTTTGATGTTTTCATCTCAAAATAGGCTGAACGAACTATTGGAGTCTAGGGCCAGGAATAAACTCTTTTTTCAGAAGAGACTTAGCTGGGCTGAGGGAGAAGCGAACGTTAGATTATTGGCTCAGATAGTAAGGTCCCAATCTAACCCTACACATGTTTCAGCTTTAATGAATGTAGAGGGGGAGGTTTGTAACCAGACTAGTTCAATTATATCTATCTTTAAGTCCTATTATCAAGATTTATATACTTCCAGGGCAGATTTTACCCTTGCAGAGCTTTCTAGTTACATGGCCAGTATTGATCTCCCGGCTATTTCAATAGAAGAGAGAGAAATTCTCAATGCCCCACTCACTGTAATGGAAGTAGAAAATGCAGTGGCTAGTTTCCCCAATGCCAAGGTCCCAGGGACCGATAGTCTCCCTATTGAGACCTATAAAAAGTATAATAAAGAATTGCTTCCCGCTCTTCTTAGCACACTAAATGAGGCTTTTCATACGGGTCAGCTCCCAGACTCTATGGGACAATCCGTAATAGTAGTCATACCCAAAAAGGATAAAAATTTGCTACACCCTGAATCTTATAGACACATTTCTCTATTATCTACAGACATTAAAATTCTTGCGAAGATACTTGCAACTAGAATAAATAAGGTTATTAACAGTATTATTCATCCAGATTAGATAGGATTTATGTCCCACAAATCAATTGCATTTAATATCAGACGGGCCATTCAAACCGTGCTTTCTTAGCACTAGACGCAATCAGGGCCTTTGATTGTGTCAAATGGCCATTTTTGTGGGCCATTTTGGATAAATTCGGGCTTGGCTGTGGTCTTTGTAAGTGGGTCCGGTTGTTATACACTGCTCCGGGGGCATCGGTTAAGATGAATGGCTTGTAATCTCCTAGTTTCAGACTTTTCCGGGGCACTAGGCAGGGGTGTCTGCTGTCCCCCCTGCTTTTTGCCCTGGCCATAGAGCCTTTGGTATGTCTTATACGGGCCTCTCCTGATGTTACTGGTCTGATTAGGGGAGACACGGAGGAAAATATATCACTGTATGCAGATGATCTTCTCTTTTTCATGTCTAATGTCTGTTCATCCCTGCCAGGAGTAATGGAACACGTTAAGGAGTTCGGAAGGTTTTACGGTCTAGGTATAAACTGGGAGAAACCCATGATGATCATTTTAAGGTTGAATCATCTAAAAAATACTTGGGTATAACTATGTTGGACTCCCCACAGTCATATATTGTAGATAATATATTTCCATTACTTATTAGATTTCAAAATCAGAGTAAAACCTGGACTAAGCTCCCTTTATCGCTAATAGGTCGTATCAGTTTAATAAAAATTATATGGATGCCTCAGCTTCTCTATTTTTTACATAATGCCCCAATTTTGATACCTATCTGGATCTTTATTAAGATAAACACTATATTTAGGCGGTTAATATGGCGGAACAAAACCCCTCGTATCAAACTGGAGACTTTACAGCATCCCACAAATGCCGGCGGCCTGGCAGTTCCTAATCCAAGGCTATATTTTCTTGCCTCCCAATTACAGCATTTTGCCGGATGGGAGTCTGAACAGATATCCCTTCCTGCTCGACGATTATTTTCTTTTGCATTTAAGGGTCAGTCTCCACTCTTTGTCCTCGATGGTGCAAGAGGGGGTGTCTCGCTTGCTGATATGCCTATTTGTATGTTAATCTGTAAAGTATGGGATACAGTTAAAAAAATGTTGGGTGTCTCAGATCCCACTAGATACACTCCCATATGGGAAAATGATAGACTTTCTCAAATTTCAGCTCTTAGAGGCTTTCAGAGATGGGCAAAACTAGGAATAACTACTTTAGCTCAGCTATATCAGAATGGTATACTTAAATACTTTGAAGATCTGAGGGGAGAGTTCTCTGTAGAATCCAACTGGTTTTACCAATTCCTTCAACTAAGACATGCCCTACATGCCCAGTTTGCTTCTGCTAAGATATTTTTCCCCTCTATCCCTGTTAAAATAGTACGGGCAGGGTCAACAAAAGGTCTTACCTCAGTTACTTATAGGGTACTGTCAGATGGGTTTCTATTGAACTTCCCCATCCGTTCTCGGGTTGGCTGGGAGAAAGATATTGGTCCCATCTATGAGGAGATTTGGGACGATGTCCTCTGGTCCCCGTCCAGGGTGTCTCTTTCTCCATCACACAGACTGACCCAGATTTTTATTCTCCATAGGGTCTATAGAACTCCACAGTTTCTCTGTGCAATTGGACTGAAATCTGAGCCAGCCTGTGCTAGATGCAGTAACACAAGTACATTAATACATCTTTTGTGGCAATGTCCAAAACTTCAAAGATATTGAGTGGAGGTGATTGGTACCTTAAATAGGGTATTGGATATTAATATTTCGGTTGAACTGCTTATATGTATATTGGGTTACTGTGACACCTCCATCTACACCTCCCCTATTGGTAATATTATAAGGCACGCACTTTTTGTTGCCCGTAGACAGATTGCTCTTAAGTGGACCTCTCCACATCCACCGACTGTGTCCGATTGGATTGTAAATCTCAATAGGATCATTCTTTTTGAACAGCATACATATTCCCTAAGGAACTCCCTGAATAAGTTTGATGTTATCTGGTCTAGATGGCTTCAGTCTATGACTTAGGTATCATGTCAACCAATGTGTACTGTGTACTTTGTAATGCTGGATATTGTTATTCCTTTTTTTTGTGTGTCATATATACTCTGTCCCGACGAGCTGGTGTGCAGAAGCGAATGCATATATGTTATGTACCTAAAGGGTGAGCCCGAATTGCAGAGGATGGCCTCTCTTACGCCTCCGATTCGAGGGCCCCTGGTAGTGGCGACAGGGGTGCAGGAGTGCGGAGTGGTAGGAGTGCCTGGCGGGATCAAGAGCAGAAGGATCAGATGGCCGGCACAGCTGACAGGATGGATCAGTAGACAGGAACTGCAGACTGGACAACTCAGCAGACAGGACAGCAGGCAGGATTGATCAGCAGACAGGTGAGCAGCCTGGGTGACTCAGCGGACAGACGCAGCAGACTGGATGGCTCAGCAGACAAGCTCAGCAGACTGGATGGATCAGCAAACAGGTGAGCAGCCTGGATGGCTCAGTAGACAGGCCCAGCAGACTGGATGGATCAGCAGACAAGCTCAGCAGACTGGATGGATCAGCAAACAGGTGAGCATTCTGGATGGTTCAGCAGACAGGCCCAGCAGACTGGATGGATCAGCAAACAGGTGAGCAGCCTGGATAGCTCAGCAGACAGGTCCAGCAGACTGGATGGAAGTCCAAGAACATCAGACAGGCCGGGTCTGAAAGCAGGCTGGCAGCAGAGGTACAAAAGGAGCAGGCAGAGGGATCGTCAAACAAGCCAAGGGTCAGGTACAGGCGGATAACAGGAACAGTCTCAAAGCAAGCCGGGTCAAAACAGGAGCAGATATCAGGTTTTCAGGGAACACATACTCAGAGATGCAGAGCAAACAGCAATGAAGCAAGTGTCAGACAGGTTTGAATAACCTGACAGACACTAACGAGTGCATGTGCACGTGCGCATAGATGCTCTCAATCGTGCACCGATGGGTCAAATCTACCTGTTACTGGCAGGATCTTCATGACAATACGTGAGTAGTGGCTGCATATGAAAACAGTGTTCAAACCACACATGTGAGTTATCGCCACGATCGGTAGAGCGAGAGCAATAATTCTAGCTCTAGACTTCCTCTGTAACTTAAAACATGCAACCTGTAGACTTTTTTAGACGTCGCCTATGGAGATTTTTAAGGGTAAATGTTTGTCGCCATTCCACGAGCAAGCGCAATTGTGAAGCATGACATGTTGGGTATCAATTTACTTGGCGTAACATTATCTTTCACAATACAAAAAAAAAATGGGCTAACTTTACTGTTGTCTTATTTTTTAATTCAAAAAAGTGTATTTTTTCCCAAAAAAGAGCGCTTGTACGGTGTGACAGAAAGTATTGCAACAACTGCCATTTTATTCTCTTAATCTTTGGGGGTTCTAAGTAATTTTCTAGCAAAAACAAGCTGTTTTTAACTTGTAAACAACAAATCTCAGAAAGAGGCTCGGTCCTTAAGTGGTTAATGGATCTTTTCAAACAATCTCTTCTAACAGGAGAAGATCCCTATGACTGGAGGACAGCTAATATTGTACATATCCACAAGAAAAGCAGCAAGGTAGAAGCTGGCAATTACAGGCCGGTGAGTTTAACATGGGTTGTATTAAAAGAAGGGGATTGGTTGGGACTTTATATGAAGCACAACTAAGAAAAATAGGTATGCAAAGACATCTTTAAAGATTCGTAATGGATATACATTAAATCCATGATAAAGATATGTAGCATTGTTAAAAATATATTGCACCTTGACAATTTGGGTAAACAGTTTCAACATGATTTACAGTATATAGTAATAAACACATTAGTATACAGTCCATTGTTCTAATTCATGGTACACATAGATTATCTTGGAAATGATAGTAAAATTAATGATAAAAGTACATAATACTAAAGAATCTCAAACACACATATACTAATGTGTTTATTACTATATATTGTGAATCATGTCGAAACTGTTTACCCAAATTGTCAAGGTGCTATATATTGTTAACAATGCTACATATCTTTACCATGGATTTTATGTATATCCATTAGAAATCATTAAACATATCTTTGCATACCTATTTTTCTTAGTTGTGCTTCGTATAAAGTTCCAATCAATCCCCTTCTTTTAATACATATATTAGGGATTGAGGCATATGACCCTACCCACTTATTGCCTCATATAAAGTCCAAATTTCTCCTCCCTTCCCTTTAACATGGAATCACTCCTGAAAAGAAGGCTCATTGATCATTTAAAAACACACAACTTGCTGGACCCAAAGAAACATGGATTTACTGAAGGCAGATCAGGTCAGACTAATCCGATTAAATTTTTTGTATCAATGCTTTTTATTGAAACTTACAAAACATTACACATTGAAAGTTATCAAAAGAAAAGCAACAACATACTATTTAAGAACACGTGGTTGTTACTCAGGATTATACAGTCGTATTTACAAAACAAATGACATGGAGAAATCAGACAATTGCAAGCTAATACATCTTACATTGAGGCATGAAATCTCAATCCTACCAATTGAGGTAGGAAAATATGTCAACATAATAACTGCTATACAGCCAAAACTTCCATTGAGTGTCAAGTAGTGTGAGAGTGGCTGTTTTATGTGAATGCATTCTTTCATAAGAGCAGTGAATAATAACTAGATCTAAAACTTCGGAAGGGTTAGGTACCAGATTTTGCATCCAATGTTTAGCAATGATCATTTTAGCTGCCACAAGAATATGCAACATGATCGTTCTGAGGGTGTGACAAAAGCTGGCAATACCCAAGTGGAAGATATCCAGAGCAGGTTTCGGCCCTGTCAGCACATCAGTGATCTCTGAAATGATTGAGGTTTTTTTTCTCCAAAAGCTGGTAAAGCTTTTACATGCCCAGAAGATGGGGACGAGGTTCCCAGCCTGTCCACATCCCCTCCAGCAGAGGGGAAAATGAGACTTAGACAATTCTGATAACTGATAAGGAATTAAATAATAGTGCATTTTTGTGTTTTTTCCCAGTGGGGGACACAGTGGGGTTTATTTACTAAAACTGAAGAGGGCAAAATCTACTTCAGCTGTGCATGGTAGCCAATCAGCTTCTAACTTCAGTTTGCTCAATTAAGTTTGACAAAAAAAAACTAGATACTGATTGGTTTCTATGTAGTTCTGCACCAGATTTTGCACGCTCCAGTTTTAGTAAATCAACCCCAGTGTGACATTGAATAGTTGCAATTGCCATTGACCATTGTGCTTTGAAGAAGGATTTATGAAGGTCAACTTCCCATTTCAGCATAGGACGTGTCTTTAGGAACTTCAATTTATTTTGCAAGGTGTTATGGAATAGGGAGAAATCTTTATGCACGGGGAGTAGGGAAGATAAGAATTGACAGATTTTGTCGGGGATCATCATGCATGGAGGAGGTTTTTTGGTCAAAAAGCTAAGTAATCTTGTGTGGATAATAACAGTGCATTTGGGTATGCCATACACCACTAGTAAGGATTACAGGAACTTTGTATGATTGTTATAGAAGAGATTATCCACCCAGTGAATGCCCGCCTCAATCCATTGTTTAAGGGAAAAGTTGGGTATGAGAAGTTCCAAAGTTTCTATTGTGGATTGTGTACAGTATATGTTAGTTCCCTGATATGTTTGGGATAAAAGTTTTCTCCATGCCAAAATGGAGGTGCGTGTATATAGGGGAAGGGAACAGACTCAAGGACCTCCAGGTGTCTGCTAATAGAAGAAGGTTCAAGTTGTTGGAGCATGGTCTTGATATCTACCCATAATATATCCTGTGGGTTTTGAAACCAATATCTGAGATGTACTAGCTGTGAGGCGCGGAAATAGTCTTCAGTGTTTGGAAGACCAAATCCACCCACCTGTCTATGTTTGATAAGGTAATGGTAAGCACAGCGGGCTCACTTACTCATCCATGGGGAAGTTCTCAATATGGATTTCAGCGTAGAAATATGTAAGGACATTTTTGGGATCAATAATGTGTGAAAAGTTTATAGGATTTCGGTAGGGTTTGCATTTTACGAGTCTCTAGTCTCCCGGTCCATGACAATTTGGGAAAATGCTGCGTATCCTGCTGTATGGCCATGATCAGAGGTTTATAGTTGGCTTCTGCTAATTTAGTGGTAGAGGAAGTTAGAGTGATTCCCAAGTAGGGGATACTGTGTTCCGCCCAGGTGTAAGGTAGTTGACAGAGCAGTTTTTTTTTTACGTGTTTCTATATGAACACCTACTGTAAGTGTAAAACGAAGGATTTTGCAAAATTAACTTTGCAGTAGGATACAGAGCTGAGTCCTGTAAGACATGATGGGCAAAGGGGAGCGAGACAAGGAGTTTAGTTAAAATAAGGATAACATCATCGGCAAAAAGATTTATCATGTGTGACCTATGATTGAATTTTGAGATATGGAGGTGAGAGCGAATGGCTTACTCTAGTAGTTTATTCATCAGGACGAAAATCGACAGGGAGTGCCATTGGAGATTAAGAAGGGATTAGAGAGAAGGTCAGATGTGAACAGAGGGGGTAGAATAAAGGGCAAAAATGGTTGACAAAATCAATTGGTCCCTTAAATCCTAATTTGGACAGTATTGCGGACATATATCCCCAATGGACCCAGTTGAACACCTTTTCTGCATCTATAGAAAGAAGAAGAGAAGGTGTTTGACCCATTTCTGCATGAAGTATGATATCAGTAATTCTTCTTGTGGCATCAGGTGCATGCCTACCCCTAATAAATCCCAACTGGTATGATTTAACAAAGTGGGTAGAATGTCCAGAAGCTTTTTGGCTAGGAGTTTCACATAGACTTTGATGTCAGATTTAAGAAGGGAGATTGCATGAAACTTTGCAGGGGTGTGTGTGTCCTTACTCGATTTTGAAAGGGTGACCACATGTGCTGCTAACATTTCAGAGGGAAATGAGGCAGTCATAGTCGCCCTTGTGTACACTAATTGTAGATAGGGAGTAAGAAGGTCTTTAAAAGTTTTGAAATACTCATTAGTGAGACCGTTAGGGCCTGGTGACTTTCCCAGGGGTAGTGGATCAATGGTTCTACCTATTACTGATACAGTGAACTGTGCATTTAAAAGGTCCAATTGGGAGTCATTCAGGACAGGGAGATTAAGCTGCTCTACAAATTGTTGGATATCAGCCTCTGAGGATTGGGGTGTATCTGCATCATTTCCTAAATGATATCAATCTCTTCTAACAGGAGAAGATCCCTATGACTGGAGGACAGCTAATATTGTACATATCCACAAGAAAAGCAGCAAGGTAGAAGCTGGCAATTACAGGCCAGTGAGTTTAACATGGGTTGTATTAAAAGAAGGGGATTGGTTGGGACTTTATATGAAGCACAACTAAGAAAAATAGGTATGCAAAGACATCTTTAATGATTCGTAATGGATATACATTAAATCCATGATAAAGATATGTAGCATTGTTAAAAATATATTGCACCTTGACAATTTGGGTAAACAGTTTCAACATGATTTACAGTATATAGTAATAAACACATTAGTATACAGTCCATTGTTCTAATTCATGGTACACATAGATTATCTTGGAAATGATAGTAAAATTAATGATAAAAGTACATAATACTAAAGAATCTTAAACACACATATACTAAGGTGTTTATTACTATATATTGTGAATCATGTCGAAACTGTTTACCCAAATTGTCAAGGTGCTATCCACTTATTGCCTCATATAAAGTCCAAATTTCTCCTCCCTTCCCTTTAACATGGAATCACTCCTGAAAAGAAGGCTCATTGATCATTTAAAAACACACAACTTGCTGGACCCAAAGAAACATGGATTTACTGAAGGCAGATCAGGTCAGACTAATCCGATTAAATTTTTTGTATCAATGCTTTTTATTGAAACTTACAAAACATTACACATTGAAAGTTATCAAAAGAAAAGCAACAACATACTATTTAAGAACACGTGGTTGTTACTCAGGATTATACAGTCGTATTTACAAAACAAATGACATGGAGAAATCAGACAATTGCAAGCTAATACATTGTACATTGAGGCATGAAATCTCAATCCTACCAATTGAGGTAGGAAAATATGTCAACATAATAACTGCTATACAGCCAAAACTTCCATTGAGTGTCAAGTAGTGTGAGAGTGGCTGTTTTATGTGAATGCATTCTTTCATAAGAGCAGTGAATATTAACTAGATCTAAAACTTCGGAAGGGTTAGGTACCAGATTTTGCATCCAATGTTTAGCAATGATCATTTTAGCTGCCACAAGAATATGCAACATGATCGTTCTGAGGGTGTGATAAAAGCTGGCAATACCCAAGTGGAAGATATCCAGAGCAGGTTTCGGCCCTGTCAGCACATCAGTGATCTCTGAAATGATTGAGGTTTTTTTTCTCCAAAAGCTGGTAAAGCTTTTACATGCCCAGAAGATGGGGACGAGGTTCCCAGCCTGTCCACATCCCCTCCAGCAGAGGGGAAAATGAGACTTAGACAATTCTGATAACTGATAAGGAATTAAATAATAGTGCATTTTTGTGTTTTTTCCCAGTGGGAGACACAGTGGGGTTTATTTACTAAAACTGGAGAGGGCAAAATCTACTTCAGCTGTGCATGGTAGCCAATCAGCTTCTAACTTCAGTTTGCTCAATTAAGTTTGACAAAAAAAAAATAGATACTGATTGGTTTCTATGTAGATCTGCACCAGATTTTGCACGCTCCAGTTTTAGTAAATCAACCCCAGTGTGACATTGAATAGTTGCAATTGCCATTGGCCATTGTGCTTTGAAGAAGGATTTATGAAGGTCAACTTCCCATTTCAGCATAGGACGTGTCTTTAGGAACTTCAATTTATTTTGCAAGGTGTTATGGAATAGGGAGAAATCTTTATGCACGGAGAGTAGGGAAGATAAGAATTGACAGATTTTGTCGGGGATCATCATGCATGGAGGAGGTTTTTTGGTCAAAAAGCTAAGTAATCTTGTGTGGATAATAACAGTGCATTTGGGTATGCCATACACCACTAGTAAGGATTACAGGAACTTTGTATAATTGTTATAGAAGAGATTATCCACCCAGTGAATGCCCGCCTCAATCCATTGTTTAAGGGAAAAGTTGGGTATGAGAAGTTCCAAAGTTTCTATTGTGGATTGTGTACAGTATATGTTAGTTCCCTGATATGTTTGGGATAAAAGTTTTCTCCATGCCAAAATGGAGGTGCGTGTATATAGGGGAAGGGAACAGACTCAAGGACCTCCAGGTGTCTGCTAATAGAAGAAGGTTCAAGTTGTTGGAGCATGGTCTTGATATCTACCCATAATATATCCTGTGGGTTTTGAAACCAATATCTGAGATGTACTAGCTGTGAGGCGCGGAAATAGTCTTCAGTGTTTGGAAGACCAAATCCACCCACCTGTCTATGTTTGATAAGGTAATGGTAAGCACAGCGGGCTCACTTACTCATCCATGGGGAAGTTCTCAATATGGATTTCAGCGTAGAAATATGTAAGGACATTTTTGGGATCAATAATGTGTGAAAAGTTTATAGGATTTCGGTAGGGTTTGCATTTTACGAGTCTCTAGTCTCCCGGTCCATGACAATTTGGGAAAATGCTGCGTATCCTGCTGTATGGCCATGATCAGAGGTTTATAGTTGGCTTCTGCTAATTTAGTGGTAGAGGAAGTTAGAGTGATTCCCAAGTAGGGGATACTGTGTTCCGCCCAGGTGTAAGGTAGTTGACAGAGCAGTTTTTTTTTTACGTGTTTCTATATGAACACCTACTGTAAGTGTAAAACGAAGGATTTTGCAAAATTAACTTTGCAGTAGGATACAGAGCTGAGTCCTGTAAGACATGATGGGCAAAGGGGAGCGAGACAAGGAGTTTAGTTAAAATAAGGATAACATCATCGGCAAAAAGATTTATCATGTGTGACCTACGATTGAATTTTGAGATATGGAGGTGAGAGCGAATGGCTTACTCTAGTAGTTTATTCATAAGGACGAAAATCGACAGGGAGTGCCATTGGAGATTAAGAAGGGATTAGAGAGAAGGTCAGATGTGAACAGAGGGGGTAGAATAAAGGGCAAAAATGGTTGACAAAATCAATTGGTCCCTTAAATCCAAATTTGGACAGTATTGCGGACATATATCCCCAATGGACCCAGTTGAACACCTTTTCTGCATCTATAGAAAGAAGAAGAGAAGGTGTTTGACCCATTTCTGCATGATGTATGATATCAGTAATTCTTCTTGTGGCATCAGGTGCATGCCTACCCCTAATAAATCCCAACTGGTATGATTTAACAAAGTGGGTAGAATGTCCAGAAGCTTTTTGGCTAGGAGTTTCACATAGACTTTGATGTCAGATTTAAGAAGGGAGATTGCATGAAACTTTGCAGGGGTGTGTGTGTCCTTACTCGATTTTGAAAGGGTGACCACATGTGCTGCTAACATTTCAGAGGGAAATGAGGCAGTCATAGTCGCCCTTGTGTACACTAATTGTAGATAGGGAGTAAGAAGGTCTTTAAAAGTTTTGAAATACTCATTAGTGAGACCGTTAGGGCCTGGTGACTTTCCCAGGGGTAGTGGATCAATGGTTCTACCTATTACTGATACAGTGAACTGTGCATTTAAAAGGTCCAATTGGGAGTCATTCAGGACAGGGAGATTAAGCTGCTCTACAAATTGTTGGATATCAGCCTCTGAGGATTGGGGTGTATCTGCATCATTTCCTAAATGATATAGTCATAGTACTGTAGTCAGCAAATGCATCTGCTATAGCCTGGGTATTCATAAGTTATTCATAAGTTTGGTGGTTGGGTAAATAATGTCAAGTATTCTTGTCTTTGTCCTCTGAGCTTTCAATCTGTTTGCAAGAAACTTGCCTGCCCTGTTGTTGTATACATAATCATTTCAGTTCATCAGATCAGTTCATTTTCAAATCCCGTAGGAACTTGTCATGATGTTCACACAACAACCTTCTTAGTTGTTCCTCAGGTGCAGCAGATCCTCTGCCATAGCAGGAGGTTTTATTTTGAACGGCTAAGGAATGTATCTCAACTAAGGATGAGCCGAACACCCCCCGGTTCGGTTCTCATCCAGAACATGCGAACAGGCAAAAAATTTGTTCGAACACGCGAACACCGTTAAAGTCTATGGGAGACGAACATGCATAATCAAAAGTGCTCATTTTAAAGTCTTATAAGTTATTGTCACAAAAAGTGTTTGGGGACCTGGGTCCTGCCCCAGGGGACATGTATCAATGCAAAAAGAAGTTTCAAAAACGGACGTTTTTTCGGGAGCAGTGATTTTAATAATGCTTAAAGTGAAACAATAAAAGTGTAATATTCCTTTAAATTTCATACCTGTGGGGTGTCTATAGTATGCCTGTAGAGAGGCGCATGTTTCCTGTGTTTAGAACAGTCTGACAGCAAAATGACATTTCTAAAGGAAAAAAAGTCATGTAAAACTACTATCGCTACTATCACTACTACCTGGGGGGTGTCTATAGTATGAAAGTAAAGGGGCGCATGTTTCCCGTGTTTAGAACAGTCTGACAGCAAAATTACATTTCTAAAGGAAAAAAAGTCATGTAAAACTACTATCGCTGCTATCACTACTAACTACTGTAAACCTACTATCGCTAGCGCCGGCTATAATGAATTGTCGGTCTGGCAATACACATAAAAGTTCATTGATAAAAACGGCATGGGATTCCCCCACAGGGGAACCCCAAACCAAAATTAAAAAAAATAATGCGTCTGGGTCCCCCTAAATTCCATAACAGGCCCTTCAGGTCTGGTATGGATTTTAAGGGGAACCCCGCGTCAACATTTTTTTAAAAATGGCGTGGGGTCCCCTCAAAAAATCCATACCAGACCCTTATCCGAGCACACAACCTGGAAGGCTGCAGGAAAAGAGGGGGGACAAGAGAGCACCCCCCCATCCTGAACCGTACCAGGCCACATGCCATCAACATTGGGAGGGTGCTTTGGGGTAGCCCCTGTAGTGATATATTATATAGTGGGTAGATAATTAATTAGTAATTATTATAATGATGATGTAAGTACTCTTCTGCAGCAACCTAATTCTTCCAGGGAGATGCACTTTATTGACTTCCAACACAGAACAAAGTTCAAAGTCCACAGATGACAAAAATCCAACAGAGTATATAACTCAGAGTCCCATTTTTCCTAGGTCTGCGCCTTCATAGTCACAAACAGACAGTACTAAACTATAGACTGAATGCCATGTTATATTCACTAGACACTGAATGGCTGAGCAATTTGATTGTCCATTTCCATTTAGGCCTTTGATATGCTTCTGCCTTTCAGACAGACAATGACCCCTAGCCGTGAACAGCTGCAGTCATACACTGCCCTAATTTGCATTCTTGCATATTAACATCAACAAGTCCCCTTTGATATGTGTAATTAGATTAATTTCAATAATTTTTATTGAGTTTATCAAGAGCAACATAGATACACAGGTGTAAAGAGAAATGTTTAAAGGTACAAAGTTCATAAAGTACATATGGAAATCACAGAAATATAGTAGTATACTGAGGTTTCCCGCCTGACTCCGACACAGTCCCCATTCGCGCCTCAGACATGGTCGAGGAAGGTGGCACATCCCCCCCGCAACACCCCCAATGGGCTCTAGTTGCGTCGGGAGAGAGGGCCCCCCCCCGAGAAAGTAACATTGAAGAAGAGAAATGATGTAGACCAGGTCAGGGCCGAAACTATAATAGACCAATAATCAAATGCACTATGTGTGTTGAAAAATTGTGTTATTGATCGCTCCAGAATCAGATCGGGAGATCCAATAGGCATCAGAGTCGCACTAGTGGACAAAACTAATTAAACAATAAGTGTGTCAATAACTGTACTCATAGAAGAAGGACATAAAAGTGCCCCGTGCGAAGTCAATGACCAAGCATCCCAAATGTCCGCTGCGAGCCAGGGGAGGTCTTGCGCAAGTATGTCTGCGGGTCAAAAGATGCCAGTCTGATAGGCAAAGAGTCAGTTACGTGGGGGTCACAGTAGTCGACCCAGTCGTGGCGACTCCTCTGCCCCCAGGAGACAGGGGATGTGGCCATTACCCTAAATACAGTCCTGTGTATCAACCATGAGAAATCACGAGTAAAGACTAAACAGAACCAGATAACAAAACAAGGGGAAAGCACAGTTCAAGAGACCCAAGGAGACAAGAGAGTAAAGAGAGGAAAAAGAGAAAAAAGAAAAAGAAGAAGATAAGAGGAAAGAAAAAGATCTTCAGTGATGGGGTAATACTCGCTTCCCTACTCAGCACCGGAGGAAATAGAGGTGGAAGGTACCAGAGATATATATTTAATCCAGGGTTCCCAGATGGCATCATGTTTGGCAACCGTATCCAAAAGGATGCTAGTTGTCTTTTCCTGGATCATTATCCATGAGATTTTTCTTTTAACCACTTCCCGCCCGGCCTTCATCTGCTATGGGCCGTTATCCTGACTGGGCGTCATATGACATCCAGCAGGATAACATGCCGCCGCCCGCCCGCGGGGGCGCGCATCGCAGCGATTGGTGGAGCGGTGTGTCAGTATGACACACTGCTCCACTGATCTTGGTAAAGAGCCTCCACGTGATCAGCCGTGTCCAATCACGGCTGATCACGATGTCAATAGGAAGAGCCGTTGATCGGCTTTTCCTCACTCGCGTCTGACAGACGTGAGTAGAAGAGAGCCGATCGGCGGCTCTCCTGAAGGGGGGGTCTGAGCTGATTGTTTATGACCACACTGGACCACCAGGGATCGCCACTAGGACCACCAGGGAGAGGGTCAACATGTGGATGGCCAGGTATGTACCCCATGACCATCCACATGTGTCCAATGTGCCCAGTCAGTGCCCAATCTGTGCCAATCAATGCCCACAAATGGGCACTGATTGACACCAGTATATTGCAGTGATGCCCAGCAATGCCACCCATCAGTGCCACCAATCAGTGTCATCAGTGCCACCCATCAGTGTCCATCAGTGCCACCTGTCAGTGCCCATCCGTGCCCATCAGTGCCCACCTATCAGTGCCACCCATAAGTACCCATCAATGCCACCTACGAGTGCCCATCACTGCTGCCTATGAGTGCCCATCGGTGCCACCTATGAGTGTCCATTAGTGCCGCATACCAGTGCCCATCATCAGTGCCCATCTGTGTCACCTCATCAGTGCCACCTCATTGGTACCACCTCATCGGTGCCCATCAGTGCCGCTGTATCAGTGCCCATCAGTGCAGCCATATCAGTGCCCATCATTGAAGAAGAAAACATACTTGGGGGGGCGTGGCTTGGCTGGATCCCGGAATGGCCGCTTGATCACAGAGCTCCTGCCACCCGAGGACCATAATTAGCTTTTCACGGGGAACCGCCGTCTCTTTCCATGATGGGGAAGTCTAATAGGAGTGTCTCTGCCTCCCGGACACTGAAAGACCCGGTCACACAACTCAGCTGGAACATCCCGGAGATATTCCGTACACTCCGGTCAGGCGACCACGAGGCTTCACAGACACCACAGGCCTCAGGCCCTACCTCCCCTAGTCACAGCTCAGACTACCAGCTTGAGGACGGAGACACTCGGTCTCATCGCTTCAGCCCTGCAGTGAACCTATCGGACCTACAGAACGTAGCATCCGATATCACTCACAACATCACAGGCACCTTGAAAGCGTCAATCTTAGACTTGAAAATGGACATTCAGGCAGTGGCGGCCCGCATTTCAGACGTGGAGCAAACTACGCAGCTCCATACAGCTGCTATCAGGCAAGTGCAACACACCTACGATGCCCAACTTTCATATCTTTATGATCTCCATCGTCAGGTCGAGGACCTTGATAATAGGGGCCGGAGGCATAACATTCGGGTAAGGGGGGTCCCCGAGGGTATAGAAGCAGGCTCACTACCCCAAGCTATATGCGCCATATTTAATGACCTCTTAGACCGGCCATCAGACTCCCCAATCGAGATGGAACGGTTACACAGGGCCCTCAGACCACCTCCCAGGGATAACGAACCCCCAAGAGATGTCATATGCTGTATAGTGAATTTTCCTCTCAAGGAAGAAATTTTAAGAAAAGCCAGAGAAAGAGGCCGTGTACAGCATAATGGCGTAGAGAATAAGCTTTTCCAGGACTTATCACTAACTACACTGCAGAACAGATGCGCTTTGCGCCCCCTGCTGGACCAACTCAGGGCAAGGAACATTCCATATCGCTGGAAATTCCCGTTCTGCTTGTCTGCCACCGCCAGAGGTCGCACAGATCTCCTAAGATCCCCTGATGACTTACCTGCCTTCTGTGAGCAACTCGATCTACCCATGACGGAGCTTCCGGAGTGGTGCTCATTTCACTTCCTATCCGAGCCATGGCGACCGCTATCACACAACCCCTCACCAAAAGCGCAAAGACATCGCTCCAGACGCCGAAGATCGGGTCCTCCTTCGCCCGGAGCTCATACCTCACGTTGAGACATGGATCTCCAAGCACTGGGACAGCCTGTAACCCCTCGCAGGATCCACCAGGAGGCCTAAAGAGTGCTCATTCCAGGACTTCCTAATCCAACCTATACCAACCTATATCCAACCTCCTATATAGGTCCGTTCACCCATGATGTTTTTGTTCTGTTTTTTCTTCTTTTTTTCACGCCCATCTTGTTCGTTTTTTTCATCATTTATGTTTCAACCCACCCTACAACAGGCTTCTACCCACCCCGCCTAAGATACTCACCCTGTTGGACTCTCCGAATGTACCGGATGCAGGAACTTTCCCTAGACTACCTGGAGTCAGCTTGATACACCTAATATACCACGGAACTTGCACCAACAATCTCTGTTACTAACCCCGTACTGGGAACATTAAAACCAATAGCTTCAGCAACAACCACGTCACTCTCCCCTGAGAGATGAACTTTTACACCTCGTCCAGATGATCGGAAGATGACTTACCACAACCGTAACTGGTCGATGCTTCCCATTCCTGAGACCCCAACCGCTCCCCCCCTTCTCCCCCCCTTCTCCCCCTACCCCTTCCTTCCTCCCCTTCCCCGCCCTTCCTCCCCTTCCCCGCTCTTCCTCCCCCTTCCCTTCTCCTCCCCCTCCTTCCCCCCCTCCCCTTCTCCCGTCCCCTCCTCCCCTTTTCTCCCACTTCCGTCTCCCTTCTCATCCCCCCCTTTCCTTCTCCCTCCTTCCTCAAGTTCCTTGTCCCCCCCCCTCTCCCAATTGGTAGATGCTTTTAAGATATAGTTATATTTGATATATGTGTTCTCCTTTTTGTTCCCCGGAAGTCACCAAGGCTGCAAAGGGTAGATCCCTGTACCCCCATCCACAATCGTGGTGGCTCTCTCTAAAGCAATTTACAGCTACTATAGCAGTGGCTCTGTCACCAGTAAGGTACATTTCCATGAGCTACAATTGATGCCTTTTCTAAATTACCCCCGGGATACCGAAAAGCATGCCTTGGGGGCTCCGGGCACCTCTTGTTTTAAGGGACTCCTGAATCTGGGCACTAGTTTAAGTGCTATTAGAAGGTAATCTCTGTGATGGGGGGTAAGGAGGGAGGATGACCACCACTAAGCCTTTTTTGACTCTCTGATGCAGCACCTGGTCTCAATACGCCTTTTGGGTGTAAGACCCAGAACCTGTTTACCCCTCTTAATGAGGCCACCATACCAACATTTGTGGGAAACATACCTTCGCAGTTATGCAGTTATGAACCAGGATGATTATACAAGTTAGTTTGGTACGGTTACATGGGTGTTATATATTTTTCTTTCTTTTTCTACTTGGACCCTTTTGTTCAGTCTTTAGATTTTACACAGTTAATGTCTAATAGAATATTAAGACAGCAGGCTACAAAACTGAGGTCGACCTGATTTGTTTTCCCCAAGACTTATGTTTGCACCTTTCCCCACGGAATTTCTACCTCCTCTGGGTCCTCCACGTGGCAAAGGAGTAGGAACCCAGTCACTCTCACCAACCCCCTGCAGCAGCTCTAGTATCTAGTCTGCTGACCATCCAGCCTTCCTTTCTACAGGTGGATTGGTATATCCATCTCCACCTCTGGTATTCCCCCCACCACCCTGTATTCGCCCACTCCCACTGATTCCTTTTCCTCATCTCCTTCGTATCTCTCTTCTGGGGCCTCCCCCCTACTCTTTATCTATTCCTCCCCCCTCTGACCCCCCCCTTTTTTTTTTCTCTCCCTATCTTATACCCCACTGCCCCTCCCTTGATCTAACCGCCCCGGCGTAGTCAGGCTCCTTTCAGGTGGGATAGTCAACTCCTGTCTCCCTGACTCCATATATAAGCTAGCCTCCGCAACTCTAGGCTGACAATGGCCTCCCCAGCGCCTCTAATGCTGAAATGTGTCTCACTTAACGCAAAGGGTCTAAATGTTCCCAAAAAGCGTTCACAGGTTCTGTCCGCACTCACCAAGCAGAAAGCCCAATTTATTTTCATTCAGGAGACTCACTTCCGTTCCAACTCAATCCCAAAACTTTCTAACCACATATACCAGACAGCTTTCCATTCCACAAACCCTTTAGCAAAGACCAAAGGAACGTCCATTCTAGTTTCTAAGCATGCCCCCTTTAAACTTCTCGACTCCCTGATAGATCCTTAAGGCAGATTTGTTTTCCTCAAAGGCTCTTATGTGTCTAGACCAATCACACTAGCAAACATTTATGCCCCAAACGATCATCAAGTCTCATTCTTCAGGATGGTAAGTGACCTCTTACTCTCCTTTAAGGAGGGCGTGTTACTGATGGGAGGAGACTTTAATGTGCCCCTTAACCCAGACCTTGACAGTTCTTCAGGCACCTCCACGATTTCATACCGGGCCCTTCGCCAGATTAAATTGCAACTCCAAGGTTTGGCGCTGCATGATACATGGCGCACGTTGTTCCCCTCCGTTCGTGATTACACCTTCTTCTCTATTCCCTTTCAAAAATACTCCCGACTACTTTTTCCTCTCCCAACCTGATTTAACTTACCTCACACATGCCACAATTGACCCTATGTACCTATCTTACCACCACCCCATCTCGGTTTCCTTGACCTTCCCGGATTCGATCTCTAAAACTAAAGTCTGGAGACTTAACTCGTCCCTGTTAAAGGATGAGGTGTTTTCCACACACCTAGAATCCAGCATAAATACGTATTTCCAGGAAAATTCTACCCCGGACATATTTCCTATCACAGTTTGGGAAGCACACAAATGTGTGATCAGAGGGGAACTGATGACCGAAGCAGCAAAAATAAAACGGAACCACCAGAGCACGGTAGATGACCTGATCTCTAATATCAAAAGACTAGAGACCACACACAAACACTCTCATTCTCAGCAGACACTTCAGGAGCTGATGCAATATCGCTCTATGTTGCTGGAAGAATTGGGAAAATGCACTAGACGCCGCTATGTCTTGCATCAGAGAGTCTTCTATGAGCAAGGCAATAAATGCGGGAAACTATTGGCCCGAGCAGTCCGTGCCTCTAGACCATCTAACACAATACATCACATCCGGACCCAACAGAGCACACTACTATCTAAAAACGAAGATATTGCCCATTCCTTCGAACAATATTACAAAAACCTTTATAATCTACAACCCCCCAATCAAAATCCAGATCAGGGTGACCTCAGAAAGGAGGCTATCAAAAATTTCTTGTCCCAATATGGCCCTCAACCAATCTCACAAGCTCAGGCAGAAGAGTTAGAACAACCTTTTTCGGCAGACGAACTACAAAACGTTCTTAAGCAGATGAAAACAGGCAAAAGCCCGGGCCCGGACGGGTTCACGCTGTAGTATTATAAATGTTTCTTTCAGACTCTAGCCCCAAAGATGTTAGCTACTTTCAACTCCCTGGCCAACCCCGCAATGCCCATGGGTCGCCTGCTAGAGGCCCATGTCACGGTTATCCCGAAAGAAGGCAAGGAATCCACACAAGTACAAAACTACAGGCCAATTTCTCTCCTTAACGTGGACATTAAGATCTACGCAAAAATTTTAGCCAATAGAATGTCCCCTCTTCTACAGAATCTTATCTCTTTAGACCAGGTGGGCTTTGTTCCTGGACGTGAGGCCAGGGACAACACCATCAGGGCATTAAACCTTCACCATTGGCTCACCACCACAGAGACACAGGGCTTCTTTTTATCATTAGATGCCGAGAAGGCGTTCGACAGAGTGGCCTGGGATTAAATGCATGAGGTGCTCAGGAAGATTGGCCTTCACCCACGCATGCTGGCCCACATCTCGGCGCTGTACGCTTCCCCTAGCGCGGCAGTAAGAGTTAATGGCCACCTGTCGAATGCCTTCCCTATTAGAAACGGGACTCGCCAGGGCTGCCCCCTTTCGCCTCTGATATTTATACTCTCATTAGAACCCCTCCTTAACAAATTAAGAGATAATCCCGATA
Source organism: Lithobates clamitans (assembly GCA_037952925.1). Lineage (NCBI taxonomy): Eukaryota > Metazoa > Chordata > Amphibia > Anura > Ranidae > Lithobates > Lithobates clamitans. The sequence continues at coordinate 3,781,117 of JBBGZY010000689.1, forward strand.
TTAAAGGTATTAACATTCAAGGCAAAGAGTATAAAGTTTCTGCTTTCGCGGATGATATCTTACTCTCACTGACTGCCCCAACTACCTCCATACCCAACTTGCTTAAAGATATAGAACACTTTGGATCCTTGTCACATTTAAAGATCAACTATGCGAAATCGCAAGCGCTAAACATTTCACTCACAACACGGGAGGTTGAACGCTGCCAGACATCCTTCCCTTTCCAATGGAACCAACGGGCTATACCCTATTTAGGTATCAATATAACTACTAATTTAATGGACTTATATAGCGCCAACTTTAGCAAGGTTCTAAAAAAAGCACAACTCGACCTCAAGGAATGGGGAAAAATCAATGTCTCTTGGTTCGGCCGCGCGGCTCTCTTAAAAATGGTAACCTTGCCACGGTTCCTCCACATTATCCAATGTCTTCCTATTAGCCTTCCGGCCTCTTTTTTCACAGCATACAAGAGGATGTGCACACTGTTCCTTTGGTAGGGCTCACCTCCACGCATTAAGTATACCCGTCTCACATGTCTAAAACTCAGAGGTGGTATCGGGCTGCCGGATCTGCACAAATATTTTCTAGCAAGTCACCTCTCCCGGCTCGTAGATTGGAATATACATGAAGCAGGAAAGGTCTGGGTCACCTTAGAGAAATCATTCTCCCAAATCCCACTAGAATCCTTACCGTGGATTCTACCCAAACATTGGCTACAGAGAACAGTAGGACACCCTCTCATCTCAGCCTCATTAGGAGCCTTCAAACGGTCAATTAAAACCTTGTCAATTTCCTCAATCCCGGGCCCATTAACCCCACTGAGGGGCAACCCTGATTTTACACCAGGCCTCTCACCATTCTTTCTTAACCAAGCATGGTCACACGACAGAATACTAGCATATCAGTTTTACACAGGTAAAACGCCTAGATCCTATGAGAACCTAGTAGGCTTGTCTCCTCTCCATTCCTTCCCCTTCTGGACATACCGACAAATTAGACACTTTCTCTCCACCCAGGGCACAACACAGACATGGACAAGACCACTAACCCCATTTGTGGAATTATGTACCCGAGCTCCTCCGCAGAGACATCTCATTTCCTACATATACAACGAGCTTATAGATGACGCTATCTGCCCCACTGACCCCGCACGCACAAAATGGGAAAAGGACTTGCAGATGACCTTCACAGATGAGGACTGGACATGTATCTATGAATACGTACATAAGGGTTCCCTTAATGTAGCCATTCAAGAGAATGGATATAAAGTTTTAACACGCTGGTACAGGACCCCGGCGCTCCTACATAAATTTTCTCCGACAATCCCAGATACATGCTGGAGGTGTGGAAAGGCAAAAGGGACTATGTTACATGTATGGTGGGAATGTGATCTCATTCAACCGTATTGGAAGGAGGTACACGACCTTATTACACACATTACGACGTACTCCCTAACATTTTCCCCTGCTCAATACCTCCTACATCATACCCACTTAACTAAAAAGGAATACTACAGATCACTGGCAATGCACTTGGTGAATGCGACTAGACTGTGCGTCGCGACACATTGGAGATCCACGTCCGCCCCTACGATTGGAGAGTGGTTTCGGAGGATCTCAAAGATAGAGAAGATGGAGGAGCTGTTTCATATATCGCAGGAGCGAATTCAAAAATTTACGACCACATGGGCCTGTTGGACACACTTCAAACTGTCTCAGCAATTTGGCGAATATAACCCCTGAACCTTTTCAACTTTCCCCCTTAGGGGATAGAGGGTGGAGGGGGCTGCGCCGGGGCGGGGGGGCAGGATGGAGACAGGGGGGAAGACCCGGTTCCCTTCCTCCTCCCCCCTCATTTCTTTCCCTATCAAGTCACCAATCCCCCCCTACAGCTCTTCTCTCCCCTATCTCATTATTGTAGGGCTTAGTCTCTGTGTAACTTGACCCCCCCCTCCCCTCCCTCCTCGTGCCTCTTTCTTTCTTCCTCCCTCCCCATTTGCTTTTCTCCTACCTCTTTTACCTCTTTCTCCTTTTTCTCTCCCCCTTTTCTTTTATTTTCTGTTATTTCTTGTTTCTCTCATAACCCTTGCCCTCTGAATGGTGCTATAATACTCCCTCAGTACTTACCCTGAAAGCGTTAATCAAGACAATCTGTTAAATGACTGATGTACAACCTAATATTTTGAATTTGATACTGGTTATGCCTATGTTACCTATCTGTATCTCGGATTTGTGAAACAATCTGTACCATGTAATATCCCGGTCACTGTTTACATTCTCTGTTTTGTGCATCGGACAATAAATATTATTATGGAAAAAAAAAAAAAGAAAACATACTTATTTACAAAAAATGTTAACAGAAACAAAGAAAAACTTGTTTTTTTTCAAAATGTTTGGTCTTTTTTTAATTTGTTGTGCAAAAAATGAAGAATGCAGAGGTGATCAAATACCACCAAAAGAAAGCTCTATTTGTGGGAACAAAATGATAAGAAAAATGGTTTGAGTACAGTGTAGCATGACGGCGCAATTGTCATTTAAAATGCGACAGCGCTGAAAGCTGAAAATTGGTCTGGGCGGGAAGGTGTCTAAGTGCCTGGTATTGAAGTGGTTAACCATGGTGATAGAAACTGAAGGCTGCTTCCAAGCTCGAGCAATGGTTAGTTTAGTACCCAGTAGAATGAACATAATGAGGCGTTGAGTCAGTTTTGGTGTTCCCGGATGGTGGAAGTTAAGAAGAGCTATTTGAGGAGTCTGGGGGATGGGCCTGTCCGTAAGTTTCCTAAAGATTTGGAAAACCTTATTCCAGAGTCCTCTAAGCTTAGGACAATCCCTCCAGGTATGTAGCATCGACCTCACGTGTCCGCAGTGACAGAAGCACAGTGGAGATGCGTTTGGGTACATTTTTGCAATTCTTAATGGAATGAGATACCACCACATCAGGACTTTCAGATTCACCTCAAACAGTATTATGTTCAATAAGCCTTTGAATACGGAGGTTGATGCCTTATGCCATTCCCCCAGACTCCAGCTCTGTCCCAAGTCTTTTTCCCATTCCCTCATGTAGAGAGTTTTGGAATCAGCTGAGGCGAGTGACCAGTAAATCACCGTTATCCCTCTCCGCTGCTCCATAGCCTGACCACACCACAGCTCGTATGCCGTAATCATCAGAGGATTGGGCTTAGAGGATCCCAGAGAGCAGATAAAATGAGAGATCTGGTGGAGTCTGAAACTCTCTGTGTCGGGCATTTCCAGTTTTCTAGAACAATGGGCAGGTGTTAGGGGACCCGTAGAGCTGACAAAGAAATTTTACCAAAGTCATTGAGCACCCTGCAGATATTTGGAAGTGAAGTCAATGGCGAAGTGACAAAGAGCAGTACATCATCAGCAAAAAGGGCACATTTATGAGTCTTGGGCCCACAACTTATTCCTCTGATATCAGGGTTGTCCCTGATAGCAATGGCTAGGGTCTCAATGACAATGGCAAAAATCAATGGGGAAAGGGGACATCTCTGCCTCGTACCATTGCAGATTGGGAATGATTTTAAGTAAAAGCCTTGCATTTTGATCTTTGCTTCCGGGTTGGCGTAAAGGGCCCCAATTATGTTAAGGAAGGATTGTCCGAATCCCCACTTCTGTAGGATTGGAGTCAGGTAAGACCATGACACAGAGTCAAACGCTTTCATCAGATCTAGTGAGAGCAGGAACCCCTTCTGAGGAGGACCTCCATCCCATCCTGACTGAAAGAGAGACGATGTTGATCGCCCTCAGGATCTGGTCAGGGCCCTGTCTCCCAGGTATGAAACCGACCTGGTCCTTATGTATGTAAAGACTGATGAAATTAGAGATTCTGTCTGCCAAAATTTTTGTCAAAATTTTAAGGTCATTATTAATTAATGATAAAGGGCGGTAGTTAGTAGGACAGCTAGTGTCCTTGCCTGGTTTGGGAATTACTGTGATGAAGGCGGAGTTTAAGACCTTATTAAGCGGAGTACCCGCTCGTAGATGATTGTAGAATCTAGTTAGATATGGAGTAAGGGTGGTGTAAAAATGTTTGTAGTATGGAACGGAAAAGCCATCAGTGCCAGGGGCTGAGTGATTTCGGAGGTTCTTAATGACTTGAGTTACTTCCCCAACTGAAATCGGAGAATCAAGTTCAGCCCTGTGTTGGTCTGTGATCTTAGGTATGTTTAGTGAGTTGAGAAACGATTCTCGATAGGTAGAGGAAGAGACCTTTCCTTCGCTACTATACAGGGAGCTATAGAAGGCGTGGAAGACTTCCAGGATTTTTTGAGGGTTTTATGAGAGGGTACCATCCCGAAGTCTAATTTTAGGTAAGGTGTGATGTTTGATTTTAGGGGTCAGCTAGAAGGGTACTCGTCCTATCCTTCTGGTGATAGAACCTGCCCCCCTCCCAGCGTAGGCTTTTTTCAGCTATGGCGGTAAGGGATAGATTCAGGGCAGTACGTGCCGTGTCAAGTCTTTTCGCCGAGTCCTGACAGGGGTTGCTTTTGTGTTTTGTACTTAATAGCTGAAATTCTTTTTCTAACCATTCAACCTCTGCTTTGTGAGCTTTACGAATCCTAGAGACTATTTGAATAATTTTACCCCTAATAAAGGCCTTGTGAGCTGCCCATAGTGAAGTAGGGGAAATATTGTTAAAATTGTGAAAAATGTACTAAAGCGCTGTAGTGAAAATAGATGAATCAGCAAATAAGACAATAAATATAAAGTGCAAAAAAACTTTGGAAGATAAACAAATAATAAAAGCCGCAAGCTAGATAAGTGTTCAGACACCTAAAAATAACATATGCAAATAATTAAAGTTGCGCTGATATTAACCTTCCAAAAAGATGCAATAAATTAATTGTAAGTGCTCAGATAATAAATACCATATAAATGTAAAAATACCAAGAATAAAAGATCACAAAGTGAATACACAGAAAACGTGCATGGATTAATTATCCCAATAAAGTAATGCAGTGAGATGTAGTAAAAAAAATTCCTACTGTACACATACATGAACAATCTTAATTGAGTATACCATCATCGATCCGGACAATCCCATTGATACTAAAACCATTCAAAACATGTGATTTGTTCAAATTCCACTGTGTGTTGGGATATTTCCACCAGAAGTTTGGTCTAATCATAAAGGATCCAAATAATGCTGTGTGATATAATATTTCCACCAGATATTTCTCAGATGTCCCCAGTATATGTAATACAAAAAGAATAAAGCATCATTGCGCAATGATCTCTAAATAGAAAAAACTATGCAGCACTACTCAGAGTGCACTCACATAAGCCAGAGTGAATGATAGCCTGGAAGAACAATCAGCCGCTTCGGAGAGTGGTGGATTCTCACACCGCTCGTAACCAGCTGCTGACTTAGCCTCAATAGCTGACGTCACTGACTCCTCCTATGCGTTGCGTCACCCAACACGTGACTTTTTCAAGGATCCTTGAAAGATCGTTTATGTATGTGTACAGTAGGACTTTTTTTTTTTAGAATCTCCTCCATACACAACCAGTCCCTCAGTGAGCGGGGTCAGGGTGTGAAAGAGGCTCTTGAAAAATTTGGATTGCCCTCTATTTAGTGCATAAGAGGAGATGAACGAATATAGCTGTTCATCAATGAAACCTTTCACCAGTAAGTACCGTCCCTCTGGATCCTTATACTCTGACAGAAGAGAAAACTGGGTATTGCAGGAGAAGAGTATACCTACTCCTTTAGATTTGTTGTTAGAATGTGCCAGGTAAAATTTGGGGAATTTAGCGTGTATAAAGGAAGGAGAATATGACTGGGGAAAATGCGTCTCCTGGAGAAACAATATGTCTATTTTATGGTCATGATAAGACTGGAAAATTTTCTGGCATTTAACGGGTGAATTTAGCCCCTGAACATTATGTGAAGCAATGCGTAGGGAGGGACGGTGTGTGGCGTGGTCAGCCATGGAGCAGCACAGAGGTCATTGCTAGTGATCCCCAGTCACTCACCTTCAAATCATCGGGACGCCCAGGGTTCAGATGGACAGCATTGTCAAAGGAAGCAGCCTCCAGTGTCCAGCGGGAGCACCAGCATACACACGCCACTAGAAGAACAGAGTGATTAGTACAAGTAAAAGTGAATAGAAAAGAGATACAGAAGAGAAGCATAGGGAGACAGTCCCTAGGGTGGATGTGAAATTTAAACATCTAGTCCTGTGGAAAAGTACAAGAAAAAAGGACAACCAAGACAAAACAAAACAAAAAAAGGAAGAATTTTAAGAGAAATTTTCAGTGTCCCCCAATCGATGGGTACAGAGTACAGGAGGAGGAGCAATGATACTGCTCCGCTCACGAAACTCCTAAAGTTAAATTTGTGAACATAGTAACAACAGAGAACATCACCATCAATAACTAGAACATACAATCTGTCAATAAGTTAGGCTTTGAATGAGGATAGTCTACATTCGGAGGTTCAGGGGGAACATAATGAGTGAGAGGTGGAGAGTTATGTAGATTGCTTGGTAGAGGAGGAGGATTCAGGTTTCCAGGTAGACGGAGAATAAGGAACAGAGGATGACTCCAGAAGGAGATGAGAAAGACAGTCTAGGCATCAGCCAGCGGACAGTGCACCTCTGGTGCGGAAGAGGGCTGCAACAGTCCCTAGGAAGTCCGTATGGATTTTATAGAACATTATGGGCTACCCGGAGGGAGGTTGGAGGGAGACCCAAGCAAGTAGGTTAACAGGAAGGCCAGGAAGTCCAGGGAGAACTTGGACGAGTCCCAACCCTAGATGGTGAGGGGTTTGTAGAAGGCCAGGTAACAATCCAGTATGCCATGAGTGGAGGAGAAAGATGCAGGATGTCTGCAAGATCCCAGTTATGGAGTAGGGGGAAGAACCCCCTGAGGTCAAATGATGTGTGGGTCCAGGTGGTCATTAATGCCCAAAGGGCCAGGTGGACCCAGTCCCTGTGAAGAGAACGTAAAAGGGAAGGTAGTGCAGGCCCTTAAATCAGGGAGGAATGCCTTCCTTGGCCTTCTTGCTTTTGGGTTTTGACCATAGAGATGTGAGTGGGCTAGACGGGGGTGGACGATTGGACAAACTGGAAGATGATGTTTGCATTGGAGAGGGTGGATCCGTGGAAATGAGGCCCAGTGTTTGTAGCAGAAGTTCACCTTCCTGAAATGAAGAAAATCTGTAGGGTTTGTTATGGTACTCGAACTTCAAACTGAAGGGGAACAGCCACCAATACTTGATGTTTTCCTGCATTAGTACCGTTAGTAAGGGTTTAAGTGCCCGCCGTTTCTGGATCGTGTATGGAGAAATGTCCACGTAATTTGAACTGGATGACCTCAAATTTGGATTTGCCGGGTTGAGCGGGCCTTCCGCATAAGTTCTTCTTTTAGGTTATAATAGTGTGGTTTGACCACAACATCTCGGCGCAGGCCATCAGGTCGGGGGGGTCCTAGAGCTCTATGAGCCCTATCGAGCTCCATTTTGTGTGCTCTGACATCAGGAATAAGGGTTTTGATGAGGGAATGTACCGCTTCCGGTATATCAGTGACTGTCTCAGGTAGGCCTCTGATTCTGAAGTTTAGCCTTCTGGACTTGTTTTCCAGGTCATCGATTTTGGCCATGGCAGTGTCTAATTGGTCATGTAAATCTTGAATATGATTGATATGTTGATTGACTCTGGTTATTGTAGAATCCACTCTATTCTCAACTGTTTCAATGCGAGAGCCCAGCATCTGAAGATCCATTTTAATATCAGCAGTGATCTTGGCAGCAGTCTGTGCTAACCCCCTATCTAGCATTTCTGCAAATCTGGCAAACATGAGGGAGATATCCTGGTGCTGGAGGGTGTGGGGCTCCCTGGCTTGGTACGTTAGATTCTGCCCAGGGGATGCTGCAGCTGAGGGGGACAATATTATCTCATCCAGAGTCTGGTTTAACAGAGATACTGTGGAGGCTGGAGATAAGGGGCCCCCAATGGATGTTGTGGTGGGTGCTTTACCACACACCTCCTCCTGAAGTGTGTCCCACCATGGTGAGGAGACAGATGCTCCTGTGGCAACTGCCTGTGCTGCCGTCGCCACCATCTTGGATATTGCTGAGTGTCCTGAGGTGGCTTAAAACTGGGCTGTCTAGCCTCTGTTTGCCGTCCCCACCGGTTGTAATACGTGCCCGCAGGTTTCCCCTCTGCTCCGGTGTCTTGTATGCCTCTCCCGGGTGACGTTGCTCCGTGCAGGGAGTGTCAGTGGAGCGGAGAGGGACGGAGCTCCGAGATCAGGCGGCCATCTCGGTCAGCTTCGCGCATGCGCCTCCTGATGTGTAATTAGATTAATAGATACCAACATGGCCTGTTTCACTCACCCCTTCCTGGCCTGGTCAATCTTGTACTGTATGTGAACATATATATATATATAGAAAAAGAGTCCAAGAGGTTGCTGCACTTAAAAATTTTTCTTTGCTTTATTTCACAATTTGTTCAGTAGGCATCCTGTGCCTGTGATTTTGGATTATACTTGCTTTGTAAATCCCTACTGAACAAATTGTGAAATAAAGCAAAGAAAAATTTTTAAGTGCAGCAACCTCTTGGACTCTTTTTCTATATACAAGGTCGGTGGGAAGACCTGATTGCTGGCACTAAATCGTAAGCAGAGTGCGGTTCTCCTCCACAAGTGAATATATATATATATATATATATATATATATATATATATATATATATATATATATATAATATAAAATCCCACATAAACCTACCAACATATTACAACATATACCCCCACTGGGGTCGGTTCTAACTACTAGAACTGACCCATAAATCAAACAACAAAAAAATATCATTATGATTTAAGGTGCTGAATGCTTTACAATGGCTCATATAAAATATGAAGTTGAAACTGGTTACATCTCTCTTTACCAGCCTCTAAAATATCCCCATGAAACAGTTATTAAATAATATAACTTTTAGACCATGACTGGAAAATGATTTGGTAAACATCAGTGGCCCAAATAGCTGTTAGGCCTTATTATATCACGTCAAGATCTTGAATATTGCGCAAAGACAAGCCAATGTCACAGTCCATTCTTCTGTCTGACTTCATCACATCTCTCACCATCTCACTGAAAGTAAACGTGGTATGCTCTGGGAGCTCCGATCCACATACATCAAGGATTCTCTCATCTCCAGGCTCAAGGTTCTTATTATTAAGGATGCTTTTACACAAACACCAGCAAATCCTAAAATTCTACTTCCATCTTTATAGTAAGAAGAACCATCAAAAGGTTTGGATATGGCAGTAAAAACTGTGTTGCAAACTATTTCCTTGCACTTGACATTCATGAGTCCATCTTACAAGCATTTTACAATTCACATCTGCTTCTTTCCATTTTGTATTTGAACAATGATGATCTGTTGTGTACCTGACAAGTACCTGAATTTGTTGATTGCCAGACACAATTTTCTTTTGTAATTTGCTGTAGGCCGACTCCTCATTGCCTTCAATAGAGCAGTTACTTGGATCATTCAGTCCATAATTCCAATAATTCCACCTGAATGGTATACCAACATATACATATACCCCCACATGATGGTTCAGATAAAATCAGCTTGACATCAATGTTTATCAGATCTTCTATCCAGACAAAGCGGCAGTGGAAATTCTTGCCAGTGTCCTCACCATGAAAGATAGAAAGGTCTTTTTCATCCATATATGTCATAGCCTTTAGCACAGGGATATGAAATTAGCGGACCTCCAGCTGTTGCAAAACTACAAGTCCCATCATGCCTCTGCCTCTGGGTGTCATGCTTGTGGCTGTCAGAATCTTGCAATGCCTGATGGGACTTGTAGTTCTGCAACAGCTGGAGGTCCGCAAATTGCATATCCCTGCTTTAGCATATTATAAACAACTGATTCAACAAAGTTTCAAATCATGACTGGAGTGATGAATTTCACTCACCCCTCTTAAAAATTTAAGAAAACCACCCAATATACTATAATTTATGCTATGCTAAGCCATTGTGCAGCATCTCATCTTAGATGTCAAATATATTGATCAATACGCATTATGTAATATGTACAGATGTTATGAAAATTATTTTAGGTTTATATGATTCTCTTTGATTTTAAGATAAAGTTCAAGAAATAAAACATAATGAAAATAAAAAATAAAAAGCAAAACATATCATGAAAAGGGAGAAAAATTAAAAATTAGGGTGTTCAAAATCCATTGCTTGATGAATATTGAGAGTCCATGAATTCTTTATAATTCCTTGAATAGTAATATATTGTCTATTCAGCGTTTCTCCCCCACTGGCCAGCAATGTCAGATACTTCTAGTGCTTCTGCTATTCACATGCAAACGAGCATCTCCGGCAATATCTGAAAGACAAAACTCTCCAACAAAAACTCATTAGCAAAGTCCTTAAACGTTGTTTGAAGTTAAAACAAAGCACTATTTACACGTTTGCAGTTTGAAGCTAATTCACCCCCACTGCTAGAGAAGTTTCATTTGCATTCAAAAACAAATCTGGAGAATATACGTCCCGTACCCCCTTCATCTGCTCTAATAATGTATCACGTTCCCCTCTCATCTTGTCATACTCAATATTCAGGTGGTCATATTTCTGTTTTAACTAAGAAAATGGTATCCAGGTCTTGGACCTTTTCTTATTATTATTTTGGTTGGCTCTGTTTTTTCATAGTAATATCACCTATATTTGACCTAGTGTCTCCTCTCTGGGTGTTATCATAAGATATTATCTTTTGATCTTTAGGTTCAGTATTTGTCCTAAACAATGTGGCTAAATCAATTTTGACAGCCTGCTCATTTGACTTTCTCCATAAATGGTCTGCTCTCAACAATATGTCTTTTAAATCATGAGGATTTGGGGTAACTAATAAAATATTTTGTTTGATATCTTCATGCAAAGCATCTAGAAACATACTCATATGTATCAAGCCCCCACGCTCAAATGCAAGATTATTACCGACCAATAATTCCATAATAGTTAATATCCTGTGTGACAATTCATAGGGAGATTCACTTTGCATTTGTTGGATCCTCCCATGAATAGTAACATCAGAACGTACACCATACAAAACACATAATAATTCCAGTAATATGTCCCTTGTCCTCAGAGGCTGAATACAGATTTGTTTAATTCTCATCCAAAGACCACTTCCTATAGAATGTTGCAAAACTCTTTCTAAGTCAGATGGGTTGAGATTGTACATATCTCTGACCTGCTGCACGTCACAAAACCATTTTAAAAATCTGTTTAAATCATGGTAGGGAACTATTCCTATTTCTTTAAGAATTGCGTCTAATTCTTTTGGTTTCAAAGGCTTCATTACAAGCTGAACTTCACCTGTATTATTATTATTGATATAAACTGTGGTGGTCACAGTGGGTGCAGCTGGCAATGATTTATCAGATTTAATATGAGGTTCTGTTTCATTTGATAGAAAGCTTGCGTTTGTATTTTGCTGCAGATTGCTGAATCCAAGATTAAGATAAGATAAGATTAAGATATTTATGCATATCTGTATTCTTGAGATCTCTTCTCTAATTCCATAATTCTTAATTTTAATCTCTCATTTTCTTCTGATAATTCATCACAACGTTTCGATTTCTCAAGCAAAGCTCCCCCAATGGTAACTGCATGCAATTTTAAATTTACTGTCTCAGTTTCTGGTTTTGTAACCTCTGACAAACCTTGTTGCTATTATCAACTGCAATCTGTAACTATGTTCACATACAGTACAAGATTGACCAGGCCAGGAAGGGGTGAGTGAAACAGGCCACGTTGGTATCTGTTTATCTAATTACACATATCAAAGGGGACTTGTTGATGTTAATATGCAAGAATGCAAATTAGGGCAGTGTATGACTGCAGCTGTTCACGGCTAGGGGTCATTGTCTGTCTGAAAGGCAGAAGCATATCAAATGCCTAAATGAAAACGGCCAATCAAATTGCTCAGCCATTCAGTTCATTAATATAGTTTAGTCCTGTCTGTGTGTGACTATGAAGGTACAGACCTAGGAAAAATGGAACTCTGAGTTTTATACTCTGTTGGATTTTTGTCATCTGTGGACTTTGGACCTTGTTCTGTGTTGGAAGTCAATAAAGTGCATCTCTCTGGAAGAATTGGGTTGCTGCGGAAGAGTACTTACATCATCATTATAATAACTACTAATTAATTATCTACCCACTATAATATATCACTACAGCCCCCCAAAGCACCTTGTCCCCATGTTGATGGGGAGAAGGGCCTCATCCCCACAATCGTTGCCCGGTGGTTGTGGGGGTCTGTGGGCAGGGGGCTTATCGGAATATGGAAGCCCCCTTTAACAAGGGGACCCCCAGATCTCGGTCCCCCTGTGGGAATTGGTAATGGGGTACAAATGTACCCCTACCATTTCACAAAAAAAGTGTCAAAAAGGTTAAAAAACACAAGAGATGGTTTTTGAGTAAATATGTTGGTTTCAAGAAGGTTGTTGTGGGAAAAGAATTCCTGAATCATTTTGGTAAGGGTTGTCTGAAATTCAGGGTTCCACAGTATGGAGTTGCTACAGTGCCATACAAACACAGATGGGCAGGTGTCCTCTTCCATTATTGTCATAGATATAGCAGCGTTATCTGACCATGTAATTTCGGATATGGTGGATGAGGATACTTTTTGTAATAACCACTTGTTGACCAAAAACATATCAAAATGTGTATATGAATTATCTCTCAGGAAAAATAGGTGAAATCATGTTCATTTACATGGTGGCAACCCCGCACGTCATGGATGTCTTCCACGCGTAGAAGTCCCTCCAACAATGGAGAGTGGCCTTTCCTCTGCAAGGAGGCATCCATGAGTGTATCTGCCATGAGATTGAAATCTCCACAAATAACCAAATAACCCTGTTGTTGAGCTTTAACAAACATTTTATATAATATAACATATATCTCAGTTGGTGCGAGTTGGGGACATAGACATTAATCAAAGTTTAGGTACAATTATTGTGAAAACAAATGGAAAATACAAGCACAATCTCTATAGTTTAGTAAACAAGGTGAACAATATTTATTGTGGTTAAAAACACATTCACAAAAGGGGAGCTCGTGCAAAGCGGTAAAAGTCAAAGCTGCTGCCTCTGGAACTCGGAGCCACTGTGGAATTTCCGTGCTTTGGCCATGAGCAGGGGAAAAGAGCACAGGCAGGAGGGAGCCACTGCTGCAGGTTGACAACCCTACCAGGGATGGAAGCCGGACACTGGATGGAGAGGATGCCTGACCCCACTGGGAGTGCGTTGGGAGATAGGGACGCATTTCAAAGTGTTTCAGCCTAAAAGTGGCTAACCACCGAAAATAAATACAGCGCTATAGGGGTGAGTCCAGAAATGGCTGCAACTGCTCACCAGGCGGGTCAAAAAGCCACAGGTGCTGGTAACAGGAGACAGCTGGAGCCAGAAATGGCAGAATGTAGGAGCAAGTAGTGAACTACTTCACGTATCATATACCCTAATAAGAGCAAATAATAAAGTTGTGGCTGTGTCATAGTAAAATATATACAGTATATAAAAATATCTAAAAATAAATATGGATATATTATGGATAAAACCAGAGACAAAGGCTAGGCACTATGGTCTGGGATTGAAACAAGTAACATATAAAACATGTTATATGGTGTATTGGTCTTGAGGCAACAAAATGCATAAGCTCTAAATCAGAACACATTAAGTCATAAGTAAACTATGCGTTTCTGCATGGCAGCATTGACCTAAAATGTGAGTTAGTGAAAGGATATAAGGAAAAACAAAGAGCTAACAGAAAATAAAGAATCCCCCCCCCCCCCCCAAAAAAAGTACTAGCAATAAGCTGAAACACTCCTGTCACCTACTGTTTCCAGATAGTACAAGGTTGATGATCATAACTGTGGAGGTAACTTATTTTAGTAATTCACATGCATTAAGCAATAATATATATTATAATTAATAAAAAGCTAAAAACTGTAGAATAAGATATCCAGTCATCACATCTGCAATAGTCGGTCCAGGACCAATTAAGGGGGAGCTAGTCCTGGTGTTTCAAGCCACGCTTGACATAACAAGTGGAACTTGCAGTGTGCATTCCTATGTTGGCATGTCAAGTTTGCACGCACCAATATTGAATTAAACTGATCAATCCATTGTTTAGTTGTAGGGACATGTGAAGACAACCAAAGTCTGGTAATCTGTTTATGGGCTATGTACAATAGCCTGAGTATAGTGATGTGAAGCGGAGAAGGGAAAAATTCCTCATTAACTGTTCCCAAAATACACACTAACACATCCATTGGCACTTTAGATGTGAATAAAGCGAATATGGTATCGGTAGTTTCTTTCCAGCACCTGAAGAGCTTTGGACATCTGCATAACATGTGAATCAGGTCTCCCTCCTGTCTTTTGCATTTAGTGCAAAGGGGAGACTCTTGTCTACCCCACTTAAATAACTGCACAGTTGTCTGATAAGATCTGTGTAAAATAAACAGTTGTTATAATTTATATGATAGTGAAACTGAGCTAAGGGAAATGGATTGCAAGCATGGATCCCATACATCTCCTCCAAAATTACCCAAGCCTTGCTCCCATTTACTCTTAAATGGCAGCTTAATAGAGTCTTTCTTAACAGAAGTTAGGGTTAACCACTTGACGACCGCCTCACGCCGATGTACGTCGGCAAAGTGGCACGGACAGGCAAAATCACGTACAGGGTACGTGATTTGCCTTCCGCGGGTGGGGGGTCCGATCGGACCCCCCCCCGGTGCCCGAGGCGGTCGTCCTATGTCCAGCGGCGATCGGTGATGAGGGGGAGACCATCCGTTCGTGGCCCCCCCCTCGCGATCGCCGCCGGCCAATGAAAACGCTCCTTTGCTGCTGTATGCTAAACAGCAGCAAAGGAAGTGATGTCATCTCCCCTCGGGTCGGTATTTTCCGTTCCGGCCCGAGGAGAGACGACAAGTATGTGAGTGCACAACACTACACACACACAGTAGAACATGCCAGGCACACAAATCACCCCGATCCCCCCCCCGATCGCCCCCCGATCCCCCCCCAATCACCCCCCCCCCCCCTGTCACAAACTGACACCAGCAGTTTTTTTTTTTTTTTTTTTTTTTTTTTTTCTGATTACTGCATAGTGTCAGTTTGTGACAGTGACAGTGTTGGGACAGTGTATATTACCCCCCTTTAGGTCTAGGGTACCCCCCTAACCCCCCCTAATAAAGTTTTAACCCCTTGATCACCCCCTGTCACCAGTGTCGCTAAGCGATCATTTTTCTGATCGCTGTATTAGTGTCGCTGGTGACGCTAGTTAGTGAGGTAAATATTTAGGTTCGCCGTCAGCGTTTTATAGCGTCAGGGACCCCCATATACTATCTAATAAATGTTTTAACCCCTTGATTGCCCCCTAGTTAACCCTTTCACCACTGATCACCGTATAACCGATACGGGTGACGCTGGTTAGTTTGTTTATTTTTTATAGTGTCAGGGCACCCGCCGTTTATTACCGAATAAAGGTTTAGCCCCCCGATCGCCCGGCGGCGATATGCGTCGCCCCAGGCAGCGTCAAATTAGCGCCAGTACCGCTAACACCCACACACGCAGCATGCGCCTCCCTTAGTGGTATAGTATCTGAACGGATCAATATCTGATCCGATCAGATCTATACTAGCGTCCCCAGCAGTTTAGGGTTCCCAAAAACGCAGTGTTAGCGGGATCAGCCCAGATACCTGCTAGCACCTGCGTTTTGTGCCTCCGCCCAGCCCACCCAAGTGCAGTATCGATCGATCACTGTCACTTACAAGGCACTAAACGCATAACTGCAGCGTTCGCAGAGTCAGGCCTGATCCCTGCGATCGCTAACAGTTTTTTTGGTAGCATTTTGGTGAACTGGCAAGCACCAGCCCCAGGCAGCGTCAGATTAGCGCCAGTACCGCTAACACCCACGCACGCACCGTACACCTCCCTTAGTGGTATAGTATCTGATCGGATCAATATCTGATCCGATCAGATCTATACTAGCGTCCCCAGCAGTTTAGGGTTCCCAAAAACGCAGTGTTAGCGGAATCAGCCCAGATACCTGCTAGCACCTGCGTTTTGCCCCTCCGCCCGGCCCAGCCCAGCCCACCCAAGTGCAGTATCGATCGATCACTGTCACTTACAAAACACTAAACGCATAACTGCAGCGTTCGCAGAGTCAGGCCTGATCCCTGCGATCGCTAACAGTTTTTTTTGTAGCGTTTTGGTGAACTGGCAAGCACCAGCCCCAGGCAGCGTCAGATTAGCGCCAGTACCGCTAACACCCACGCACGCACTGTACACCTCCCTTAGTGGTATAGTATCTGATCGCATCAATATCTGATCCGATTAGATCTATACTAGCGTCACCAGCAGTTTAGGGTTCCCAAAAACGCAGTGTTAGCGGGATCAGCCCAGATACCTGCTAGCACCTGCGTTTTGCCCCTCCGCCCGGCCCAGCCCAGCCCACCCAAGTGCGGTATCGATCGATCACTGTCACTTACAAAACACTAAACGCATAACTGCAGCGTTCGCAGAGTCAGGCCTGATCCCTGCGATCGCTAACAGTTTTTTGGTAGTGTTTTGGTGAACTGGCAAGCGCCAGCGGCCTAGTACACCCCGGTCGTAGTCAAACCAGCACTACAGTAACACGTGGTGACGTGGCGAGTCCCATAAGTGCAGTTCAAGCTGGTGAGGTGGCAAGCACAAGTAGTGTCCCGCTGCCACCAAAAAGACAAACACAGGCCCGTCGTGCCCATAGTGCCCTTCCTGCTGCATTCGCCAATCCTAATTGGGAACCCACCGCTTCTGCAGCGCCCGTACTTCCCCCATTCACATCCCCAACCAAATGCAGTCGGCTGCATGAGAGGCATTTATATGTCCTCCCGAGTACCCCTACCCAGCGAACCCCCCAAAAAAGATGTTGTGTCTGCAGCAAGCGCGGATATAGGCGTGACACCCGCTATTATTGTCCCTCCTGTCCTGACAATCCTGGTCTTTGCATTGGTGAATGTTTTGAACGCTACCATTCACTAGTTGAGTATTAGCGTAGGGTACAGCATTGCACAGACTAGGCGCCATTTCACAGGGTCTACCAAGATGCCATCGCATTTTGAGAGACCCGAACCTGGAACCGGTTACAGTTATAAAAGTTAGTTACAAAAAAAAGTGTAAAAAAAAAAAAAAAATATGAAATAAAAAAAAATAGTTGTTGTTTTATTGTTCTCTCTCTCTCTATTCTCTCTCTCTATTGTTCTGCTCTTTTTTACTGTATTCTATTCTGCAATGTTTTATTGTTATTGTTATTGTTATTGATTGTTATTGTTATTGTTATTGTTATTGATTGTTATTGTTATTGTTATTATGTTTTATCATGTTTGTTTTTCAGGTGTGTAATTATTTACACTTTACTGTGCTTTATTGTTAACCATTGTTAACCATTTTTTTGTCTTCAGGTACGCCATTCACGACTTTGAGTGGTTATACCAGAATGATGCCTGCAGGTTTAGGTATCATCTTGGTATCATTCTTTTCAGCCAGCGGTCGGCTTTCATGTAAAAGCAATCCTAGCGGCTAATTAGCCTCTAGACTGCTTTTACAAGCCGTGGGAGGGAATGCCCCCCCCCCCCCACCGTCTTCCGTGTTTTTCTCTGGCTCTCCTGTCTCAACAGGGAACCTGAGAATGCAGCCGGTGATTCAGCCAGCTGACCATAGAGCTGATCAGAGACCAGAGTGGCTCCAAACATCTCTATGGCCTAAGAAACCGGAAGCTACGAGTATTTCATGACTTAGATTTCGCCGGATGTAAATAGCGCCATTGGGAAATTGGGGAAGCATTTTATCACACCGATCTTGGTGTGGTCATTTGCTTTGAGGGCAGAGGAGAGATCTAGGGTCTAATAGACCACAATTTTTTCAAAAAAGAGTACCTGTCACTACCTATTGCTATCATAGGGGATATTTACATTCCCCGAGATAACAATAAAAATGATTAAAAAAAAAAATATGAAAGGAACAGTTTAAAAGTAAGATTAAAAAAGCAAAAAAATAATAAAGAAAAAAAAAAAAAAAAAAAAAAACACCCCTGTCGCCCCCTGCTCTCGCGCTAAGGCGAACGCAAGCGGCGGTCTGTCGTCAAACGTAAACAGCAATTGCACCATGCATGTGAGGTATCACCGCGAAGGCCAGATCGAGTGCAGTAATTTTTCCAGTAGACCTCCTCTGTAAATCTAAAGTGGTAACCTGTAAAGGCTTTTGAAGGCTTTTAAACATGTATTTATTTTGTTGCCACTGCACGTTTGTGCGCAATTTTAAAGCATGTCATGTTTGGTATCCATGTACTCGGCCTGAGATCATCTTTTTTATTTCATCAAACATTTGGGCAATATAGCGTGTTTTAGTGCATTAAAATTAAAAAAAGTGTGTTTTTTCCCCAAAAAATGCGTTTGAAAAATCGCTGCGCAATTACTGTGTGAAAAAAAAAAATGAAACACCCACCATTTTAATCTGTAGGGCATTTGCTTTAAAAAAATATATAATGTTTGGGGGTTCAAAGTAATTTTTTTGCAAAAAAAAAAAACTTTTTCATGTAAACAATAAGTGTCAGAAAGGGCTTTGTCTTCAAGTGGTTAGAAGAGTGGGTGATGTGTGACATAAGCTTCTAAATGTTGTGCATAAAATGCCAGGACAGTTCAAAACCCCCCCAAATGACCCCATTTTGGAAAGTAGACACCCCAAGCTATTTGCTGAGAGGCATGTCGAGTCCATGGAATATTTTATATTGCGACACAAGTTGCGGGAAAGAGACAAATTTTTTTTTTTTTTTTTTTTTTTTGCACAAAGTTGTCACTAAATGATATATTGCTCAAACATGCCATGGAAATATATGAAATTACACCCCAAAATACATTCTGCTGCTTCTCCTGAGTACGGGGATACCACATGTGTGAGACTTTTTGGGAGCCTAGCCGCGTACGGGACCCCGAAAACCAAGCACCGCCTTCAGGCTTTCTAAGGGCGTGAATTTTTGATTTCACTCTTCACTGCCTATCACAGTTTCGGAGGCCATGGAATGCCCAGGTGGCACAAAACCCCCCCAAATGACCCCATTTTGGAAAGTAGACACCCCAAGCTATTTGCTGAGAGGTATAGTGAGTATTTTGCAGACCTCACTTTTTGTCACAAAGTTTTGAAAATTGAAAAAAGAAAAAAAAAAATGTTTTTTCTTGTCTTTCTTCATTTTCAAAAACAAATGAGAGCTGCAAAATACTCACCATGCCTCTCAGCAAATAGCTTGGGGTGTCTACTTTCCAAAATGGGGTCATTTGGGGGGGTTTTGTGCCACCTGGGCATTCCATGGCCTCCGAAACTGTGATAGGCAGTAAAGAGTGAAATCAAAAATTTTCACCCTTAGAAATCCTGAAGGCAGTGATTGGTTTTTGGGGTCCAGTACGCGGCTAGGCTCCCAAAAAGTCCCACACATGTGGTATCCCCATACTCAGGAGAAGCAGCTAAATGTATTTTGGGGTGC
The DNA here is from genome assembly GCA_037952925.1 of Lithobates clamitans. Lineage (NCBI taxonomy): Eukaryota > Metazoa > Chordata > Amphibia > Anura > Ranidae > Lithobates > Lithobates clamitans. The sequence goes on from JBBGZY010000689.1 coordinate 3,800,687, forward strand.
AATTCCACATATGCCCATGGCCTGTGTGAGCAATATATCATTTAGTGACAACTTTATGAAAAAAAAAAAAAAAAAAAAAAAAAGTGTCACTTTCCCGCAACTTGTGTCAAAATATAAAATATTCCATGGACTCAATATGCCTCTCAGCAAATAGCTTGGGGTGTCTACTTTCCAAAATGGGGTCATTTTGGGGGGTTTTGTGCCACCTGGGCATTCCATGGCCTCCGAAACTGTGATAGGCAGTGAAGAGTGAAAGCAAAAATTTACACCCTTAGAAATCCTGAAGGCGGTGATTGGTTTTCGGGGCCCCGTACGCGGCTAGGCTCCCAAAAAGTCCCACACATGTGGTATCCCCATACTCAGGAGAAGCAGCTAAATGTATTTTGGGGTGCAATTCCACATAGGCCCATGGCCTGTGTGAGCAATATATCATTTAGTGACGACTTTTTGTAAATATTTTTTTTTTTTTTTTTTTTTGTCATTTTTCAATCACTTGGGACAAAAAAAATAAATATTCAATGGGTTCAACATGCCTCCCAGCAATTTCCTTGGGGTGTCTACTTTCCAAAATGGGGTCATTTGGGGGGGTTTTGTACTGTCCTGCCATTTTAGCACCTCAAGAAATGACATAGGCAGTCATAAACTAAAAGCTGTGTAAATTCCAGAAAATGTACCCTAGTTTGTAGACGCTATAACTTTTGCGCAAACCAATAAATATACGCTTATTGAGATTTTTTTTACCAAAGACATGTGGCCGAATACATTTTGGCCTAAATGTATGACTAAAATTTAGTTTATTGGATTTTTTTTATAACAAAAAGTAGAAAATATCATTTTTTTTCAAAATTTTCGGTCTTTTTCCGTTTATAGCGCAAAAAATAAAAACCGCAGAGGTGATCAAATACCATCAAAAGAAAGCTCTATTTGTGGGAAGAAAAGGACGCAAATTTCGTTTGGGTACAGCATTGCATGACCGCGCAATTAGCAGTTAAAGCGACGCAGTGCCAAATTGGAAAAAGACCTCTGGTCCTTAGGCAGCATAATGGTCCGGGGCTCAAGTGGTTAAATATATTCTAGAAATCATATCATCATTTTTATTCCTGTCTAACATCGTCTCCCCCACCAAAGGATGCTCTGCTAATGTAAGACTGGAGAATCAGGCCTGAGCTTGTAGGGCATGTCTCAACTGAAGGTGTCTATTAAATTGTTGTTTAACCACATCAGCCCCGGAAGGATTTACCCCCTTCCTGACCAGAGCATTTTTTTGCATATTTGGCACTGCGTCGCTTTAGCTGACAATTGCGCGGTCATGCGACGTTGTACCCAAACAAAATTGACATACTTTTTTTCCCGCAAATGGAGCTTTCTTTTGGTGGTATTTGATCACCTCTGCGTTTTTTTATTGTTTTTTTTTTTGCGCTATAAACAATATAAGAGCGACAATTTTGAAAAAAAAGCAATATTTTTTTACTTTTTGTTACAATAAATATCCCCAAAAAATATATAAAATAACAAATTTTTTCCTCAGTTTAGGCCGATATGTATTCTTCTACATCTACTAAAAAATCGCAATACGCGTATATTGATTGGTTTGTGCAAAAGTTATAGCGTCTACAAAATAGAGGATAGTTTTATGGTATTTTTATTATTAATTTTTTTTTTACTAGTAATGGCGGCGATCTGCGATTTTTATCGGGACTGCGACATTATAGCGCACACATCGGACACTTTTGACACTATTTTGGGACCATAGTCATTTATACAGCGATCAGTTCTATAAATAGCCACTGATTACTGTATAAATGACACTGGCAGGGAAGGGGTTAAACACTAGGGGCGATCAAGGGGTTAAGTGTATCCTAGGGAGTGATTCTAACTGTGGGGGGGGGGGGGCTACCACTGACATGACAGCGATCACTGCTCCCGATGACAGTGAGCAGTAGATCTCTGTCATGTCATTAGGCAGAACAGGCAAATGCCTTGTTTACATCATCATCATTATAGTCATCTCCCTGTTCTCCCTCTCAATCTCATGATCGCGGACCGCTGGGGAACATCGAGTTCGTGGGACTGGCAGGCGCACATGCCCACAAGTTCAAAGGGACGTGCAAGTACGCCCATTTGCCTGTACGAGCCATTCTGCCGACGTATATGTGTGTGCGGCGGTCGGCTAATGGCTAGGCAAGGCAAACTCCACCTGAAGTTCCAGAAAGGGCTTTAGTACGTTTTGGGAGTATAGTTGAAAAATGTACCTTATGCTTAAGGCCTCCCAAGCTTGGAAACCTTCAAGATTACATAGCTCTTTATAGTAGTTATGCCACAAAGCTTTCTTTAAGAAAACCGGCAATTCCTAAAAAGTTTTTAACTGTAATCCATAGTTAGTGAAATGGCAGGGCCTGCCTCTAGGTATGACAGAAGCACTCGTTCTGAGGAGTCACCTAAGAGAAGTCTGCCTATTGGATCCTCGGGATCAGGTAATCCCCATCCCCCTAGCTGCTGGAGCTGTATAGCCATGAAGTATTGTTTAGGAATAGGGACCATCAATCCTCCTTGGTCTTTACCATATTGTAGGGTAGGGATGAGCCGAACACCCCCCGGTTCAGTTCGCAGCAGAACCTGCGAACGGACCGAAAATTTGCACGAACGTTAGAACCCCATTGATGTCTATGGGACTCGAACGTTCGAAATCAAAAGTGCTCATTTTAAAGGCTAATTTGTATGGTATTGTCCTAAAAAGGGTTTGGGGACCCGGGTCCTGCCCCAGGGGACATGTATCAAAGCAAACAACACTTTTAAAAATGGCGATTTTTTTCGGGAGCAGTGATTTTAATGATGCTTAAAGTTAAAAAAAAAAGTGAAATATTCCTTTAAATATCGGACCTGGGGGGTGTCTATAGTATGCCTGTAAAGTGGCGCGTGTTTCCTGTGCTTAGAACAGTCCCTGCACAAAATGTCATTTTTAAAGGAAAAAAGTAATTTAAAACTGCTTGCGGCTTTAATGTAATGTCGGGTCCTGGCAATATGGATGAAAATCAGTGAGACAAACAGCATGGGTACCCCCCAGTCCATTACCAGGCCCTTTGGGTCTTGTATGGATATCAAGGGGAACCCCGCACCTAAATTAAAAAAAGGAAAGGCGTGGGGCCACCAGGCCCTATATACTCTGAACAGCAGTATACAGGCGGTGCAAACAAGACAGGAACTGTAGGTTTGTTGTTAAGTGGAATCTGTTTGTAATTTTGTTTTCAAAATCTTTATTTATCCAAAACAGTTTTACAAAAAAAATTTTTACATAACAAGCAAACCACATACACATCTAGCCATACAGTTATATTTAACATTCTACTATATGCTCTGGGTCTCTGACCCCTATCTGTTAGCATGCAATAATGCAATAGAAATGTGTATTATCAGAATATTCCCCCCCCCCCCTCACAGACAGACCACACACTCTCCGAGAGAAGAAAGAAAAAAAAAAAAGGGGAAAGTTTAACCCTACCATAATATGTCTTATTCTGCGTCTCTTACCATCTCTCCTTCTCTGAGCAATTGTGAAGAGGTACTATACTCTGTCCATCTAGACCATGCATTAGCTGACTGATTACTCAGACCCTCCTCTATTACCTTTCTCTCCTCCATGGCACGCATCTCCGCCATCTCACTCTCCCATTCCATCATAGCGGGCATATTTGTCCTTTTCCATTTTCTGGCTATGCAAGTACGTGCTGCTGTCAAGAAATATTTTAATATACCTTTCTTTATGCTTTTCAAAGAGCCAGGTATCATAGACAAGATCGCTATTTGTACATCTGGGTAAAGATTTTTACCAGTCATATCTCTGTAGATTTCAAAGATTTTTTGCCAGAATGGCTGTATTTTGGGACAATAATACCATATGTGAGACATTGTGCCTCGAGCTGTATGACATCTCCAACATTCCTCATTATTGATCGTGCTTATCTTATGTAGATCCACAGGGCATTTATACCATCTGGCTAAGATCTTATAGTTCCTTTCTTGATGTTTAATAGATATTGATAATTTATGAGTTACTGTAATAGCTCCATCCCATTTGTTCTTAGGAAACTCCATACCCAGTTCTCTTTCCCATTTCTTAGTGTAGGGTATATCTTGGTTTTGACCTTCAATATTCAGGATCCTATATATCTTTGATAAGACATGTGTCGGTCTCTCTGATTGAATAAGAATTTTTTCTAGTGAAGTAAAGGGTCTGTCCAAAGCAGCTTCTTTTGTTAAGGACAAAATGTATCCATGGAGTAGGCCATGCAACATCCATTTATTTTTATGTTCTTCTCCCATATTTTCTAGTGGGAGAATTTTTCCCCCCTCCATCGTTTCCACTATCCTAGTGGCTTGATCATTTTTCCATTTAAGGAATGACTTAGCTTCCCTAGTAAGTGGGAATTCTGGGTTACTAAATAATGGGGTCATAGGCCCTCTAAGGGTTGAACCATATCCCTTTTTTAACATTGTATCCCAGGCTTTCATTGTCGAGACTACTAAGAGCGGCATATGTCCTTCCTTTCCTTTTTAATCCATGGCAGAGATTTCAATTTTAGACCTGTTATCTCTTCTTCTAAGCTCACCCATTGCTTATTGTTACCATTATGAAACCAGTCTACTATTCTGGTAACCATTATTGCTTTAAGGTACATTGCTATATCGGGGAGGGTAAGGCCCCCTTGTTCTTTGGGTTTATTTAAAACTCTTCTACTGATTCTAGGCATCTTGCCAGCCCATATAAATTGCCCAATTATCCTACGGAGCCTATTCAAGCTGTTTGAAGCCGGAAATATAGGGATTGTTTGTAGGATATATAATATTTTGGGGAGTATATCCATTTTTATAATATTTATCCTACCCATCCAAGAAAATGTGCCTTTTTCATATTGCTGGAGAGTTTTCGTTATTTTATGCATTATTGGGACATAATTAAGATTCTCTAGTTTCTTCAAATCGTTGGGGATGAGTACGCCAAGGTATTTAATGGCACATTCTTGCCATTTAAAGGAAAAGTCCTTTTTAAGCAGCTCTACCATACTCTTTGGCATATTGATATTCATTATTTCTGATTTACTGTAGTTCACTTTAAAATTACTTAACGTATCAAAATGATCCAATTCTTCTATCAGATTAGGTAGTGTTATCAGAGGGTTTGTAATATACAGCAAGATATCGTCTGCATATACAGACATCTTGTACTCTATTCCCCCCACCTTTATTCCTTATATGTCTTTATTACCTCTAATCGCCCTTAATAGGTGCTCCATTACAAGTATATATAAGATTGGAGATAGTGGGCATCCTTGCCTAGTTCCATATGATATACATATTTCCTCCGATAAGTCCCCGTTCACCCGAATCTTAGCCGTTGGATGCTGGTAAAGGGCCATGATTTTATCCAACATTACAGAGCCCACCCCCCACTGCATCAATGTCCCTTTAAGGAAGCTCCATCCCACCCTGTCAAACGCTTTTTCAGCATCTATTGCCACTAAACAGGATGGGGTGGAGCCCCTCTGGACATATTCCAACAGTGTAAGTGTTTTCATAGTGTTGTCTCTTGCCTCTCTACCCTTCACAAACCCCACCTGGTCTAGGTGTATATACCTAGGTATCAAGGGGGTGAATCTATTAGCAATAATCTTGGAGTATATTCTGTGATCAATGTTCGTTAGAGAGATTGGTCTATAGTTACTGCACAAGGTATGATCCTTATCCGGTTTTGGTACTAGAGCGATGAAGGCTTGCATACCCTGTGCACCAAAAGGCACTGTTGTAGATACTGCATTAAAGGTCCGCTTCATTATTGGTGTAAGTTCTTCTTTAAATATTTTATAGAACCGTGGGGAGAAGCCATCTGGACCTGGACTTTTCCCTATGGTTAAAGAGTCGATTACCTTCTGTATTTCTTCTAAGGAGAATTCTTCCTCTAACTGTGCTATTTCTTCTATTGTTAACGTAGGGAGTGCTGTATCTTTTATATATTGCTGTATATTTTGTTTATGGCATTCTAGATCTTTATTGGCGTTATTCTTAGGTATATTATATAATTTCGTGTAGAATGTCTGAAACTCTTTCATAATACCTTTTGGGTCAAATTTCATATCCCCCAAATATGTCTTAATTTTAACTATGGGCAATATATTACTCCTATTTTTTAGGGCCCTTGCTAATAATTTACCTGGTTTATTACCCTGTTGATAATATAGGGAGCGATTATTATCCCTGATTTGTAATGTCCTCTCGTTCAACAGTGTTTGTAGCTCTGTTTTAAGTTCTGTTAATTCCATTAGGGTTTCCCTTGTTAAGTTAACTTTGTGTTGTGATTCGACAATCGATATTTCCTTCATTAATGGGGTTATTCTACTATTTTTCATTTTTTTTAGTCTGGCCCCATGTTTTATGAAAAGTCCTCTAATAACACACTTTAATGCCTCCCATTGGATCGGTAGAGATGTATTATCTCCGATATGGTCCTTTGAAAAGTCAGTTATCGCTTTTCTTATCTCTTTTACACATGCTTCATTATACATCAGGTTATCATTGAGTCTCCAGGTTCCTTTATTATTCTCACCCTTAAGTGTGTCTATTACCAAAAATATAGGCGCGTGGTCAGACCATATAGAAGTACCTATCTCGGTTGAGGCAGATACCTCTACCCCCTTCTGGTTTATTAGGAAGAAGTCTAATCTGTGATATGATCCGTGGACTTTTGAGTGAAACGTAAAATCTTTCTCCGTTGGGTGCATTTCCCTCCAGATGTCCACCAGCTGGCATTGTACCAACATTTCTTTAAATCTAATTTTATCATTACTGGTCTGTACCATTGATGGTGCTGTGGTATCCATATTTCTGTCCATAACAAAATTGAAGTCACCACCTATTATTATTATTCCTTCTGCCTTTTCCATAGATTCCTTGATCATTTGGAGTCCTACTTTGAGCTGATTTTGATTGGGTAAGTATATATTAACAAAAGTATATTTTTTACCATATATATTTAGTTTAAGGAGAATTAATCTCCCATCTTTATTACACCACTCTTCGAGCAATTGATATGGAATTGTTTTATGGATTGCAATAGACACACCCTTTGATTTAGAGTATCTAAAAGAGTCATGAAACCATGTAGTATAATATCTATTTTGGAGATTGGGGATATGGTCCGCTCGGAAATGCGTCTCCTGGAAGAAGACAACACCCACCTTCTGTCTATGGAGAGAGTATAGTACCTGAGCACGCTTTACCGCTGAATTGAGACCTCTGATATTGTATGAGCATATTTTCATTGTCTAAAAAAAAAGAAAAAGGGGGAAAAAGGAAAAAGAGAAATATAACCCACTTCCACACACAACACACACTACCCGACTCACAACCTATTGACTCTAAAACAGTCTGTCTTACAAATATGTAAGTTCCCTAATATGGGGGTTTCCGACCCTGACGACCAATTATTGCCGCCCAGTCCGTGTCCACACGCTGGATTTTAAAATTTATACATTTACTATAATACTTCCTATTTTAATTCTTTAATATCTCAAAATACCTAACAACTACAAGGATTATTTCCCCTCTCCACTCTCCCATCCCTCCCATCCCTCCACAGGCCCGATCCTGAGCACCAAAGAGGATGCAGGAGAAGCCAAAGAGGGGGGGGGTAAGAAGAGAGAGAGAAGAAGGGGAAAGAGAAAGGAAGGAGAGAAAAAAAAAAAAAACACCCGCCTACTGCCTCTTATTACATTTATCTGTATCTTATCTTTATAATAAAGAAAGCTTTAGTGATCTTATTCATAACATAATATAAACCTACTCGTCACTAAAGTATAGTGACAATGACCCACCCCTCCCACCCCGCATCCAATAACTTTTATTATAACCTTTATAAATGAGTAAGAGGAGCGTAAAAATCCTACTATCCAAGAAGAAAAAAAAAAGAAAAAAAAACCTTCTCATTTTTTGAAGTATTCATAACCAATATAAAAATAACAAATTATGCCCCACACAAAAAAAAAACAAAAAAAAACCCCGTACTCACAATCTTACCCAAATTGTGACATTTACATTTAGTGCATACTCTTTCCATAACTATGAAGTGAAAGTGTTACATTCATACAAAAACAAAATATAAACTTAATTAAAACAATGCATATTATGACTTTGTGTTTAAACCATTCTAAAAAAAATATCCATAGCCATTATAAAGGTAACAACTTAAACCCCACAAAAAAAAAAAAAAATAGTAAAAATATCCATAGCCCTAAGAAAAATAGCAATCTAAACACCCCGCAGAAAAAAAAAAAAAAGAACCCCGAAAACAGAATTTTCCACCTAAGTTTGATATTTAGAGCATAAACTTTCCAAATACACGAAACAATAGTGCATCATTCATATAAGAAAAAATAAACATATTAGGAGACACTACATTTCATGAAATTGTATTTAAACCCTTCTGATTACTCTGTTTATAGTGCCATTAAACGGGGAGAGGAAAAAAAAAAAAACCCTCTAACTCTATATCCAAACACTTAACATCATTTAATCTTTATAGCAAAAAATTATCTTTAAACCAATAGTGTTACATTTGACTTTTTAGTGATCCTTATTCCTTGCATATTATAAATCCACATTCCTCTAGAAACACCATATATCCGATCCTCCCCCTAATACCCCATGGTGTATAATATGTGATATGTAGTGCATTAAATATCCGGTGTAAATATCCAGTGTTATCTAAATAATGCTGTATATAATACTGACAGACAGCATCATATAACATTATGTTTAACTCTACCGAAGAGTGTCTATTAAAAGGTGTTAAAAAAAAATAAAAAAATTTCTTTTTCTTTTCCCTTTCCCTTTCTATCTTCTTCCTTCTCCTTTAAAAAGAAAATGAATTGGCAAAAGTGCATTATATATTTATGTGTACGATGACTTAACCACTATCCCTTCAACAGGCTAATCTAGTGTAAAAAAAAAAAAAAAAAGGAAAAGAAAATGAATTAGCAAAAGTATATTATATATTTATGTGTACGATGACTTGACCACTAACCATACAAAAGGCTAATCTGGTGTAGAAAAAAAAAAAAAAAACCCAGAAAAAAAGATAAAAAAAAAAAAAAAAGAGGGGGGGAAAAACCTCTGTTTATTTTACCGTAATATTATCCTTATATTGATGAGTCTAATCAGCTTAATATACTCTAAAAAAAAAAAAGGGGAGGAACTCCCTCCCTTCCCCCACCCCCTCCACCCATAATCATCCCTTCAGCCATACACCATCAAGATTATTTAAATACTTTCATGTATGAGACAGGCCAGTCCGGTATTTCTATTTCCATTAAATTGAGAGTTGAGAGAAACTGCGGAAGATCCTCCAAATCCCTGAATATTACATTTAGACCCTCTTTTTGCACTTGAAGTTGGAATGGGAATTTCCATCTGTATTGTAGATTGTTCTTCCTTAACTGCTCCACTAGGGGTTTTAATGCCCTTCTACGATCTAATGTAAATTTTGACAGATCTTGGAAGAGTTGTATTGGGGCACCCTCATACTGGATAGCGTCCTTTTGACGAGCAGCAGACATAATTCTATCTTTGATATGAGCGTAGTGTAGTTTGCATATAACGTCCCGTGGTTTACTAGAATCTTGTTTTCTCATTCCTGATATCCTATGAGCTCGGTCAATTATTAGTTCATTGGCTTCTATCCCTTGTGTTAACTCTTGAAAGATCTTTTGCAGTGTAGGTATTAACTCATTAGCCTTCACATCTTCCTTTAATCCTTTAATTCTAATATTAGATCTTCTGCTTCTATTTTCTTGCTCATCAAGACTATTTATTATTTGGTTAATTTGAGTTTCTTGTTTTTGCACACTATTCATTATTTTCTATAGTACCTGTTCCGTTTGTGACACTTTTGTGTCTAATCTAGTAGTCTTTTCTTGAGTGGCTTTAGTAGATTCCTTCAGCTCCTGGATCTCCGCTTTATATGAATTCTCCAGTCTATGCACATACTGGTCCATATCTTCCCTGGTAGGGAGGGATTGAATATATTTTCTCATATCCCAATTCTCTTTGTCCATTACTTTTGGATCACTTATTGATCCTGTTGTATCTATCAGTGAGCTATTTCTGGGATGTTGTACTTGCATTTCTCCAGATGTTCTAGATGTAACCGATGCTACTTCAATATTAGAGATATCCTGTGATGTATGTAGGGTTTGTATTGCTTGGGGAGATTGCAGTAGTAATTGTTGAAAAATCTCTTTTATATCCAAGGTTTGTGTGGTTTGTGTCCCTGTGGGGTTTTTATTTTTGTTCTCCGCCTTGTCTTTCTTATTTTTCTGTAGCTGTGGTGTTTTATTTCCTTTCTTTGGCGCCATATTTTTAGAGGGGCGTTTTATCTCGATTTTTGTTTATTCCTATTTCCAATTTCCGGGGGGGATGATTATATGTATGGAAAATAGTTAGCCCCTTTATTTCTGAATGAATATAGGATGCAGAGAGCAATCTTATCCTATTACTGTTATTAACCCTTTAGGTAGAGAGCCATGGATTTTAAACACCTCAAGCATATACTAACCACTGCTACCAGAACAGATCTCAAGTATTTATAACAGTAGCTTCTCTTTCCCACTCCTTTTCCCCTACAAGGGGCTATTGTACACCGTCCAGATCTAAATATATGTCTCTATGGTTTTAGCAAGTCCTGGAACAAGCCTGGAATATAGCAGAATTACTTATCTTACCGGTGTCCTGTAGCGACTCTCCTGTGTGGTAAGGATTTCCCAGCTGATATTTTGGACAGGAGAGAAGTGAAACTGAAACCTTTAGGGGAGACTCACACGGTCCTCCTGATCACTGCTGTTCTGAGACCCACGATCCCCACCACGGAGCGCGTCCTGCCAGTGGTCCGTCCCCGCCGAGCCCGCCGACTGTGTGTGCAGATCCGTCAAGGCTCCCAACTGGCCCCGCGCTGGCACGTGGTGTCAATCCGATCCCCCGCTCGGCACTCCACAGGAATCTCCACAGGTATCACTGTTTCCCTTGGACATACGATCTCCCCTAATTGCTTGCTGGTTATAGAGCCTGTCGTTCTTACTTGTTTCACGAGTTTCAGGCTAAACAATCCCCCCGATGGTGCTGTATGACCAGGGTTGAATATAGGTATTTGAGCCTTTAAAACAGCCGTTTAATCTTCTCCATATCACAGCATCACTAGCAGCTGTTCTCTGTAGCTTATCAGCGTGTCAGACACTCAGGTTCACTGAGCGGCCATCCTGGGCGTCAGCTCCTCCCCCCACCGGATTTATCTGTTTGTAATTTTGAACTGGTACATTTTTAACGTGTTTAGCTCCAGCCAAAAAATCTATTTTAAGCTTTTTGGAAAACATAGGGAAGGGTTATCACCCCTGTGACATTTGTTTTGCTGTCTGTGCTCCTCTTCAGAAGATTTCACCTCATTTTTTGTCCCAATGACAAATGTCTTTTTGAAAATTTGGGGGTTTTTTTGAAACAAGGATTGGTGATAAAGCATCAGTGGAAAGGAGAAACGTTTTTCCCATATTAACTCTTACAGGAGAGAATTTCCCTTCCTAGATTTCATCTCACTTGCTGTTGTATCCTTCCGTTTGCAAGTAGGAGTCATTTGTAAGTTGGATGTTTGAAAGTAGGGGCCTGCCCTATATACTCAGCAGAAATTTGGGCCTTAGGTGTTGTTGTGGCCACAACACTGTAAGCCCTCACAGGGCCCTGCTGTGAAATATTAGATCAAGAATTGTAATTACATGCCCCTGTTAAACAGGGGCAGAAAAATTGGGCCTTTGGTGGTGGTGGTGGTGCTAGTGCTCACTCGCTCTTGGTGGGTGCAGAAATGGGCCCTGCTGTGAAATTCTAGATCAAGAATTGTAATTACACGCCCCTGTTGAACAGGGGCTGAAAAATTGGGCCTTAAGCACTGGTGCTGGTGCCACAACACTGCAACCCCTCACAGATACTCTAATTGGAACACAGAAACGAGCCCTGCTGCAAAGTATTGCATCAAAAATTGTAATTACACTCCCCTGTTAAACAGGGGCTGAAAAATTGGGCCTTAGGCACTTGTGCTGGTGCCACAACACTGTAACGCCTCACAGATACTCTAGTTGGAAAGCAGGAACGAGCCCTGCTGAAAAGTATTGCATCAAAAATTGTAATTACACACTCCTGTTAAACAGGGGCTGAAAAATTGGGCCTTAGGCACTGGTGGTAGCGCCCAGAACCAAAAATGTTCTAACAAGCTATCAGCATGATCATTGAGGAGGAAGAGGATAATTACTCAGGATAGTCCCTCAGCATCAGCATAGGCAGTTTTTGAAGGGATCTAAGATTTCAAAAAAAAATATTCGGTTACATCAGCATCAGGTGCTTGGTAGCTGGTGGTGATCCAAGACTGATTCATTTTTTATGAAGGTCAGTCGATCGACCGAGTCGGTGGACAGATGCACCCTGTGATCGGTTACAAAGCCTCCAGCAGCACTGAATGTGTGTTTCGAAAGAACGCTGGATGCAGGACAGGCCAGTAGCTCAATTTCATACTGTGCAAGCTCTGGCCAGTGATCCATCCTCAAGACCCAGTAACCCAGAGGATTTTCGGTGGGAAAGGTGTCCAAGTCAGACCTTGCCCCTAGGTATTCCTGCACCATGTAAAACAGACGCTGGTGATGGTTGCTGGAACTGATCATACCTTGGGGCTGCGGACCAAAAAATTGTCTGAACGCATCGGTCAGACGGTCAACTTCTCCACCGCTCCTTCTTTGACTGACCGAAGCCTCAGCAACACGTTGTCCAGAAACAGGAGTTTGTAACCTCCCAGTCTCTGGGAACGCCTTTCTGCAAGGCCTCCCGAAGATGTTTCATCCTCTGCTCCCTCTGCGATGGCAAGATAAGGTCTGCAACCTTACCCTTGTAACGTGGATCAAGGAGGGTTGCCAACCAGTATTGGTCCTTCTCCTTGATACCACGAATACGAGGATCCTTACGCAGGCTTTGCAGGATCAGGGAGGCCATGCAGCGTACCTTTTACAGGTAGTTTTAGGTGAACACTGTGCAGAGCTCGCACTACACTAACTTGTAGCTTAATTAGCTGCCTGCAGTAGTGATAGGATCAGGAAAACACCACCAACCTTCTACAGGTAGCTTTAGCATGAACACTGTACAGAGCTCGCAAAAAAATAACTTGTAGGTTTAGCTGAACACTGTGAGGAGGACGAACTACACTAACTTGTAGCTTTAGCTGAACACTGTGAGGAGGACACACTACACTAACTTGTAGCTTTAGCTGAACGCTGTGCAGAGGTCACACTACACTAACTTGTAGCTTTAGCTGAACACTGTGAGGAGGACGCACTACACTAACTTGTAGCTTTAGCTGAACACTGTGAAGAGGTCACACTAAACTAACTTGTAGCTTTAGCTGAACACTGTGAGGAGGACACACTACACTAACTTGTAGCTTTAGCTGAACACTGTGCAGAGGTCTCACTACACTAACTTGTAGTTTTAGCTGAACACTGTGAGGAGGACGCACTACACTAACTTGTAGCTTTAGCTGAACACTGTGCAGAGTTCGCACTACACTAACTTGTAGTTTTAGCTGAACACTGTGAGCAGGATGCACTGCATTAACTTGTAGCTTTAGCTGAACACTGTGCAGAGGTCTCACTGCACTAACTTGTAGTTTTATCTGAACACTGTGAGGAGGACGCACTACACTAACTTGTAGCTTTAGCTGAACACTGTGCAGAGGTCTCACTACACTAACTTGTAGTTTTAGCTGAACACTGTGAGGAGGACGCACTACACTAACTTGTAGCTTTAGCTGAACGCTGTGCAGAGGTCACACTAAACTAACTTGTAGCAAGTAGAGCACCATGTGGACAAGTGGACATTCCAAAAGAAAAAGATGAATATCCTCTAGGGTGGGGGAAGCTTAAAAGGAGTAAATATCCATATAAAAGCCCCTTAAAGTGTGCAAGAGATCAGCGTGTGATGTGGTAAGCTCTCCTGTAGGCATGACAAGGACAGGAATAAATGAGGAAATCCTATTAGTTTTCGCCGGCATGGCCAACATAGGGCTCGTACCTTTATGGTCCGTCTTCATAGAATGCTTGCTGTTGGAAAAAGCAGTTGTTCTCAGCTTTCATTAAAGAGACCTGTCCTGCCATAGCCTGTGCTTCTAACCAAGCTCTCTTAGTTCTATCATTTGATTTAGTTACATAAGCAAACTCTGCCTTAGCAGCCTCATGTAAAATACTGTAGTTTCCCATGCTTTGGTTCCTGTTTTAATGATGGAGATAAGTTTTATAAACTGCTCTCATAAAAAGGCTTTGGGGTATTCCATAGCATGCATAGAAGCAGTGTTTTCATTAACTACAAAGAAATGAGAAACCGCCTCTGGCACAGGGTCAGGGTCAGGAAATAAAGCCAGCCAAGAGGGGTTGATCTTCAAGAGGACTAATTTTGGAGGTCCTGCTATATCTAATTTTATCTGAAAGGGAGAGTGGTCAGAGATGGTTCTCCAGATATCTCTCAACCCAATCTCCGCAAGAAGCCTCGAAAAAGGAGATGGCCCCATAGGTAGAATGTCTACCAGAGCAGTGGAACATAATCAATCCAGTGAAGTATCTAAACATTATTAAAAGGTTAGCAGTTTGTGCTGGTAGTTGATCCACAAGGCAGAAGGCCTCTAGTATGTTCTCTTTGACCTGAAAAAAAATTTGGCGTGGGGGGGCCCCCAGGCACTATATACTCAGAACAGAAGTATATATACTATACGGCCTGCCCTATATACTCTGCAGAAACTTGGGCCTTAGGTGTTGGTGGTGCCAGAACACTGTAACCCCTCACAGTTACTTTTGTTGGGCGCAGGAACGGGCCCTTCTGTGAAATTTTTGATCAAAAATTGTAATTACATGCCCCTGTTAAACAGGGGCAGAAAAATTGGGCCTTAGGCAGTGGTGGTGGTGTCACAGCACTATAACCCCTCACAGATACTCTTGTTGGGCGCAGGAACGGGCCCTTCTGTGAAATTTTTGATCGAAAATTGTAATTACATGCCCCTGTTAAACAGGGGCAGAAAAATTGGGCCTTTGGTGGTGGTGGTGCCACAACACTGTAAGCCTTCACAGATACTCTTGTTGGGTGCAGGAACGGGCCCTGCTGTGAAATATTTGATCAAAAATTGTAATTACATGCCCCTGTTAAACAGGGGCAGAAAAATTGGGCCTTAGGCAGTGGTGGTGGTGTCACAGCACTATAACCCCTCACAGATACTCTTGTTGGGTGCAGGAACGGGCCCTGATGTGAAATTTTTGATCAAAAATTGTAATTACATGCCCCTGTTAAACAGGGGCAGAAAAATTGGGCCTTAGGCAGTGGTGGTGGTGCCCTAAACCAAAAATATTGTTGGCAGCTATCATCATCAAGATTGAGGAGGAAAAGGATAGTCACTCAGCATAGACAGTCTTCAAGGGATCCCACATCCATAGAAAAAGCAATCAGTTACATCAGCATTACTTGCTTGATAACTGCTGCCAGGGGCGGGCTGGGCCGGGGGCAGGGTGGAAATTTCCCCCTAGGCCGGCGCCTACATTATCTTTAAAATGGCCGCTGGCTGTCTGTTAATTTTTTTGTTCCAGCCTGTGACAGGCGGTGGCCTGGGTTACACAGTGGGCGGCAGTACTAATAGATGTCGGCCGCGGCGGCCGCTGATTGGCTAGCTCGATGCTGCTGGCCAGCCTGCACTGCATTGTGGGAGTTGTAGTCTGGCCGCGCTAAAGTTCCTGGTGGTGTGAGTGCAGCAAACTACAACTCCCACCTCCCAGGAGTCTCAGAGGCAGGCCAGGTTGTGTGTCACGGCAGGGGAGGGGACGCCTGGCGTCAAGAACGTCACGTCGCACGCGACCTGCTGGGCTACGGGCGCTTACTCGAGGAGTGGCTAGCTAGCTGCAGTCTGCAGAGAAGGGAAGACAAGAAGTGATTCACAAATCATCATCCCACCCCCGAAAAGTGGCAACTAGCATGGACCTGGCTCAGTGTCACTGTCTCCTCACTGAAACACAGTGAAGTAAATTGTGATGACCCATGCGATATAGCCTTCAAAAAATGACTTATTGTAGAAAATCCCCATTCACCAGTATTTCCAGTCTGTGACAGGCAGCGGCCTTTACATTTTGGCAGTGGTGGCTCGTGTTTTTTTTGGGGGGGCGGCAATCAACCAACCCTCCCACCAGCAGACTCATCTATCACCCTCCCCTCCCCCCCGACAGCGGACTTATCTATCATCCTCCCCCGCGCCAGCGGACTCATCTATCACCCTCCCCCGACAGCGGACTCATCTATCACCCTCCCCCGACAGCAGACTCATCTATCACCCTCCCCCCTGCCAGCGGACTCATCTATCACCCTCCCCCCGACAGTGGACACATCTATCATCCCCCCGACAGCAGACTCACCTATCACCCTCCCCCCCCGACAGCAGACTCATCTATCACCCTCCCCCCCGACAGTGGACTCATTTATCACCCCCGACAGCAGACTCATCTATCACCCTCCCCCCCAACAGCAGACTCATCTATCACCCTCCCCCCCAACAGCGGACTCATCTATCATCCCCCGACAGCAGACTCATCTATCACCCTCCCCCCCGACAGCGGACTCATCTCTTACCCCCCTGACAGCAGACTCATCTATCACCCTCCCCCCGACAGCGGACTCATCTTTCACCCTCCCCCCGACAGCGGACTCATCTATCACCCTCCCCCCCACCAGCGGACCAACTAATCCCCCCTCCCGCGCGCACGGCCAGAAGCACAGATGACCACAGCCACAACCATATATTCTTGCAATTGCCTGGAGAGATTTTGAGCTCCCAGTTCTGTATAGAGGGCTGTGAGACAGACCCAGGCCCTGACACTCCGGGCCCCAGCTGACCTCCCATGGGCACTGATCTGGCTGCACTAATGGGCACTTTCTGCACTGGTGAGGCTGCGTTGATGGGCACTGATCAGGCTGCACTGATGGGCACTGCACTGGTGAGTCTGCACTGATGGGCACTGATCAGACTGCACTGATGGGCACTGGTGACCGTGAGGCTGCATTGATGGGCACTGATTAGGCTGCATTGATGGGCACTGATTAGGCTGCATTAATGGGCACTGATTAGGCTGCATTGATGGGCACTGATTAGGCTGCATTGATGGGCACTGATTAGGCTGCATTGATTGGCATTGATCAGGCTGCACTGATGGGTACTGTCTGCACTGGTGAGGCTGCATTGATGGGCACAGATCTGTGTGTTTTGAGAGCTGTGCATGCTCTTCTATGTTTTGAAGCTAGACTTGTATACCAGCGATGTATCTGGGAAGTAGGCATGTTGTTGCAGAATAATTTCCACCTATAGGCTCGGTTCTCATTGGTGCGATGCGGGAACCCTGAAAATCCACTGTGGCTTCCTGCATTGCACCTGACTCGCAGGCAGTTCACACTGCCCTATGTCAACTGCTGGTAGTGTCAATACAAAGATAATGACACCCCTAGATCAGTTTGCATATTGCAGTGCGAACTGTCAATTCACCCATGCAATACGATTCTAGTGCGGCCCAAAAAAGGTCATGTACGTGTTTGGTCTGAATGCGATGCAAATTCAGCCATACAATCTGTATGGCTGAATTCACATCACACAGACATCGCATGTGATCTGCACAACAGTGCGATGTGAATCACATGCAATGTCTGACATCACAGCAGTGTGAACCAGCCCATACTGTACAGCATTATTGTTGAGTGTTTGTGTTAATGGGGAATTCTGTGGTTTTAGGGGTCTCCAAACTTTGGCCCTCCAGTTGTTCAGGAACTACAATTCCCATCATGCCTAATCATGGCTGTGAATGTCAGAGTTTTACAATGCCTCGTGGGATGTGTAGTTCCGCAACAGCTGGAGAGCCGTAGTTTGGAGATCCCTGGACTTTAGATGCTGATACAATATACAGTGGATATAAAAAGTCTACAAACCCCTGTTAAAATATCCGGTTTCTATGATGTAAACAAATGAGACAAAGATAAATCATTTCAGAACTTTTTCCACCTTTGGGCCTCATGCACATGGGATGTTTTTACAGCGGCTGTTTTTGGCTTCAGACGTTCTTTTCTTCAGTCAATAAACTTCTGACATCTGACAAAAAAAATCAAAAAAAAATCCAGGAAGCCTGTCAAGTTAATCACAACAGAGATAAAAAAACATTTTAACATGTAGTCCCTTAGATCAAAGGAATGAACCTTGATCTGTAAATGAGGTCAGTTTAACCACTTAAAGACCAAACGTTTTTCTGACACTTGTTGCTTACAAGTTAAAACCAGTATATTTTGCAGAAAATTATATATATATATCATTTTTAGCAGAGACCCTAGAAAATAAAATGGTAGTCGTTGCAATATTTTATGTCACACTGTAATTGTGCAGTGGCCTTTTAAACGTAATTTTTTTTTTTAAAATACACTTTGATGAGTTAAAAAAAATAAAAATAAACAATAACGTTAGCCCAATTTTTTTGTATAATGTGAAAGATGATGTTACACTGCGATAATCGTGATCTTTATTCTAAGCATAAAAATGGTGATTCTCATTTTGGCCAGAATCGTGCAACTCTAATGTGCATGATGAAGTTTTACATTTAAAGTGTTACTAAACCCACAAAAGTAAAATCATGTAGTAATGCATGCTTGTTACACTCAATGTGAACCTAATGGTTTAGACCTGCGCATTGTGAAAAAAGGCTGTTTGAGCCTGTCTTTTCTGATCCTCCCCTTCTTTTACTGTCTCCAATCCCTCTCCTGATAGAACAGAGCATTGGGGGGCACTCTGTACATGCTTAATTTGGTGTGCATTGCTGAAGAGTTTTTTTTTCCCTTGGGAGGGTGCATGTAATTGGCACCGGGCCTATCAGGACTGTCCAGACAGAGGATCAATGGAGAATGAAAACTCCTATAAGCTTTAACCAGAGACTGATAGAAGTCACAAGACTGCTATATACTGCTGATGAGAAAAGGTATTTAGCAGTTTAACCACTTGACGACCGCCGCACGACGATGTACGTCGGCAGAGTGGCACGGGCAGGCAAAAGGACTTACAGGTATATCCTTGCTGCCCGCGGGTGGGGGGTCCGATCAGACCCCCCTGGTGCCTGCGGCGGTCAGCAAATCCTCCCCGGCAATCAGTGGTGAGGGGGAGGCCATCCATTCATGGCCCCCCCCTCGTGATTGCTCCTGGCCAATGGGATCATTTCCCTGCCTCTGTATTGTACACAGAGGCAGAGGAAATGATGTCATCTCTCCTCGGCTCAGCATTTTCCGTTCCGGCGCCGAGGAGAGAAGACTGGAATGTGAGTTACACAAACACACACATACAGTAGAACACGCCAGGCATACATTACACCCCCGACCCCCCCGATCCCCCCCGATTACCCCCCGATCACCCCCCCCCCGTCACACTGACACCAAGCAGTTTTTTTTTGTTTTTTTTTCTGATTACTGCATGGTGTCAGTTTGTGACAGTAATGCCCTGTACACACAGTCGGACTTTGTTCGGACATTCCGACAACAAAATCCTAGGATTTTTTCCAACGGATGTTGGCTCAAACTTGTTTTGCATACACACGGTCGCACAAAGTTGTCGGAATTTCCGATCGCCAACAAGGCGGTGACGTCAAGCAAGTACAACGAGACTAGAAAAGGCCAGTTCAGAACCAAGCGCAGCACCCTTTGGGCTCCTTTTGCTAATCTCGTGTTAGTAAAAGTTTGGTGAGAGACGATTTGCGCTTTTTCAGACTCGTGGCTTTCAGATCGTTTTCTTGCTGTTCAGTTTGTGCTTGTGGGTTTGTATCTGCTCTTCAGTGCATGCAAGCAAGTTCTGCGTGACTTTAATTAGTCATTGTGTTCTTGTTCGTTCGTTACTGTTTTTCAGGTCGCTCTTCACAGGCCTTGCTGTTCTTCAGTGCGATCTGTTACTTCGTTCTGAGCAGCCGACCGTTTTCTAGCCATGTTTCGTATATGTACTCCTCGTAGAGTTCGTGCTGTGCGGGGGCTTGGTGTTGGGGTCCTGACCTTGACACAAGTCCAGTCCATGAACAGTGTTTGGAGGAGTTCATGGACCAAGAATTGGTTGCTTCAGCGTGACCAGTTCTCTCATATGCCTTTGCTCCGTGAGATCCGTGAGAATAATCCTGATGATTTCAGGAACTTTCTCAGGATGATGGACCCCGTATTTCACCATCTGCTGGCTTCGCTGACCCGCTATATCAGCAGGCAGGATACCTGCATGAGGCAAGCCATCACTCCGGAGCAGAGGCTGGTCGCTACCCTGTGGTACTTGGCGACAGGGAGAAGCCTGCAGGACCTCAAGTTCTCGACAGGCATCTCCCCCCAGGCTCTGGGGATCATCATCCCAGAGACCTGTTCTGCCATCATCCAGGTCCTGCAGAAGGAGTATATGAAGGTAAGATTTTTATCCTTTTATATCACATTTTATGGTATTTAATGTTTGCTAAGATATTGTATTCCTTTCCTCATTCCCTAATTACCATGATTGTAATATGCTGTGAATGTGCCCTTTGTCCTCATGCATGCTGGATTTTAATTTAATTATTTTTTTAGTCCTTCATACATATCTGCCTTCACTTACCTCCCCAACATGCTCTCCTGCCCCTATATTCACCTCATGTAGTCACTTAACAATGTATTTTATCAGCTCCATAGTAGTGCTTTACCCCAAACACCCCCTAAAATGTTTAGAAATGTGATTTGTGCTTTAAATTCAGGCAGAGTGCCAGAGGCTTTTTTTGTAGTGTCCCCAAATCATTTTTCTAAACCCTCCCTCCCCCCAACTGCTAAGTCAGCTGATCCCAATTCTCTATCTATCCTCAATCTTCTATCTGCTGACTTTGCCAAACCCATACACACTATACCCATCTCTTTACTGGTCAGATTTATGGATGAATTCCCCAAAGCATGTAGTGCAAGGGCCTGCCTGTATACTTTCCAATGGTACTGTTTAGAGTTTTTGTATTCTCTTATTATCTTGATAGGTAATATCAGAATGTCCAAATGTCCTCAGATGTGTACAATGTGTATTTATATCTTTGTATTATGACACTTCTTACCTGTCCAGTGGGCTGCCAATAGTGTAACTAAGGAGGGGCTGTTCCAAGTAATACCCTGTATTTAGGCATTCATCTCTCAATGAAGTGAAGAGGGTTACCTGTCCAAGATTCCACCCCCCTATAATGTTAGAAATGGCCCATGAGAGGGGGGGGGGTGATATGATAGGTGTACCTTATACTTTGGTGTTAATTTCCCCTTAATAAATGCTATCTGGAGGTTGGCCAAGAATGTTTGTGCCTAATATGCTTGCCATGTTTATGTGCAAAAATAGTAATTTATTTTTGTTTTTCTCAACAGTTTCCTTCCACGCCACAGGAATGGCAGACTGTGGCCTCCCACTTTGCCCAGCGGTGGGACTTTCCTAACTGCGGAGGGGCAATTGATGGGAAACACGTCCACATCATGCCACCACCCAACTTGGGGTCGTACTATTTCAACTATAAGGGGTTCAATAGTATTGTGATGTTGGTCGGGGTGTCGGCTAATTACGACTTCTTGTATGTGAACATGGGGAAGAATGGCCAGATGTCCGATGGTGGAGTCATCGCCCAGATGGAGTTCTACAGACGTCTCCAGAATGGCAGCTTGGACTTGCCACCTCCAGAGGACAATGTGGAAGGACTCCCATTCGTCTTCGTTGAGGATGAAGCATTTGCGCTGGGGGACCATCTTATGCAGCCATTCCCGATGAGGACCCTCACCCCGGAACAGAGGGTTTTTAATTACCGGCTGGCCAGAGCCAGAAGAGTGGTGGAGAACACATTTAGAATCATGGCCAGCCGGTTCTGCCTATTTCTGACACCCATCCATATGGCGGAGTATAAACTTAATCATCTAATCCTGGCATGCTGTGTTCTCCATAACTTTTTACGCAAACATTCTGCCAACTATGCTGGCTCAGTTGGGCCTGAGGCCGGAATTATACATGATACAACCCTGACGGCGCTTGAAAGTGGCCGTCCTGGCTTGCCCTCCCTGAGTGCCCGTGATGTCCAGTTAAGATACCTTGAGTTCTTTGCGGGTAGGGGGGGTCATCAATATGCCAGACAATTTGTGAAGCATTTATCAAATAAAAAAAAAAGATAATCTTTGGTGACATTTACTGCTTGTGTTTGTTTTAGCTGACCCTGATAGCAATGTGGGGAGTCCTGAAAATGGCATGATTGTGTAACCTTATCCAAAGCACTGTTGGGTGTTATTTACTAAAGGCGTATACACTTTTTATACTACAAGTGCACTTGAAACTGCACTGAAACTGCCCTTAGGAAATAACCACCATTTTCTCAGAAAACAGCAATTACATCACCACAAAAGTGTTGTAGCGTTGAGACAATAATCCACACATTCTTGATTAACAAACTTTTTAATACCTGCACAATCACATGTGCATTTAGAAAAGGTTTTTAAAACAAACCAACATGTTTGTTGTATAACAATTTTTGGGGTGGCATTATCAAAAAAAGAAATGTCCATTTACGATAAAACAGGCCTGTGTAAAACCAACAAGAAAGACAAAAATCTTAAACTTACAAAGTTCACATATGGTAAAACTTGAAGGCAATATCAGACATGAGTATTTAGGAACTGTGTTTGATATTGCATTCAGATGGGGTGAAGTCACCCCTTGAAAAGCCAAATTTGGAAGATGCACACCAATTTACGAATGTCAACATGTGCTAGCTGCCATCACGGGGGATCAAGGAACATCTTTTGTGGGAGCAACCCCTTCCTCACCGCTACTTTATTATTGAGGAAGGGGTTGCACCCCCAAAACGCGTCCATTGATCTTCCGTGATGGCAGATAGCACAAGTTAGCACACTGTGTGCATCCTCCAAATTTGGCTTTTCAAAATATCGCTAAAAAATTTTTAAGATTGTAGCACACAAAAAAAGAAAGTGATTTTGTGGGGTTTTAAATTCGCCCCAAAACATCAATGATGTTATTTTTTTTTTGGAATAACATCATTGATTTTTTTCTTGAGGTTTTCCAATTCTAAATTACACCCCATGATCTCCCCGATCAGGATCTGGGCACTTTCTGATGTGAAAGGATCTCGATCAATAACATCACGATCACCTAAACAGAGAGAAACCAAACAAAAACAGGTATCAAAAATCTGCCAGCATCCATCTCTTACCTGAGTCTGTGGTCGCAGACACTCACCTGCTGTGGTGCCAATTTCCACCACATCTTCTTCCTCCTCCTGCTCAGCTTGTGTTTGGGGTATTTCCCCTTCTTCCAGAGGTGGGGGGTCTCTGGCCTCCTCGGATGAGGGGTGTCCTCTGAGTCTTTTCTCCCCTATGTAAAACAAAAATGGTATAATTAGCACACAGATATTTGATGTCAGAACTATAAATAGGAAACATTGCTTGGAAGTGGGGTACAATTGTCAATTTTAGCAGAGTTCCAAGATGTAGCTTTTTTAGTGTCCTTTGTCAAGCTGCAATACTTTACCTGTTTTGTACAAGCTTCACAGATGGAGACCCCCCAATAGTATACACTGGAGCACCTGTGTGCCCCCCCTAATAAAAATGGTATTCTTGTGTCCCACACTAGTGCTCCAGTGTCCAGATGTGAAAACTGCTCAGTGTCCTCTCCTTACACAGAAACTAGTTTGCATTTCAACCAAATATTTTTCATACAAGTAGGCCCTAAAAAATGTAGGAAAATGCACATGGCCTAAACAATGGTGTTTTAGAGGCCGAAATAAAAATGTTTGATACGAACGAATAATGGGCCCATGAACATTAAAATTGCCATTTTAAACTGTACAACAATTAAGAAAAGCATATGGAGCAGCACGAACGTAATAAAGACAAAAAGAATAGGAACACAGCACAACTACTTACTTTTTTGCAGCACTCTCTGGATCTTTCTGTACTGCTCGGGCTCTCTTAATTTCAGGTCCGACCACCGCTTCCTGAGCTGATCTTTCAATCGTCGTACCCCGAAATTCCGGTGCAGACTTTTGACCACTTTCGCAATGATCTTGGCCTTTCTGATATTGGGGTTGGGGTAAGGTCCATACTTTTCATCATAGTCGCCCTTTTTCAGGATGTCCACCATCTCCAACATCTCCCCAAAGGACATATTTGTGGCCTTAAATCTTCTCCTTCTGGATCGGGACGTGTCCGGATCCAGGCTTTCCTCCTCCTCGTTCCTGTAATTAGCACGCACCTGCTGTGTATCCGCCATGTGCTCTTCCCCCACTGCGCAGAACGAAAAGGGGCGGGGAATAGACTAGAAAGAACGTCAGGGGCGGGCGGAGTTACACGCATGCGCAGTGTGTATAAAGCGTACCACACGTGCATATTACGTACGATCTGTGAGCGGAGGAAGGAGCATTGGAGGCGCCGATCATAAGAACGAAGTTAAGAGACATACTTGTGCCTATACTGCTTCTACATTGAAGCCTATATTTTAACAAGATTAGGAGAGTTTGGCCTGACATTAGGGTTTGTCTTGTGTTGTGTCTTGCAGTGAAAATGGATATCTTGCAAGATAATGACTTCATGGCAATATTCATTGACATGTTCAGGGAGCTGCCTTGTCTGTGGGAGATCAACCACCCACATTACAGGTACCAAACAAAGAGGAAAGGCAGCACTGGATCAAATGTTGGACATTGTGAAGCAGGTGATCCCCACGGCAGACATCACATATTTGAAGATCCTAATTGGTGGCCTGAGGAGCACATATGTAAGGGAGCGCCAGAAAGTCCAGGATTCACAGAGATCCGGAGCAGCAGGTGACATCTATGTCCCCAGGATGTGGTACTATGACCGGCTGCATTTTCTGGCAGGCCAGACTGAACCCAGGCCATCGCTCTCCAGTCTTCCTTCCACGCTTCTTTCCCCTCCAGCTGAGGCTTCTGATGCCCAACCTGGGCCTTCCAGGCAGCAACATGTGGAGGAGCCCAGATTGAGCCAGGTATAGCATTCCTCTAAATATTGCTGGTTGTCCAATCAATGATGTTAACTAGATGTTAGTTTGGAGTACTAATTTATGATTGTGATTGATGATGCAAAAATTGATCCAAATTGATTTCAAGGCATATTAACAAAGACATATTGATAAAATTGTTGTATATGCTGACTACTATAAATTAGAGAGTAGGGATTTTTTACAAATCTGTGTATATATTGGGATGATTTTGGTGACATGGGGACAGTTCTCAATTTCAGGAGATTGTCCCTGGAATCTGCATGATAACCATCATGTCTCATAACTCAGCCCTGAGCTCTGCACTATAATCTGTGTGTACTACAATGTACACGCCCATATCTCCCCTTCACTGATTGGCTGCACTTTATCCCCACTGACACCGATGCAGTGCCATTTTCCTCTTAGCTACACCATTGACACAGAAATTTTTTCCATCCAATGACACCACCGATGCAGGGTCATTTTTCCTATCCAGTGACACCACCGATGCAGGGTCATTTTTCCCATGCAGTGACACCACCGATGCAGGGTCATTTTTCCCATCTAATGACATCACCGATGCAGGGTCATTTTTCCCATCCAGTGACACCACCGATGCAGGGTAATTTTTCCCATCCAGTGACACCACCGATGCAGGGTCATTTTTCCCATCCAGTGACACCACCGATGCAGGGTCATTTTTCCCATCCAGTGACATCACTGACGCAGGGTCATTTTTCCCATCCAATGACATCACCGATGCAGGGTCATTTTTCCCATCCAATGACATCACCGATGCAGGGTCATTTTTCCCATCCAATGACATCACCGATGCAGGGTCATTTTTCCTATCCAATGACATCACCGATGCAGGGTCATTTTTCCTATCCAATGACATCACCGATACAGGGTCATTTTTCCTATCTAATGACACCACCGATGCAGAGTCATTTTTCCCATCTAATAACACCACCGATGCAGGGTCATTTTTCCCATCTAAAAACACCACCGATGCAGGGTCATTTTTCCCATGTAATGATATCACCGATGCAGGATCATATTTCCCATCTAATGACACCACCGATGCAGGGTCATTTTTCCCATCCAGTGACACCACCGATGCAGGGTAATTTTTCCCATCTAATGACACCACCGATGCAGGGTCATTTTTCCCATCTAATGACATCACCGATGCAGGGTAATTTTTCCCATCTAATGACACCACCGATGCAGGATCATTTTTCCTATCCAATGACACCACCGATGCAGGGTCATTTTTCCCATCTAATGACACCACAGATGCAGGGTCATTTTTCCCATCTAAAGACACCACCGATGCAGGGTCATTTTTCCCATATAATGACACCACCGATGCAGGGTCATTTTTCCTATCCAATGACTCCACCGATGCAGGGTCATTTTTCCCATCTAATTACACCACCGATGCAGGGTCATTTTTCCCATCTAAAGACACCACCGATGCAGGGTCATTTTTCCTTTCCAATGACACCACCGATGCAGGGTCATTTTTCCCATCTAATGACACCACCGATGCAGGGTCATTTTTCCCATCTAAAGACACCACCAATGCAGGGTCATTTTTCCCATATAATGACACCACCGATGCAGGGTCATTTTTCCTATCCAATGACACCACCGATGCAGGGTCATTTTTCCCATCTAATGACACCACCGATGCAGGGTCATTTTTCCCATCTAAAGACACCACCGATGCAGGGTCATTTTCCCATGTAATGATATCACCGATGCAGGGTCATATTTCCCATCTAATGACACCACCGATGCAGGGTCATTTTTCCCATCCAGTGACACCACCGATGCAGGGTCATTTTTCCTATCCAATGACACCACCGATGCAGGGTCATTTTTCCCATGTAATGATATCACCGATGCAGGGTCATTTTTCCCATCCAGTGACACCACCGATGCAGGGTCATTTTTCCCATCCAGTGACACCACCGATGCAGGGTCATTTTTCCTATCTAATGACATCACCGATGCAGGGTCATTTTTCCTATCCAATGACATCACCGATGCAGGGTCATTTTTCCCATGTAATGGCACCACCGATGCAGGGTCATTTTTCCCATCTAAAGACACCACCGATGCAGGGTCATTTTCCCATGTAATGATATCACCGATGCAGGGTCATTTTTCCCATCTAAAGACACCACCGATGCAGGGTCATTTTTCCCATGTAATGATATCACCGATGCAGGGTCATATTTCCCATCTAATGACACCACCGATGCAGGGTCATTTTTCCCATCCAGTGACACCACCGATGCAGGGTCATTTTTCCTATCCAATGACACCACCGATGCAGGGTCATTTTTCCCATGTAATGATATCACCGATGCAGGGTCATTTTTCCCATCCAGTGACACCACCGATGCAGGGTCATTTTTCCTATCTAATGACATCACCGATGCAGGGTCATTTTTCCTATCCAATGACATCACCGATGCAGGGTCATTTTTCCCATGTAATGGCACCACCGATGCAGGGTCATTTTTCCCATCTAATGACATCACCAATGCAGGGTCATTTTTCCCATCTAATGACATCACCAATGCAGGGTCATTTTTCCCATCTAATGACATCACCGATGCAGGGTCATTTTTCCCATGTAATGATATCACCAATGCAGGGTTATTTTTCCCATCCAATGACATTTCGGCCACTAGTGGGGTACTTTTACCCTCCGCTAGCGGCCGAGAAAGGGTTAAAACTGCCCGCAATGCACCGCAATAGCGGCGTTTTGCCGGCGGTATCCCAGCGCTGCCCCATTGATTTCAATGGGGAGCAGAGGTGGAGGAGCGGTAAACACATCGCTCCAAAGAAGCTTCTGACAGGACTTTTTTCCTGTCCTGCCAGCGCAGCGCTCCGGTGTGAAAGTCCTCGGGTAGAGTAATGTGAAGCCCTCGGGTAGAGTAATGTGAAGTCCTCAGGTAGAGTAATGTGAAGTCCTCGGGTAGAGTAATGTGAAGCCCTCGGGTAGAGTAATTTGACGTCCTCAGGTAGAGTAATGTGACGTCCTCGGGTAGAGTAATGTGACGTCCTCGGGTAGAGTAATGTGACGTCCTCGGGTAGAGTAATGTGAAGCCCTCGGGTAGAGTAATGTGAAGCCATTGGGTAGAGTAATGTGAAGCCATTGGGTAGAGTAATGCGAAGCCATCGGGTAGAGTAATGCGAAGCCCTCGGGTAGAGTAATGCGAAGCCCTCGGGTAGAGTAATGCGAAGCCCTCGGGTAGAGTAATGCGAAGCCCTCGGGTAGAGTAATGCGAAGCCATCGGGTAGAGTAATGCGAAGCCATCGGGTAGAGTAATGGGAAGCCATCGGGTAGAGTAATGCGAAGCCCTCGGGTAGAGTAATGCGAAGCCCTCGGGTAGAGTAATGCGAATCCCTCGGGTAGAGTAATGCGAAGCCCTCGGGTAGAGTAATGCGAAGTCCTCGGGTAGAGTAATGTGAAGCCCTCGGGTAGAGTAATGTGAAGTCCTCAGGTAGAGTAATGTGAAGCCCTCGGGTAGAGTAATGTGAAGCCCCCGGGTAGAGTAATGTGAAGCCCTCGGGTAGAGTAATGTGAAGCCATCGGGTAGAGTAATGTGAAGCCCTCGGGTAGAGTAATGTGAATCCATCGGGTAGAGTAATGGGAAGCCATCGGGTAGAGCAATGCGAAGCCATCGGGTAGAGTAATGCGAAGCCCTCGGGTAGAGTAATGCGAAGCCCTCGGGTAGAGTAATGCGAAGCCCTCGGGTAGAGTAATGCGAAGCCCTCGGGTAGAGTAATGCGACGCCCTCGGGTAGAGTAATGCGACGTCCTCGGGTAGAGTAATGCGAAGCCCTCAGGTAGAGTAATGTGACGTCCTCGGGTAGAGTAATGTGACGTCCTCGGGTAGAGTAATGTGAAGCCCTCGGGTAGAGTAATGTGACGCCCTCGGGTAGAGTAATGTGACGTCCTCGGGTAGAGTAATGTGACGCCCTCGGGTAGAGTAATGTGACGCCCTCGGGTAGAGTAATGTGACGCCCTCGGGTAGAGTAATGTGAAGCCCTCGGGTAGAGTAATGTGAAGCCCTTGGGTAGAGTAATGTGAAGTCCTCGGGTAGAGTAATGTGAAGCCCTCGGGTAGAGTAATGTGACGTCCTCGGGTAGAGTAATGTGAAGCCCTCGGGTAGAGTAATGTGACGTCCTCGGGTAGAGTAATGTGAAGCCCTCGGGTAGAGTAATGTGAAGCCCTCGGGTAGAGTAATGTGAAGCCCTCGGGTAGAGTAATGTGAAGCCCTCGGGTAGAGTAATGTGAAGCCCTCGGGTAGAGTAATGTGAAGCCATCGGGTAGAGTAATGTGAAGTCCTCGGGTAGAGTAATGTGAAGTCCTCGGGCTTTCACACTGGAGACAATGCTGCAGCTGTTTGAGTGCGGATTTCAGGCGCAGTGTGAAAGGGGTCTTACATACTACAAATATATATATATATATATATATATATATATATATATATATATATATATATATACACAGTCACAGTATTTTGCTCTGCATGCCACTATTTTCCCAGAATTACCACCTGAGAGGGGGGAGGGGCACAGTTTGTGAACTTCCCCCTGGGTACTGGCAGAGGGCGGGGCACTCAGAGATTGGGGGAGGTGGAGGGTTATGAGAGGAGGGCGGAGTTACAGTCTTGGTCACATAGGAAGTCCCGTGCTGCACCTGCTTTCATACAATTGATCTCCATAGTGATACCACTGCTACCCCTGGCCTGGAGGAGGGGCGGCTCGGGCTGTTGTGGTTGACAGCCGGTAGATGGTGTTGCACTCGCGGGTGTCTGTGAGCCCCGCCATCAATTATGGGAGACTTGGGATGTCGGCATTGCCTCATATACTGCTGATTGGACAGAACTGCTATTACACACAGCTCACTGCCCTGACACTACATTGTGTTTAATCTCTGCCCTGACACTGCCAGTACATAGAGATCATGGCCTGCTCTGCCATTATATACACTAGTTACTGTGCCCCTCCCCCCTCTCAGGTGGGGATTCTGGGAAAAAAGTGGCATGCAGAGCAAAATACTGTATCTGTGTGTGTGTGTATATATATATATATATATATATATATATATATATATATATATTTGTAGTATGTAAGACCCCTTTCACACTGAGGGCGTTTTGCAGGTGCTATAGCGTTAAAAATAGCGCCTGAAATCTGCCCTCAAACAGCTGCAGCATTGTCTCCAGTGTGAAAGCCCGAGGACTTTCACACCGGAGCGCTGTGCTGGCAGGACAGGAAAAAAAGTCAGGTCAGCAGCTTCTTTGGAGCGATGTGTTTACCGCTCCTCCACCGCTGCTCCCCATTAAAAAAAATGGGGCAGCGCTGGGATACCGCCGGCAAAACGCCGCTATTGCGGTGCATTGCGGGCGGTTTTAACCCTTTCTTGGCCGCTAGCGGGGGGTAAAAGTGCACCGCTAGCAGCCGAAATGCGCCGCTAATCCGACGGTAAAACGCCGATAAAAATAGCTGCGTTTTACCGCGGACGCTATAGGCAGCTCGGTGTGAAAGGGGTCTTAGAGTTTAAAACTGGAGCACACATAAGGGGCTAACAGTAGTGAAGAAGAAAAATGACCCTGCATCGGTGGTGTAATTGGATGGAAAAAAATTAAACTGCATAGGTGGTGTCATTGGATGGAAAAAATGGCCCTGCATCGGTGATGTCATTGGATGGAAAAAAATGGCCCTGCATCGGTGGTGTCATTGGATGGAAAAAAATCACCCTGCATCGGTGGTGTCATTGGATGGAAAAAAAATCACCCTGCATCGGTGGTGTCACTGGATGGAAAAAAATGACCCTGCATCGGTGGTGTCACTGGATGGAAACAAAATGACCCTGCATCAGTGGTGTCACTGGATGGAAAAAATGACCCTGCATCGGTAGTGTCATTGCATGGAAAAAAATGACCCTGCATCGGTAGTGTCATTGCATGGAAAAAAATGACCCTGCATCGGTGGTGTCACTGGATGGAAAAATGCCCCTGCATCGGTGGTGTCAATGGATGGAAAAATGCCCCTGCATCGGTGGTTGAGTTATGAGATATGATGGTTATCATGCAGCTTCCAGGGACAATCTCCTGAAATTGAGAACTGGCCCCATGTCACCAAAATCATCCCAATATATGCACCGATTTGTAAAAAAAATCCCTACTCTCTAATTTATAGTAGTCAGTTTATACAACAATTTTATCAATATGCCTTTGTTAATATGCCTTGAAATCAGTTTGGATATATCAATAAAATACAATTTAAGTTCTCAGTAACTTATAGTTTGAAATAAGTTTAATATAAAATCAATATATATAAATCAATATATTGAAAATATATATAATTAAAAAATGTGCTCTGAATTGGATAAGAACCAGAACCTTCAATACTATAAGCCTGGTACTCTACCAACTATACTATCACTTAAAGGTTCTTAAATGTTGCTTTCTTAATGTTTAATATGTGGTTCATCATCTGTGAAACAACTATAATTATCCAGACGAGTGAATTATGATCGATTTGTTATGTCTCCTGAAATTGTGAACTGCCCCCCAAAATGCGAACTGCCTGAAATTGTGAACTGCCCCCCAGGGGAAACTGAAGATGACACCCTAATGATCCCATCTGATCACCCTAATAATATATACACAGTTTTTTCTTTGAAATCTCTACTCTCTAATTTATAGTAGGCAGCATATACTACAACTTTGTGTGCTCAATATATCAATGTGTCTTTGTTAATATACCTTGAAACCATTTTTGGATATATTGATAAAATACAATTTAAGCCCTCACTATCTCATATTTTAAAATATATATGTATAAAAAAAAATGCCCTCACCTGGACTAGAACCCACAACTTCACCAATATAAGTCTGCTGCTCTAACCACTACACTATCTCTCAGTAGTAGACTACATTTTGCTTTTATGTTTAATATGAGGTTAATTGTATGTGAAACATCTCTATTAGCCCAGACAAGTAATTGTTATGATCAATCCGTTATGAACATAGACGCACATTGTCCTGCTGCTTTCTAGCCATTCACAATTCCCTCATGTAGGGGCAAAAGTGCAATGTTTCCTACAAGTTGGGGTGCAGAGCTGTGCTGGCCATTGTGTTCTGTTATCTATGGAAGCTGTGAGAGCTGTCAGAATTCTGTATTTTTTTTTTAAACTTACAATTCTGAATTTCAATCTCAGAATTCTGAGTTTCAAAGTCAGAATTAAGTTTTTTTTTTATGATGGCACCAGGGCTCTTCCATAATTCTCTCTCTATTGTTCTGCTCTTTTTTAATGTATTCTATTCTGCAATGTTTTATTGTTATTATGTTTTATCATGTCATATGACACTGTCATATGACGGCCGGGCGGTAAGCCTATTGTTCTGAGTGGGCGTCATATGACGTCCACCGTTTAAACAGGGCATGCGCGCGATCGTAAGCGCGCAGCCCTGTACTGTCGGTGGCGGCGTGTCACCGAGACACCGCTCGTCACCGACAGGGGTGAACAGCCACTGGGCATGGCTGTTTACCACGTGATCGGCCGTGATGAAGTCACGGCTGATCACTAATGGTACATCCCGCATTGCACGGCGCATGCGCGCGATCGTGAGCGCGCTGCGCGTGCACGTCGGTGGCGGCGTGTTCCCCGGGAACACTGCTCGTCACCGACGACAGTTTACAGCCATTGGCCAGTACTGTGTACCATGTGATCGGCTGTGATCCATTCACAGCCGATCACTAAGTGTAAACAAAGAACTGTCACTAGCTGTTACTAGCCCTTCTCTCCTCACACACCGTTTCCAGTGTGAGGAGAGAAGAGCCAGGAGCAGTGAGTTACAGATCTTTGTATTTGTAGTGTCTGCACCAACACCACTTCTGTCCCATCGCCCCCCCCAATTGTCATCTGTCACCCAACAGTCACCCCATAAAAAGTGCACCTGTCACATAGAGACTGCCATTAGTGACCATCAGCGGTGCCCACCAGTGACCGTGCCCTGTCACCCGTCACCCATCAGTGACCTGCCCTGTCACCCGTCACCCATCAGTGACCTGCCCTGTCACCCGTCACCCATCAGTGACCTGCCCTGTCACCCGTCACCCACCAGTGACCGTGCCCTGTCACCCGTCACCCACCAGTGACCATTAGCGGTGCACCCGTCACCCATCAGTGACCGTCGCCTGTCAACAATCTGTGACTATCACCTGTCACCGTCCGTGGCCTGTCACCCATCAGTGACCGGGCCCTCTCACCCGTCACCCATCAGTGACTGTGCCCTGTCACCCATCAGTGACCATCAGCGGTGCACCTGTTACCCATCAGTGACCGTCGCCTGTCAACTATCTGTGACCATCGCCCATCACACCATCACCTCTCAGTGAACGTCACCTGCCACCCATCGCACAGCCCATCAGTGACCGTCACCTGCCACCCATCTGTCACCCATCTGTCACCCGTCGCACAGCTACCCGCCACACAGCCATGTCCAAAAGAGGATATACAAGTGAGGAGGCATTCCAGATCCTCTCTATGACTGATGAGAGCACCGGGGAGCTCTCATCAGAGTCCCATTCTGATTCCGAAACAAGTTCGGCATTTGAGCCGCTCGAGAGTAGCAATGGTTCGGATGAAGAATGGGTCCCTTCTAAAAGGGCACGACACTCTGGAACCCAGGAAGCCGCCAGCAACCGGGATTATATTCCCAGTACCAGCTCTGCCGCCAGAAATAGGCCCCAGGAAGATGTGCCCAGTACCAGTGCTGCCGCCAGCAATAGGCCCCAGGAACAAAGGCCCAGTACCAGTGCTGCCACCAGAGATGGGCCCCGCGCACAAATGCCCAGTACCAGTGCTGCCACATCACACCCGAGTTCCAGCACAGGAAATTCAACTCCCCCAACTACTGGAGTGTCACGTCCCCCAAGAGCCAGGGCCGCTACCTATATGCCAGATGGTCTTGCCAACCCAACATGGCTGCCTTCCAACTCGGGATCACCAAATATTCCCCCTTTCACAGCACAGCCAGGTGTGCAGGCCAACACCCAAAATTTTACAGAGATCAATTTTTTTCACCTGTTTTTGCCCGACACTTTGCTGCAGTTCATTGTGGACCAGACAAATCTGTATGCCCAGCAGTATATTGCCAGCAACCCCCAATCATCTTATGCCCGTCCGTTTGAGTGGAGAGATTTGAATATTGAGGAGTTCAAATTGTTTTTGGGCCTCACCCTAAATATGGGGCTTACAAAAAAAAATGAAGGACATACCTATTGGTCCACCCACCCCATCCACCATATGGCCATGTATTCTGCCGCTATGTCCAGGTCCCGATATGAGATGATAATGAGATTCTTTCATTTTAACGACAACACCCAGTGCCCTCCCAACAATCATCCAAATTCAGATAAGCTATACAAGATTCGCCCACTAATAAATTCATTTTCCCAACGATTTGCAGAACTTTATGTCCCCGAGAAGAATATATGTGTGGATGAGTCCCTGGTACCATTTTCAGGCCGGCTAGGAATAAAACAGTATATTCCTAGCAAAAAGGCCAAATATGGAGTCAAATTTTACAAGCTGTGTGAGAGAGCCACGGGATATCTATATGCATTCCGCATATATGAGGGAAGAGATTCCCAGCTCCAGCCCCCTGAGTGCCCAGCCTACATGGGCACAAATGGAAAAATCGTATGGGATCTGGCTTACCCACTTCTAAAAAAAGGCTATCATATATACCTGGACAACTTTTATACCAGCCTGCCCCTTTTCAGACACCTATATATTGAAAAAACCCTGGCCTGCGGAACTTCAAGAAAAAATAGGAAGGGCTTCCCACAATCCATTGTGAACAAAAGGCTGAAAAAGGGGGAAAGAGCAACACTGAGATGTAATGAAGTGCTGGCCTTGAGGTGGAAGGATAAGAGGGATGTGCACATGATGTCCACCATTCATGATGACACTGCAGTTGTAGTTCAGCGAAGACGAGGTCCCATTGAAAAACCGACATGTGTCCAAGACTATAATCTCTACATGGGGGGGGTGGATTTCAATGACCAAATGATTCAGCCCTATTTGTCAATAAGGAGGTCCCGATTCTGGTATAAGAAGGTAGCAATGTATCTAATTCATTTGGCCATTTACAATTCCTAAATAATCTACACAAAATCCACAGAAAGCCCCGCCTCCTTCCTAAAATTCATAGAAGAAGTAGTCACGTCCCTCATCTATCCACAAAGACCCCTCCCAGAATTACCTCGTTCTGATGCTGTTAGCCGACTTCATGAATGGCACTTCCCGTACAACATTCCACCATCGGAAGCAGGCCGAAGACGGCAAAAAAAATGTCGTGTGTGCAGCAGAAGAGGTTTTCGAAAAGATACCAGCTTCCATTGTCCCCGGTGTCCCTCCCAACCTGGCCTTTGCATTGGTGAATGCTTCGAACTGTATCATACATCCCCAAGTTATTAGCCCATATTTTCCCCATTTTCGCTGATCATTTTCCATGCTTCCCCAAATAACCATGCCACTGCCTTCAATGTGAACTGACCCTGGCCTGCTTTTTGACTATGCCTCTGCCTACCGTTTGGACTGCTTCCACATGAACTGACCCTGGCCTGTTTTGACTATGCCTCTGCCCACCGTTTGGACTGCTTGCTCGTGAACTGACCCTGGCCTGTTTTGTGACTACTCTTCTGCCTACCGCTTGGACTGCTTGCACGTTAACTGACCCTGGCTTGTTTTATGGACTATGCTTTTGCCTACCGCTTGGACTGATCTGTTGCCCTGCTACTATAGTACACAGGGGTCTCACATATGTGAGGGGCTCCAGAATAGTTTTTCCGGATGGAGATAACAATTTTTTTTGTTTTCTCCCGGTTTTGTAATTTCCGGATTAGGGTCTGGAGTCCGGAGGCTTCATAGAGATTTGGGTGGGTCGAAGCCTCTACCCCTGGGCCCCTGTGCACAGGTCTTACCCAATTGCGGCCCTCAGCCTTCTGCTGACTTACTGCCATCATGCCTTTGCCTGCCGCATGAACGGACCACACATCTGCCTGCTACCTGGACTATGAAAATAATTCGCTGTAGCAAAAGGCAGTATGTTTATGAAGGGCTGGAGAGCGGTACAATAATGTGTGTCTGCAGGTAACAGTGTACCAGGACCAATATTATGGCTGTGCTGGCTGTCTCTGCCTGGACAATTCCTATGGACTGTGCTGTGCCGACTATAGACAATATTCCTGCCTGCTGCCTGGATAGTTATTGCTGTCGCTAAGCACATCCCTGACTGCTGCCTGGACCAGTGCTCTCTTCTGTGGACACTACTAAAAGCACAGGTAATACTTTTTTTTTATCCTTTCCGCAATAGAATTTATTTTGGATTGTAATTCTTGGTATGTACATGCTATGTGTTAGAAATATGAAGGGCCTTCAAAAATGATAGGTTGCCAGGAAATTATCTATGTAATGTATTCTCCTAGAACGCCTGATGGTGCTACTTGGATGTTGGGCCACTGTATGTGGCCAAGCTGTGTAAAAGTCTCACACATGTGGTATCCCCATACTCAGGGGGAGTAGCAGAATGTATTTTGGGGTGTCATTTTTGCTATGTGTTGGAAATATCTTATAAATGGACAACTTTGTGTAAAAAAAATGCGTTTTTATTTTTTTTCCACATTTTCCAAAAACTTCTGGAAAAAAAATAACCGTTCAAAAGACTCATTATGCCTCATAGATTATACGTTGGGGTGTTTGCTTTCCAAAATGGGGTCATTTTGTGGGCAATTCCTTTGTCCTGGTGCTCCAGGGCCTTCAAAAGTGTAATAGGTGGTTGAGAAATGAGATGTTCAATTTATGCTCGTAGATCGCCTGATGGTGCTACTTCAATGTTGGGCCTTTGTATGTGGCCAGGCTGTGTAAAAGTCCCACACATGTGGTATCGCCATACTCAGGAGGAGTAGCAGAATGTATTTTGGGGTGTCATTTTTGCTATGTATTTGCTATGTGTTGGAAATATCTTATAAATGGACAACTTTGTGTAAAAAAAATGCGTTTTTATTTTTTTTCCACATTTTCCAAAAACTTCTGGAAAAAAAATAACCGTTCAAAAGACTCATTATGCCTCATAGATTAT
Organism: Lithobates clamitans; assembly: GCA_037952925.1. Classification (NCBI taxonomy): domain Eukaryota; kingdom Metazoa; phylum Chordata; class Amphibia; order Anura; family Ranidae; genus Lithobates; species Lithobates clamitans. The sequence continues at coordinate 3,838,012 of JBBGZY010000689.1, forward strand.
ACGTTGGGGTGTTTGCTTTCCAAAATGGGGTCATTTTGTGGGCAATTCCTTTGTCCTGGTGCTCCAGGGCCTTCAAAAGTGTAATAGGTGGTTGAGAAATGAGATGTGCAATTTATGCTCGTAGATCGCCTGATGGTGCTACTTCAATGTTGGGCCTTTGTATGTGGCCAGGCTGTGTAAAAGTCCCACACATGTGGTATCGCCATACTCAGGAGGGGTAGCAGAATGTATTTTGGGGTGTCATTTTTGCTATGTATTTGCTATGTGTTGGAAATATCTTATAAATGGACAACTTTGTGTAAAAAAAATGCGTTTTTATTTTTTTTCCACATTTTCCAAAAACTTCTGGAAAAAAAATAACCGTTCAAAAGACTCATTATGCCTCATAGATTATACGTTGGGGTGTTTGCTTTCCAAAATGGGGTCATTTTGTGGGCAATTCCTTTGTCCTGGTGCTCCAGGGCCTTCAAAAGTGTAATAGGTGGTTGAGAAATGAGATGTTCAATTTATGCTCGTAGATCGCCTGATGGTGCTACTTCAATGTTGGGCCTTTGTATGTGGCCAGGCTGTGTAAAAGTCCCACACATGTGGTATCGCCATACTCAGGAGGAGTAGCAGAATGTATTTTGGGGTGTCATTTTTGCTATGTATTTGCTATGTGTTGGAAATATCTTATAAATGGACAACTTTGTGTAAAAAAAATGCGTTTTTATTTTTTTTCCACATTTTCCAAAAACTTCTGGAAAAAAAATAACCGTTCAAAAGACTCATTATGCCTCATAGATTATACGTTGGGGTGTTTGCTTTCCAAAATGGGGTCATTTTGTGGGCAATTCCTTTGTCCTGGTGCTCCAGGGCCTTCAAAAGTGTAATAGGTGGTTGAGAAATGAGATGTGCAATTTATGCTCGTAGATCGCCTGATGGTGCGACTTCAATGTTGGGCCTTTGTATGTGGCCAGGCTGTGTAAAAGTCCCACACATGTGGTATCCCCATACTCGGTAAGAGTAGCAGAATGTATTTTGGGGTGTAATTTGTTGTATGCATATGCTCTGTGAGAGAAATAACCAGTTAATATGAACATTTTGAAAAAAAAAAAAAAAAAAAAAAATCTTCCTTTTGCAAAGAATTGTGGGAAAAAATTACACCTTAAAAAAACTAACCATGCTACTTACTTAATACCTTGGAATGTCTACTTTCTAAAAAGGGGTAATTTGGGGGGTATTTGTACTTTTCTGACTTGTTAGTACCTCAAGAAATGAGATTCACCTGATGTACTGAAGGCCTGATCAGATGTTTTCAATTTTCAGTGATTGGCACCATAGTTTGTAGACTCTATAACTTTCACAAAGACCAAATAATATACACTAATTTGGGTTATTTTTACCAAAGATATATAGCAGTATAAATTGTGGCCAAAATTTATGAAGAAAAATTACTAATTTGCTAAATTTTATGACAAAAACAAAGAAAAAGGCAATTTTCACAAAATTTACGGTCTTTTTTTATTTATAGCGCAAAAAATAAAAAACCCATTAGTGATTAAATACCACCAAAAGAAAGCTCTATTTGTGTGAGAAAAAGGACACAAATTTCATTTGGGTACAGTGTTGCATGACTGAGTAATAGTCATTCAAAGTGTAAGAGCACCGAAAGCTGAAAATTGGTCTGGGCAGGAAGGGGGTTTAAGTGCCCTGTATTGAGGTGGTTAATGTATTCTATTCTGCAATGTTTTATTGTTATTATGTTTTATCATGTTTGCTTTTCAGGTATGCAATTTTTTATACTTTACCGTTTAATGTGTTTTATTTTTAACCATTTTTATGTCTTCAGGTACGCCATTCACGACTTTGAGTGGTTATACCAGAATGATGCCTGCAGGTTTAGCTATCATCTTGGTATCATTCTTTTCAGCCAGCGGGCGGCTTTCATGTAAAAGCAATCCTAGCGGCTAATTAGCCTCTAGACTGCTTTTACAAGCAGTGGGAGGGAATGCCCCCCCACCGTCTTCCGTGTTTTTCTCTGGCTCTCCTGTCTCAACAGGGAACCTGAGAATGCAGCCGGTGATTCAGCCAGCTGACGATAGAGCTGATCAGAGACCAGAGTGGCTCCAAACATCTCTATGGCCTAAGAAACCGGAAGCTACGCGCACTTCATGACTTAGATGTCGCCGGATGTAAGCAGCGCCATTGGGAAAGCATTTTATCACACTGATCTTGGTGTGGTCAGATGCTTTGAGGGCAGATGAGAGATTTAAGGTCTAATAGATCCCAATTTTTTCAAAAAAGAGTACCTGTCACTACCTATTGCTATCATAGGGGATATTTACATTCCCTGAGATAACAATAAAAATGATAAAAAAAATGAAAGGAACAGTTTAAAAATAAGATAAAAAAGCAAAAAAATAATAAAGATAAAAAAAAAGCACCCATGTCCCCCCCTGCTCTCGCGCTAAGGTGAACGCAAGCGTTGGTTTGGCGTCAAATGTAAACAGCAATTGCACCATGCATGTGAGGTATCACCACGAAGGTCAGATCGAGGGCAGTAATTTTAGCAGTAGACATCCTCTGTAAATCTAAAGTGGTAACCTGTAAAGGCTTTTAAAGGCTTTTAAAAATGTACTTATTTTGTTTCCACTGCAAGTTTGTGCGCAATTTTAAAGCATGTCATGTTTGGTGTCCATGTACTCGGCCTAAGAACATCTTTTTTATTTCATCAAAGATTTAGGCAATATAGTGTGTTTTAGTGCATTAAAATTTTAAAAAGTGTGTTTTTTCCCCAAAAAATGCATTTGAAAAATCGCTGCGCAAATGCTGTGTGAAAAAAAAAATTAAACACCCACCATTTTAATCTGTAGGGCATTTGCTTTAAAAAATATATAATGTTTGGGGGTTCAAATTAATTTTCTTGCAAAAAAAATAGTTTTTTCATGTAAACAAAAAGTGTCAGAAAGGGCTTTGTCTTCAAGTGGTTAGAAGAGTGGGTGATGTGTGACATAAGCTTCTAAATGTTGTGCATAAAATGCCAGGACAGTTCAAAACCCCCCCAAATGACCCCATGAAAGTAGACACCCCAAGCTATTTGCTGAGAGGCATGTCGAGTCCATGGAATATTTTATATTGTGACACAAGTTGCGGGAAAGAGACATTTTTTTTTTGCACAAAGTTGTCACTAAATGATATATTGTTCAAACATGCCATGGGAATATGTGAAATTACACCCCAAAATACATTCTGTTGTTTCTCCTGAGTACAGGGATACCACATGTGTGAGACTTTTTGCGAGCCTAGCCACGTACGGGACCCCGAAAACCAAGCTCCACCTTCAGGCTTTCTAAGGGCGTAAATTTTTGATTTCACTCTTCACTGCCTATCACAGTTTCGGAGGCAATGGAATGCCCAGGTGGCACAACCCCCCCCCCCCAAATGACCCTATTTTGGAAAGTAGACACCTCAAGCTATTTGCTGAGAGGTATAGTGAGTATTTTGCAAACCTCACTTTTTGTTACAAAGTTTTGAAAATTGAAAAAAGAAAAAAAAATGTTTTTTCTTGTCTTTCTTCATTTTCAAAAACAAATGAGAGCTGCAAAATACTCACTATGCCTCTCAGCAAATAGCTTGGGGTGTCTACTTTCCAAAATGGGGTCATTTGGGGGGGGCTTGTGCCACCTGGGCATTCCATGGCCTCCGAAACTGTAATAGGCAGTGAAGAGTGAAATCAAAAATTTACACCCTTAGAAATCCTGAAGGCAGAGATTGGTTTTCGGGGCCCCGTACGCGGCTAGGCTCCCAAAAAGTCCTAAACATGTGGTATCCCCATGCTCAGGAGAAGCAGCTAAATGTATTTTGGAGTGCGATTCCACATATGCCCATGGCCTGTGTGAGCAATATATCATTTAGTGACAACTTTGTGCAAAAAAAAAAAAAAAAAATTGTCACTTTCCCGCAACTTGTGTCAAAATATAAAATATTCCATGGACTCAACATGCCTCTCCGCAAATAGCTTGGGGTGTCTACTTTCCAAAATGGGGTCATTTGGGGGGGGTTTGTGCCATCTGGGCATTTTATGGCCTTCAAAACTGTGATAGGTAGTGAGGAGTGAAATCAAAAATTTACGCCCTTAGAAATCCTGAAGGCGGTGATTGGTTTTCGGAGCCCCGTACGCGGCTAGGCTCCCAAAAAGTCCCACACATGTGGTATCCCTGTACTCAGGAGAAGCAGCTGAATGTATTTTAGGGTGCAATTCCTCATATGCCCATGGCCTGTGTGAGCAATATATCATTTAGTGACAACTTTTTGTAATTTTTTTTTTTTGTCATTATTCAATCACTTGGGACAAAAAAAAATTAATATTCACTGAGCTCAACATGCCTCTCAGAAATTTCCTTGGGGTGTCTACTTTCCAAAATGGTGTCATTTGTGGGGGTTTTGTACTGCCCTGCCATTTTAGCACCTCAAGAAATGACATAGGCAGTCATAAACTAAAAGCTGTGTAAATTCCAGAAAATGTACCCTAGCTTGTAGACGCTATAACTTTTGCGCAAACCAATAAATATACACTTATTGACATTTTTTTTACCAAAGACATGTGGCGGAATACATTTTGGCCTAAATGTATGACTAAAATTGAGTTTATTGGATTTTTTTTTATAATAAAAAGTAGAAAATATCATTTTTTTTCAAAATTTTCAGGCTTTTTCCGTTTATAGCGCAAAAAATAAAAACGGAAGAGGTGATCAAATACCATCAAAAGAAAGCTCTATTTGTGGGAAGAAAAGGACACAAATTTCGTTTGGGTACAGCATTGCATGACCGCGCAATTAGCAGTTAAAGCGACACAGTGCCAAATTGGAAAAAGTCCTCTGGTCCTTAGGCAGCATAATGGTCCGGGGCTGAAGTGGTTAAAGTTGACAAAAAATTTCATTTTAGACTGGTGGTACACATGAAAAAACTCCTGTTGATGAGGTTTCTGCCGGACCAAGTAGTTTTTCAAGCATGCCAGTTGTATCTGGCGAAGAGGATGTGAGTGCACAAGCAGAAATACAGGTGGATGAGGAGGAGCTGGTGTCAGAATGCAGAGAGAAATCACATATGAATGACCCAGTCCCAGATGTTTTTGAAGACCTTCCTGAATTAGAATGTATCACACCAGAAGAAGACATATGAGAAACTGTGATAAGTGATCCATCAGAAATACCTTTTAGTCTTCCTCCTGTATGTTCCATAGGAGAAAAAATAAATTTTGTTGAAAAACACCCTTTTCAGCCAACCTGGACTGAATGCGAAGATCTTCCTTTTCAAGAAGTGGACTTTTAAAAAGCCTAATGGGGATCGTATTAAGCGTTCATGGCTAAGTTGTAAGATGAAGAATCGAAAGTTAGAAGCATTTTTTTGCAGTATATGCATTGCCTTTTCTGATTCCTCTTCCTCGTTCACTAGTGGTTGTACTAATTTTCGGCATTGCTATCAGGCAGCAAATAAGCATAAATCTTCTAAAAGCCATTGTGAGGCTGTTAGTGCTTATTTCACCATGAAAAAGGATAGAAGCATTGACACATTAATAAATCAGGTTCATGCCTTCAAAAGAAAGAAGGAGATACTACAAAATATTGAGGTATTAAACCAAATTTTTGATATAGTAAAATTGCTTGGAAAACAGGGTTTGCCATTTCGTGCCCAAATCACTGTACAATTTATAAAACAGTGAAATAAACCATGGGAACTTTCTAGAAATTGTCCTACTTCTATCGCAGTATGATGTTCCTCTAAAAAATCACCTTAATAAATACTTTCAGGACAGTGAAAAAAGAAAACAGTGATTGAAAGACAGAAAAACATCAGGAAAACAGACATCTGGGCGTGGATCCCTTGTAACATTTTTGTCCAGTAAGACAGTAAAAAAAATATTTTCAGCAATAGTTCGATGCATGAAAACCTTAATTGTGTCTGAAATAGGAGAGAAACGTTTCAGTATACAGGTTGACTCAACACAGGATGTTGGATTCGTAGATCAAGCAACAGTGGTTGTGAGATATGTAAAAGGTGAAGTAATTAAAGAACGGCTTGTGGCGATTCTCCCTGTTAAAGATGCTACTGGAAAAGGATTTTATAAACTTCTGATGTCCTGTTTTGATGTACTTGGTTTAGATTTCCAAAAAATTGCTGGTGAATCATTTGATGGTGCAGCAAATATGAGGAGTGAGTATGTGGGACTACGTGCACAGATCACAAAGCTAGTGCCAGATGCAGTCTATATTTGGTGCTATTGTCATATCCTTAACCTGTGTGTCTCAGATTGCTGTCAAGTATTGAAAGCAAAAAATTTTTTGGGTCTCCTAAATCGCTTGGCAACTTTTATTGGAGACTCCTACAAGATAATGAATATCTGGAAAGATCAACTGGATAAAAGACATGGACAGTAAAAACTTTTAAAGTTACAAAAACTTGGAGAGACAAGATGGTGGGCAAAAGAAAAGGCCCTTAACTGGATTTTTGGTGAGAAACATTCTCTTTATTTAGATACCCTTGAAGTTTTATATGTAATTTCCCAGAGCAACTTGTTTGATTCAAAAAACACTTCTGAGGCCTCATCCCTTTTTTACAATCTTTGTCAGTTTAGGACTATCTTAACAGCAAACATATGTTTGCAAGTTTTTGATGTTATATGTCCAGTGTCAAAATATCTACAAACCAGTGGCCTTGATTTCATGGTAGCATGGCAAATGATCGAAAGTGCAGTTGAGCAACTGAAAAAAATAGATTTCAGCTATCTTAAACAAAAGGCTGAACACTTTGCAAAAAAAAACAAATGAGTTGATGGATGAAAGTGACGTTCTCAGCTCCTTGGAAGTTGAGACTATGCTTCCAGTTGGAAGAGTGTCACAAAAAAAACGCTTGGCTGGAGAATCTTCACATGATGAACGACCTGAAGATGAAATACAATACTTTCGAGCTAGTGTGTTTAGACCAATTCTGGATCAAATCATACAAAGCTTAACAGAGAGGTTTTCAGAAAATAAGCAATTGATCATGGATTCCCAATGCTTGGATCCTCGCACTTTTCTGAAAATTAGGACAGATCCCAAAATGCTAGATGGAGGGGCACTAGAGAGAATTTCTAAGTTAGCCAGAGTAAATGAATGTTCTCTCAAAACTGAATAAATAAGTTTTGGCAACCTATTTCCTAGTCTTACAGGGTGTCTTTCTGAAGATGAGACACAGAATGTGGAAATAATTCTTGATGATGAGAAGGAGGAGGATGATGATGACAGGATTTCCCCTACCGACAAACTAGTTGGGGTACAAAAGGAATCAAAGTGTGGTTCTTGCAAGCAGTGTTTTTTTTGCTGTCACAGGTTGTTGCTAAAATACAACCTTTATTCTGCAGCTTATGAAAATATTTCAATCGCCTATGAGTACCTGTTGACCCTTTCTTTTACACAAGTATCATGTGAGAGAGCATTCAGCAAGTTGAAAATCATCAAGAATCGACTTCGAGCCACAATGGGACAAGAACTCCTTGATGCCCTAATGCTCATGTCAGTGGAGAGAGATCTTCTGGAACTGGTCCAGTTTCCTGATGTATTATAAATTATTTGTCAAAGTTTTTCCTTGATGAGGTCTTTGCTAACTGTTTGAACAAATATTTAGTTTAAAAGTTTTATATAGATATTTCTTTGGCTTCTATATTTTTTTTTAAAAAGTTAAGCGAGAAGGTTTATCCATAAGGATTGGCTTCGCCTGCAGCGCAGACACCTTGTTTAAGGAACACCCTGTTCGTGTGGGGATTCTCTGCCTGTTTCTTACCCCTGGCACCGTTTGTGGGGTCCTCGGTTGGATGCCCATCTGGCGATGGGCCTGGGTGGCCCCCCTTTGATGGTGGCTCCTCTATTCTCCTACCCTGCTGGAATATGCTGCACAGTCCCCTGGCACGCTATAGTGTGTTTTCTTGTTCTTATTTGTTTTTTATCTTTTGCTGAATATGATCCTCCTGAATGTACAATGACTACTCACATGACTATGCACATTGGTTGAACAGTCCGGAACAACCTGGTGACAAGCCAAATGGTAATCAGCACAGAGCACTCCACCATGTTGCCATGCAGTTCTGGTTCTAGGACAGAACTATTCAATGGCTTATTTCAATGGCTTATGGTGGCTTATGGTGGATTTCTCTGCCATACTCGCAACACAGAGTTAAAGAGGCTATTTTTCCTACGAATGGTCTTTATATATGCCGTTGCACTATGACGACAATGTCCTATTGACGGACTTGTTTTCTTTACTGTTTCATGTTTTTAGTTTTGTGACATTTAAATACGAGTGTTCTCGGTTAACTTCCACAACGCATTGTCGGTCTCTAAGTCATGAGAACATGGATCTGAATTTGACACACAGTAGGTACTTATGTGCTTTGCACCCATTACACTATTTGTTATGATGGCTGCAATGTGTACTGTATTGTCATGGAATTTCTGAGGCCTTGGTACCCCCTTAAAACGTATTCAAGTGTTCAGTGCTATCAAACAATCCCATCTTACCAGTGAATCAGGGGTAATGCAATATTATGCAATAATAGTTTATGCAATATTACTTGCTTCTGTACTTTGTTTACTTTTGCAATAAAAAGTATTTAAAAAAATGGAATTACCACATTGTATCATATTTGTCTTGCTTCATAACACCAATCATCTGTTATAAAGCCAGGTGGGCATGGACGGTGAGCTGATTCAGTGGTTCAATGGGCCACTTGACTAGACTTGCCCCCCAGGCCTAAGGCTGCCAGCCCTCCCCTGGCTGCTGCTGATCCAAGACTGATCCATTTTTATGAATGTGAGCCTATCAACGGAGTCTGTCGACAGGCGCACTCTATGATCTGTTACAAACCCTCCATCAGCACTGAATGTGCACTCAGAAAGAACGCTGGATGCAGGACAGTCCAGTAGCTCAATTGCATATTGAGCAAGTTCTTGCCAGTGGTCCATTCTCAGGATCCAGTAACCCAGTGGATGGTCTGTTGGAAAGGTCTCCAAGTCTGCTCTTGCCCCAAGATATTCATGTACCATGTAATGCAGATGCTGGCGATGGTTGCTTGAACCTATCAGACCTTTGTGCTGAGGGCTGAAAAATTGTCTAAAGGCATCAGTCAGCCGGCCACCTTCTCCACTGCTCTTCCTCTGACTGAACAAAGCCTCAGCAACACGTTGTCCAGCACCAGGAAATTGTAATCTCCTAGGGCCTGGAAACGCATTTCTCAAACCTTTCTTCAAGGCCTCCTGAAGATGTTTCATCCTCTGCTCCCTTTGTGAAGGCAGGATGAGTTCTGCAACCTTACCCTTGTAACGTGGATCAAGAAAGGTTGCCAGCCAGTAATGATCCCTCACCTTGATACCACGAATCATAGGTTTGCAGCGTAAGTTTGCAGACGCATTCAATTGTGAGTCCTCTGGGTCACAGAGGATGACGTTGTCTGGAACTACCTCCTCGCAACCACGTACAACTCCTTGGGTTTCTGGGGACTGAAAACCATCCCTTGAATACTGCTGCTGAGTGTTATCCTCTACATCAATGCTGACACAATCCTCCTCCTCCTCCTCTTCTTTCTTTGTGTTTGGCGGGCCCACAGGAATGCTATCTGGATAAAGGGAGCCTTGAGAGGTAAGGAAGTCAACCTCTTCCTCCTGCTGTTCTGCCTCAAGTGCCCTGTCCATTATTCTACGAAGCATGTGCTCCAACAGGAAGACAAGAGGGACAGTATCACCAATGTATGCATTGTCGCTGCTCACCATCCTCATGGCCTCCTCAAATGGAGATAGGACAGTGCATGCATCCTTCATCAGTAGCCACTGACATGGCGAAAAAAAGCCAAGCTCCCCTGACCCTGCCCTGGTGCCATACTCATACAGGTACTCATTTATGGCCCTCTGCTGTGAGTGCAGCCGCTGCAGCATTGCCAATGTTGAGTTTCACCTGGTGGGCATTTCACAAATGAGGCAGTTGGTGGGCAGGTTGCATTCCCTTGGAATGTCAGCCAGCCGAGCACTGGCATTGTATGACCGGTGGAAATAACCACAGACTTTTCTGGCCTGCCTCAGGAGATTCTGTAAGCCTGGGTACCTGCTCCTCCCCTCCCCCTCGTGTTCTTTTGTAGCGGCGCCAGGCCACTTAGGGAGGGAAGCAAAGTTGTGCAGATGGGAGGACGGACCAAGAAAGGAAAATTACGGTGAGTATTTATAACAATTTTCCATTTTCCTGGTCATCCTCCCGTCAGCACACTATGGGATATACCAAAGTCAATATAGGATGGGAAAGAAACGACAAAGACACTTATAATTCCATGCTTAACCAAACTTTTAATTAATTAATTGATCAAAGGAGTCGAAACTACTGCCGCTTCAAACGCCGAAAAGCTAGCGGCGACTACATCTAGTTTGTAGTGCCAAGCAAAAGTCTCACAGGAGCACCAGCTAGCAGTCCTGCATATGTCTTCCACCGGGATCTTTGCTACGGACGCCCAAGAAGCTGCCATCCCTCTTGTAGAATGAGCCCGTATAGTCTGCGGAACAGCAAGGTCCTGTTGCTTGTATGCCAAGGAGATGGTCCTTGTGATCCAGGTGGATAAGACCCTTGATGGTGCGGCCTCCCCCTTCTTGGGTCCCGAAGAGAGGATGAACAAGGTATTCGATTTGCGTATCTCTTGTGCCCTCTGAAGATATGTTGATAACAAGCTGACCATATCCAGAGGTCTCAAATCTAACTGGTTTGCCTGCTCTGGAGGTTGCGTAAAGCAAGGTAACACTGATTCCCAGTTTACATGAAAACTTGACACTACCTTAGAGGCTAGAGCTGAAGAGGGTCTTAGGATCACTATGTCCGGATAAATAATGCAGAATGGTTCTTCAAAGGATAAGGCTGTTAATTCTGATACCCTTCTGGCCGTTGTAATAGCCGTCAAGAAGACCAGCTTGATTGTCAGAGACCCCAGTGTGCATGAGTCCGCTGGACTGAATGGGGGCTGTGGCAGCACTTTTAGGACCGTGCCCAAGTTGGGAAGAGGTTCTTCCTTGGTGGCCGTACTCTTATTGCGACTCTGAGGAATTGTTTTATTAAAGGTTCTTTAGCCCATCTATGTCCGGTGAAGCAGGACAGGGCTGACACTTGGACTTTAATTGAGTTGTATGCCAAGCCTATAGTTAGTGCTGTCTGTAGAAATTCCAAAATAGTTGCGATACCCAGAGTTAATGGAACGAAATTATGCTGTAATGCAAAGTCCACAAATCTCCTCCAGAATCTGGAATATGTGGTATTTGTGGTAGACTTCCTTGCCCTTAGTAGGGTAGCAATTACTTCCTCTGAGAGGCCCTGTGCCTGCAGTTGGGCCGATTCAACAGCCAGGCCATCAGCCGCAATCTCTGCGGGTTGGGGTGCATCCATTGCTCCTGCTGTAACAAACCCCCCCGGGGGGGAGATGTACTGGTGGGGCTGAAGCCATCTGCAGGAGTAACGGAAACCATGGCCTCCTGGGCCAGAAGGGTACAATTAAGATGGCATGCACCTCCTCCTTCTCGATCTTCAGTAAGGTCCTCATAATTAATGGGATTGGAGGAAACAGGTACACTAGGGGAAACCGCCACGAGATTGAAAAGGCGTCTTGGGCTATTGCTCCATTGCACCTGAACCTTGTGACAAATTCTGGTACTTGAGCATTCGCTGGTGTGGCCATAAGGTCTACACTGGGTGACCCCCATTTGGCAAAAATTGGTTGAATATAGAGACTGCTGATTGCCCATTCTCCCTGGCTGGGAAAACTCCGGCTCAAGCGGTCCGCTATCTGGTTTTGACTGCCTGGAATGTACACTGCTGTTAAATCTTCCACATGAGTCTCGGCCAAGTGGAGAATCTTGGTTTCCACCTGGAGTAATGCCAGACTCCTAGTTCCCCCCTGTCAGGTGATATATGCTACCGCCCTCTGGTTGTCCAACCGAAGCTTGACTCAAGCTCCTTTAATCATCCCCTTGAATGCCATCAGGGCCATGTATGCTGCTTGAAGCTGCAGTGCATTGGAGTGTCTGGTTTCCATCATGCTCCACCTGCCTTGAACCTGCTCGCCGAGGCAGTGAGCCCCCCAGCCCTGGAGACTGGCATCCAAAGTAATTACAATCCAGTCTCCCGGGCTGAGAGGCATGCCCTGTGACAGGGTTTCTGGCAAGGTCCACTAGTTCAGATTCTCTTGGATTCGTCCCGGTACCCAGATCTTCTGGTCCAGTGACCGGCCATCCCATTATCCCAGGAAGGACATCTGGAAAGCTCTCATATGGAATCTTGACCAAGGTAATGCAGGGATAGCTGAGGTGAACATCCCCAACATTGTCATGCAGTCTCTTGCCGACAGTGTCGGAGCCTCCATTACCCTGTAGACACAGGCTTTTAGTTTGGCTACTTTGCAATGTGGTAGGAGAATCCGACCTGACTGCGTGTCAAACACCATGGCTAAATACTCCATCCGTTGGAAAGGAATGAGATTGCTCTTCTGACTGTTTATTAGCCATCCAAAGTTGGACAGGATCGCTATCACCTTGTCGCGTTGTAGTGTCAGCTGTTTGCTTGAACGTGCCACGACAAGAATGTCGTCTAAATAATGAAAAATCTTTATTCTTTGCAATCGGATAAATGCTATAGTCTCTAAAAGGATCTTGGAGAAAACCCTGGGTGCTGTGCTGATGCCGAAGGGCAGACACCTGAATTGATAATGTCTTTCCTCTATTGTGAATCTGAGGTACTTTTGATGATGTTTGTAGATTGGGACATGTAAGTAGGCATCTGCCAAATCGATCGATATTATCCAATCTTCCTGTTGAACTACGGATGTTATTGTATATATTGATTCCATCTTGAATCTTTTGGGTATGATGAAAAGATTTAGGGACCTCAAGTCCAACACTGGTCTGAGCTCTCCGGATGCTTTGGGGACTAGGAATATTGGAGAATATACTCCCTTCCCCTGGCACTCCTGTGGCACTGGATTAATTTCTTGTTTTTGAGATAATTCGCAAAGTAGTCCTGCAGGCACTTGCGTTTCTTCAGATCCTGTGGATAATGAGTTTGGACAAAAATGTTTGGAGGTTGCCTTCGAAATTTTATCTTGTATCCATGTTTGACTGTCTGTCGGGTCCAGCAGTTCTTCACATTTGTTGCCCATTCCCTCCAGTATCTTGCCAACCTGGCTCCAACCTGGAGGGTTTGGAAGTAATGACTGTCAAAAAGACTTTTCAGACTGCGGTTGACTTCACCTTGCGCACAAAAGAGCTCTGTGTACCCCTCCATTGCGGTCTGTTGTATTCCTGGCCTGGTCTATATGACCTGGCCTCACGGCCCCTTTTGGAATCAAACTGACTCGACCGAAAAGGTTGCTGTCTTTTCTTAGAGGTCTGAGGTAACAGGCCTGACTTTCCACCTGTGACCCGCTTGATTGCCTCCTCCAGGGTCTTTCCGAATAACATCTTACCATTGTATGGAAGATTGCATAGCGCCTGTTTAGATGCCGTATCTGCGGTCCAATGTCTGAGCCATAATGCCCTCTTTGCGGTCACTGCATGTGCCATCAATCTCGCCATTAATCTTACCAGATCGATCGAAGATTCGGCCAAAAAGGCTGCAGTCAGGTTGAGTTCTTCCAGTGCATCAATAACTTTGGCTGCTTCCACTCCACCCCGCAGTGCCGTTTCCACATTCGAAACCCAGACTTTTAGGGGTCTTGAGATTGATGTTAGGGCTATGGATGGGCGACAGGCTGCTCCTGCAACAGCATAAATTCTTTTAAGATCAGCGTCTGTTTTTTTATCCATCTGATCTCTAAATGTTGTGGAATCTTCCATCGGGAGGGAGACATGCCTTGCAAGGCATAGTAGGGCTGCATCTATCCCTGGTGCCGATTCCCAAAAAGAGGCATCTGATGGGTTAAAGGGATAGAGTTTATTAAAGAGATTTTGGATTCTTGCCCTTCTCTCTGACTTCTCCCATTCATCCTCCATCAATTCCCGGATTTCTTCCGTAAATTGGAAAGATGGCCCCTGTTTCCTTAAATTAGGAAAAAATCCTGATCCCATTCTATGGCCTCCTTTATGGCCATAACATATGGCTCAATCAGATGATACAAGAAACAGAGAGGTGGGGGTTTTTTTGGGACTTTAAATGAGACATGCAGCTGGGAAGGTGACACAACATGGTAATGATATGAATGTCTGATAATTGCACCATAAATGCGACCACATCGTATTGCATAGTAATAAATGCATAAACAGTAAATTATAATAAATCAAGGAAACTTTATTTCATAGTAAGGTATGTATTATTGAGACATCATAAAGCAACATAATGGCATAGCAGCCTATTATGGTCAATATGGTACCATAGTAAGAATTCATCAGACTAATATTTGCATATGACTGCATCATAGTATTAATAATGTCTGGTGAATGGACCACATTAGTGACCAAATAGCTTGCATATATACAGAATAAGAGGGTATGACATATGAATAAATATTCCATAAGTATGAACCAAAATATCGAGGTGACCCATCAACATAGCAGCACGATGTGGAACGCAATGGTGAGATAAAAACAATTCAATTTTGAAGTTGTGTGTCTTCACAGTAATATAATAACATAGCAGTTGGTGGAATCCAAACGGCGTAATCTGGTAGAAATGTAGGGGGGCTGTTAATGTGAATAGCATCTAAGATCTCTACGCGTTTCATGGATCTTTCCAATCTTCAGGAGCAGATGCAATGTAAATGTCTATAAAAGATATTAAAGAAATTCTCAGGGGCTGATCACAGGGCAGGTAGAGAAAATTGTTGTAATATGATCATAAAATAGCAATGATGGTTAAAAACCATAAAAGGTTACTTACAAGGAACCTATGTAGATGGGTGGAGGGCACCGAGGGTGTGAGCCTGTCAGGGATACAAGTCAAACAACCCCGGGAGCTGAGGCGGTACCTAAAGGGCGACTTTGTGAGGAATTGTTGAAAGTGAAAAACACATCTTCATGTTCTAAAAGGATGAGAAAAATAAAAGTAACTATAGAAAAAAAGGAATATGAAGTAGAATATTAAGCATTGAGAAAGTGTGTGTGAATACCAGACTAAACCAATAGGTATAGCGGTTGCAGTATTGAGGGAAAACAGAGGGAACAGTGAAAATTGTACAAATAAGTGATAATGTAATGACCGAACAGGGGGAATATAGTCAGGAGAAATAGAGTTGCATGTATATGCCTGTGCCATAAAAAAGAGTGTAACAACAATAGTGAAGGCCAAAAGAAGCCATAATATTACCTGAGATTCCCAGAACACCAAAATGCCAACTGAGTGGCCACCGGAAGGAAGTGTTTAGCGGGGAATGTGTATCCATTTAGGGGGAATAGATATAAATTAGAGTGCCGCCAATAGGTATCCGCCAACGCCACGTGGGCAGCTAAAATAAAGAAGGGTGACAGCTGTCGGAGCCGAACCAAGCCAGCCCGCAGCTGGCGCTTCTTATAGCCGCTTGGATGGACGGCACACAGTGTCGACGTGATGGCGTCAAAACGACGTCACACGCACGAAACTGGGAGCGTGGTGTCGATGCGTGATGGGAAGTCCGCCCTAACCCCCACGTAGCAAGGGACGGGGAGGGCTCCCAGCACGCATCGCAGCTCCCGGGATTGCGAACCCCGGCAAGGAGACCCACCCAAAGGCCGACCACACCCCCCACACACAGGGTATTGTCCGCAAGGAGGTATAAACGAGTCAAGGTTTAAAGTGGTAATATAGGTACTAAATAAATACCTGTCTCTGGGAAAACAGCCTCAAAAAGGAAGAGAATTGTAGCCAAAAGTTTTAAATCATATAGGTACTACTGATGGAAGATGCCAAAATAATAGACGTTATGATAAAACCTACGATCCTATCCACAGTAAAATTAAAAACCTTACTCAAAAAGTAAAAACCTAAATAGCACTTACACTGGATGCCACCAATAAAAGTAATAAATATAAAAGGTAGCATGCATGTCTCCATCCCTGATATTTTGAAAAAAAGGAAAATAAACTAAATGGGACTTTATATGAGGACATTTACAAAAATGTACCTCCATCCCCAAAATGCATACAAGAAACAGAGAGGTGGGGGGGTTTTTGGGACTTTAAATGAGACATGCAGCTGGGAAGGTGACACAATATGGTAATGATATGAATGTCTGATAATGTCTGATAATTGCACCATAAATGCGACCGCATCGTATTGCATAGTAATGAATGGAGGTACATTTTTGTAAATGTCCTCATATAAAGTCCCATTTAGTTTATTTTCCTTTTTTTCAATCAGATGATAGTCAAACAAATGCTCGGGCATGTCCTCTGTCTCTGATGAGGAATCAAGGAGTCACACATATCCTTGACGATCTTTGTGTTTGATCTGTGGAGGTGCCTGGTCTAGGCTCCTCTTTAGAGAAGGATGCGCTGGAGGCTAGCTGCATACTTTCGGTCACTGCTTCCTGTATATAATCCTTAACCCTCTGGGCTTCTGCTTCCTTATCCGTGGCCACATCTTTAATGCATTCGGCACATAGAGGTTTCCCGGCAAAAGCTGGTGCTGCGCAAGCCCAGCATAAGCCCTCTGCCGGTCTCCCGGATTGTCGTGGTTCTACCACTGAGGATCTGCTACAGCTCGGTCCACTATGAGATTGATCCCTCCGTTTGGAGCGGGACCTAGAAAGGTGGTGGGACTTTTCATTCCGGGAATGTTTTTTTTTAGGGCTCTTGCTTCTAAAAAAGATTAAGCAACATGCTACTTGCATGTGCGGCACTCTTTTGCAGTATTTTGTCCCCTGTAGACCCCTCCTACCTTTCCACAGATCTTCGTGCCTGCTGTGGCGAGCTTATGGCTACAGATGAATGAGAGAACAATAGGTTGAACAATAGACGCATCCTTGTAACTATCCTCTTCCTCTCCCTTAAAATTTTTTTTTTGTCCTACCCCTTTAAATCGTCGGCCATATTACCTGCAGCAAAACCATCTGAGAAGTGCAGGCTGACAGAAAGGCCGGTGGTAGTAACAGCAACCAATTCAGCCAAACCTGGCTGGAAAGGAAGAGCAAGCAGAGTGGAAGAAGAAGCACATAAGTCACTTAAAGAAAAAAAGTTTGGAGATAAGGACTGTGAATCACCTACCGGAATCCTCTGCAACACACAGCGATCAGCGCCTGCCACCACTGTGGTGTCCAGCTTTATGGTGTGCTGGTTTCCGCTCCCGCTAAGCCCCGCCCCCCCGTGAGGTCATTCGGCGACGACCAAGGCTCCAGAGGGGAAGATGCAGGTAAAAAATCCTCTTCAGCTCGCCACTGTTCTAAGTGTGTCCTTTAGACAACAAATGCCCACAGCCTGGCACAAGGCGTCCAGTGTCATAAGAGGTTTACCTCCATCATTCTGGACCCTCCAACACCAGGAGAGCCTCAACCTGGGGGGGAAAGGTTCGGTAGGGGGGTATAAGCTGGAATTCAGTCCGGTAGTCTGGTGACCAATGAGAAAAGATCACGAGGGGGAGGGGAAGACAGGGATTTATAATGCTGGAAGAAGGTGGTCCTGAGAGTTAATGAGGAACAGTTAACCCATAGTGTGCAGACGGGAGGACGACCAGGAAATATATATATATACTCTGCAGCATCCAGTCAGTGTTGCTTAGATCTACATTCTACAGTGCATTCCATGGTGTACTATTTCTAATCTACTTCAGGCAGTGTATTTGATATATATAGTCTAGTATATATATATATATATATACTAGACTGACTGTATATATATATATATATATATATATATATATATCAAATACACTGCCACTAACTGAATAACCTGCCTGCTTATCTAAATCACAATATTTCTCCATCCACGCCAACAACACTACACAGGGCCACCGTGTAGGCAGCCTTGTATAGTGTGGGGCGTGGACTTAGTCCCCCTGAGCCATGATTGGCCAAAGGCACCCTGCCTTTGGCCAATTATGGCTCTCTTAGCAGAGGGCGCTGGGATTGGCCAAAGCATGCAGGTCAGGTGCATGCTTTAGCCAATCATCATACAGCAATGCACTGTGATCTTGCAGTGCACTATGGGGCATTCCGCGGGCGCTCAAATTTCCAGTGAACGCCCCATAATATTTGTTCTTCGGCGAACGGGCGAACACCCGATGCTCATCCCTAACCACAAGTCTCTGTAGTAGATCCTGTGCTATTTAATCTATCGGTAAGTGATATTACTGAAGGGTTGTTGGGTAACAACCTATGTGTGTGATTATATGTCAGTATTACATTGTATATCCCTGTATGTTGCAGTCGTTCAGGTGCTTATCTAATACTTTTTTTAAACTATCGATGCTCTCCGCTGAGACCACCACCTGTGGAAGGGAATTCCACATCCTTGCCGCTCTTACAGTAAAGAACCCTCTACATAGTTTAAGGTTAAACCTCTTTTCTTCTATTTTTAATGAGTGGCCACGTGTCTTGTTAAACTCCCTTCCGCAAAAAAGTTTTATCCCTATTGTGGGGTCACCAGTACGGTACTGTATTAATAAATTGAAATCATATCCCCTCTCAAGCGTCTCTTCTCCAGAGAGAATAAGTTCAGTGCTCACAACCTTTCCTCATAACTAATATCCTCCAGACCCTTTATTAGCTTAGTTGCCCTTCTCTGTACTCGCTCCATTTCCAGTACATCCTTCCTGAGGACTGGTGCCCAGAAATGGACACTGAACATGATTTGGCATTGCTGGATGATTGGTCAAAACAGTGAAAACTGCAGTTCAACGTTTCTAAATGTAAAATAATGCACCTAGGGAAAAATAATCTCTTGAGAGAGTATTTGGGTGATTGGTGAGAAGAGCACAATGTCCAAAAAAAAGTCTCACTTGATGAATGTTATAGTTGTTTAGGCAAAATTGCTAATAAGAAAACTTTTAGATATACTTATTTAGAAAATACTTAAATCCACATGGTTTAACATGTTGAAGAGCCAAGACCATCAAAAAACACTTGGCTCCAAGCAGACTACCTCTTATCTCACAAAAGCACACTCCTGTAGAGGAAGCAGGCTACTACAGATGCAATAACCCTAGATGCCTCTAAAAATCTTCTACTCCACCAGCAATTATAAAACTTGGCTTATCACATCCCACCTTAACTGTGCTTTCCAGTACATAATTTACCTACTCAGCTGCCCATGAAATATGTAATATGATGGAAGAACCATTCAGACCTGTTGTCAATGATTTAATAAACACAGATTCAACAGCAGAATGCAGTCCCAGAACATCTCCCGCCATGCCTCATCTCACTTTTCACTTTCATCCGGACCTGGTAACAGGTGTGATTATAGAAGTTTAGGAATTAAAAGAAGAATTGAAAATCTTACAATGGAACAAAGTAATATGGCAATTAAATCAGAAGATCAGGAAATCCGAAACATAAGGAAAAACTTGAAAATACGTGGTCTACCAGAAGTGACACAAGGAGAGAATTTAGTAGATATAATGAGGAAAATATTTAACCCTCTTTTAGGCAGACCAATGTCAGAACTTTTAAAGATAGAAACAGTGCATAGGACAAGAAGGCCTTAAAGTGTAACAATGGAAACCCCAAGAGATATAATAGTGAGGTTTCACTATTATGAAGACAAAGCACAAATATGGGGAAACCTGAGGGAACATGTCTCCAGTAAAATATGAAAGTGCGAATCTCCATATCTTTGCAGAAATATCACCTGAAACACTAACAAGAAGGTGGTGCCTTAAACCACTTCTGGAACAGATGCGTAAGCATGACATACATTATAATTGGGGTTACCCTGCTTGTCTGGTAGTCTGAAAGGATGGCCGTTCAGTTAAACTGAGATTCCCAGAAGAACTACAAGACTTCTGCAAAAAATTAGAGCTTCCTGTTATGGATATTCCTGGATGGGCGGATACAAGGAGAGAAGGCCTTCAACTGGAAGATCAATGGAAATTGGTACCTAAAAGGAGTGTTGCTTCAAAGAGAAAATAAGATGGGGACATAAAAAGTGAGAAATTAAGTAAATAGGATATATACAAGGGCAAGAGGCAATTGGTTCCTAAGAAGAATGTACCATCAAAAAGACTATAGGGCCATAAGCTGGCCCGCTAGCTAAGGGTGGAGGAGCCTTGCAATGGCGCTGAGTAAGGGAGAGCCGTAGGAGCACCGGGTCTCTGGCCCCACGAGTCCTCGTTAATGGACCTTCACTAGGTAACATCCCTCCTCGGTAAAGAACACCCCATCTGAACAATGAGGATTGAAGCGGTGTTCGCCTGTACGTATGGCGGTGAAAAGTATGGGAGACCGCGATGGGGATGGGAGTCTTTAGTAGCGGCTATTGGCCGCGGTGTATAGGATCGCCATTGTAGATCTTCCTTCCACCGCTCTCCTTCAGAGATATCAGAGAGCGGATGCCAGGGTCAGTTACGGGGAATAAGGTGAGAGGCGGAGCTAAGAGAGGGAGAGATAGACTGGGGAAGCGCTGAGAAGCACTGAGAAGTTTTCTATTTCTCTCACTCTCCCGCACCTGATCCCTTGTCCAAGCCGCTGAATGCGGCACTTGGAGCTGAATAGTCTGGGATAAGGAGCGAACACACCCCGCTGAGACAGAGGCAAGAAGGTGAGCGACCATCAGAAGCTGGAAAAACAGCTGATCATCAAAAGGAAGAAAGACCAGACCACTATCCCTGATCCCTCGGTACACTCAGGAGATCCCTTGAGGAGAGACAAACTAAAGTGGAAGAACAGGAAACGGACAATAGCCCTCCTCCAGATAAGTAACAAGTTGCAATCATATGCTAAGTTTTTTTTTTTTTTTTCTTTGGAAAGCATGATTTGATAAAGGGAGGCAGAGAAGGGCGATACTGTTGTTTTCGTTTCCTGACTACAGTATAGGAGTCTACACCTGAATGGGAAATGGATTACAGATTCCAGATTCCCCCCAAATAAGTAACAAGTAGGGATAAGTTGTTGAGATCTCAGCATGAAAAAAGAAACATTGTATGATTTTTACACTTGACTTCTGCATTGGTCCTGATAATTTTATTCAAAGACTGCTTAGAGTGTAACAAACAACAGTTGCTGCTTAGGGATATCGGAGCTTACATCTGAATGGGAAATGGACCATAACCCCCCTCCAGATAAGTAATAAGCTGCAATTATATGCTAAGTTTTCTAATATGAAAAACAGGATTTGGTAAAGTGATAAATGAAGGTGGAGGAGGGCGATACTATTGTCTTCCTTTTCTGACTACTATCGAGATTTCTGCATGAAAAAGGAGACACTGTTTGTTATTTGCACCTGATTACTGCACTGGTTGTGATAAATTTATTATAGACTGCCTACAGTGTAACAAACAACAGTTGCTGCTTAGGGATATAACTGTACTGGATTTCTAGATGATTTTTCTGGTCGATATATAACAGCACTTCAATGGGACTGGTAGAGTGAAAAAAAAGAGGAAAAAAGAAAAAAAACAGGAAGGGGAAAATCGTTTAAATATTATATCCCAGCCATACCCCGTTTTTTTTAAAATGAGGGGTAAGACTGGAAGGGGAGGAGGGGTAGCGGCAAAATCCCCTCACCCTAGTGTAAGTCCCACATCTGGACCAATGAATAGATATGTGACCCAAGGAGGAGACAAAGCTATGGCATCAGATAAACAACAAAGTTCTAAAGGAAGACAGTTGGAAATTAGGGAAAAAAAGGACAAAAAGGGCCATAATAAAACATCGATGGATAGCAGTACACTATCAGATAATAGAGTAGAGCAAGAAACTGAAACAGAAACCCCTTCAGGAACAGTGGGTGATCAGAAATTGGTCCAACTACCAACAATGACAGACATGGAAAGAATGTTTGCCGCCTTGGAAAACTCATTAAAATCAGAAATGACAAAACTCCATAAAGATATGGGACATATGCTTGTCAGAGTAGAGGAAGTAGAAAAAAAAAAAACAGATATGCATACAAGAAGAAGAAAAGAGTTAAAAGGAGAAATTAAAATATTAAACAAGAACAACAGGAACAGGCGTATAGATTTGAAGATCAGGAAAATAAGAAACGGAGGAAGAATCTAAGGGTCCAAGGACTCCCGGAATCTTCCCAAACAGAAAACCTAAAAGGCATAATCGGGCGGGTCTTTAACCCAATTAGCACCAACGAAGCAACAAATAAATTAAAGATTGAAAGAGTGCATAGAATAAGAAGGTTATTAGGTCTGCCGAGTGAGACCCCTAGAGTTATAGTAGTCCGGTTTGAAAGTTGGGAAGAAAAGAGCCAAATCTGGAGAAATTTAAAAGGAAAACCACCAATTGTATACGAGGGTAAGGAAATCCAGATCTTTCATGCCTCTCTCAAGACACCCTGAGAAGAAGGAGGACATTAAAACCTGAAAAGAAAGAAAAGAAAGCTGACTTCAATACAGCTAGGGTTTCCCAGCGTGCTTGATCGTTAAAAGAAATGGAAGAACCATGAAATTAAGATTCCCGAAAGAAATCCCTGATCTGTAAAACCTTGGAAATTCCTCTACCAAAAAATATGGAATAAACAACCAAAAGATCAGATAGACAGATAGGAGACGAAGCACACTGGCAGCTGGTATCCAGGAAATAGACCAGTGGGGAAAGGGAAAAGGGGATGGGGGGGAGCAGGTGGGAGGGTAAGATCAGAGAAGAAAGGGGAGAGGAGGTATTGGCGAGGATGGTGGGGAGTGGGGACCTGGAGGCAATGGTGTTTTCTGGGGATGGGGGGGGAGAGCTGCTCCTGGGGGGGACGCGCGGGTGTCCAGAGATTAAAATGGAAGACACAAACAAAATTAATATCCTGACATATAATGTCCGAAGATTAAAATCACCCGAAAAGAGACGGGTAATACTACGAGAACTAGAACAAACTAAGGCCGGAATAATTTTTCTGCAGGAGACGCATATCACGCAGGATTCAAAAATCAAAATATATTCAAAAAATATCCCAAAGTGATACTATGGGGATTCACCAATTAGAAGATCAAAAGGAGTCGCAATTGGTTTTGGGAAAAACATCTGCTTTGTTATCGAAAAGATAAAAGCTGACCCAGAAGGACGTTTTCTCTTCCTCATAGGGACAATACAGGGTAGGGGGTATACATTAGCAAACATTTATTGTCCCAATATAAACCCTAAAAAGTACTTAGTGGAGAAGCTGATAGAACTGCTTGAATTTAAACAGGGTAAATTGATATTGGCTGGCGATTTTAATTTTCCCATGGATCATAATTTAGATACTACGTCTACTGTACCGGATAGAGAAAAAAAACAACTAAGGAAGATAAAAAATAAATTATATGAACATCAATTAGTAGATGTATGGTGAATACAACACCCAAGTATAAAGGATTACACATATTTCTCAACAGTCCATGGAACATATTCTAGATTGGATTACATCATGGTGGAACATAGATCACTAGAGGAGGTATCAGAGACAGCAATTGGAATATCATCATTATCAGATCATTCCCCAGTTTCTCTGAGGATGAATCTTCGGGGAGAGTCCATGTGAAGAGGCACATGGAGAATCAATGAAGATTTACTAGAAGATGGCAAAACTGTACAAATTATAACAGATGAGATTGAAAAATACTTCCGGGAAAATGATACCCCCAAACTCTCAAAAGCAACCCTATGGGAGGCGCATAAATCTGTTATCAGAGGAAAATTAATATCGATAGGAGCGGAAAAAAAGAAGGAAAGAGGGAAAAATATGTTGAGACTTTTAAACGAAATTCATAACTTGGAACAAAGACACAAAAAGCAAGCCAAAAAGGAAATATACCGGTCACTGATCCTAAAAAGAGAACAATTAAAAGATCTGATGGAACAAGAAGACAGAAAGGAACTTAACAGGGTATTACTTGAGAGATTCAAGAAGGGAAATAAAGCAGGTAAACATCTCATGAATATCCTAAGAAAAAAGAAGACCTTAAACTATATAGAGAAGATAAAAAATGAAAAGGGAGAAATAAAAAACATGACTACGGATATTGCACAAGCCTTTGCACAATATGACAGTTCACTTTCTGCAATAAAAAAGCAAGAAACCAATCGACAAGTAGGAAAAAAAGGAAGAAGATCCAAACCTATTTAAAAAAGGCCAACTTACCAAAAATTAAACCTGAATTATTAAAAGATCTAGAAAAGGAGATAACACAGGATGAGATCAAAATGGCCTTGAAGGAAACCGCTACTGGCAAAAGTCCCAGACCAGACGGGTTTACGATTAAATATTACAAAAAATTTCAAGAACATCTGATCCCAAGATTCTGTGAATACTTGAACAAAATAGGAGAAGATGACGATATCAGAAAAGAGTCACTCCTGGCACATATCACTATAATACCTAAAGAAGGAAAAGACAAAACCAACTCCTCAAGCTATAGGCCCATTGCCTTATTGAATACGGATACTAAACTCTATGCTAAAATTTTAGCCACTAGAATAAAAAAATTAATGCCTCTATGGAGACTGGTTTTGTTCCTGGGAGAGAAGAAAGAGATAACAGCGTAAAAACAGTTTTGATGCTGCGAAAGAAGAATATCAACATCTCCCCAGATATGCTCTTGTCAATAGATGCAGAAAAAGCATTTGACAGAGTAGACTGGGGATTCATGATGGACACGTTACAACATTGGGGCCTAAAATAATAAAGTGGATTAAAAACCTTTACAATGGGCCAATGGCAAAAGTAAGGGTAAACGGGAGACCATCACCTGTGTTCGAGATGTTTAATGGAACGCATCAAGGTTGTCTGCTCTCACCTCTTCTATATGTACTGTCGTTGGAACCTTTTCTAGCAACCCTACGAAATAATCAGGGGATAGAGGGGGCGAGGGTGGAAGAAAAAGAGCATAAAATGGCGGCTTATGCTGATGATATTTTAATGCATGTGACTAATCCCAAAGTGACTCTGTCTAATATTCTGAAAGAAGTGAAAGAATATGGGGAACTCTCAAACTTCAAAATAAATCCTATAAAAACAGAAATACTGAACATCGGACTGGCAAAAAAGGAAGTCCTTGCCCTTCAAAAAGAGATTCCATTTACATGGGTGAAAGGCGAATTACCCTATCTTGGAATCAAATTAACATCATCATTTGAGAAAATTTATTCTGCAAACTATATTCCATTATTAAATGAGATCAAGGCAGAAGCAAAGAAGATGAGTACACAACCAATATCATGGATTGGAAGAGTAAATATGCTTAAAATGGTAATCCTGCCAAAAATAATGTATAAATTCCAGATGTTACCAATAGGGATTCCACAGAGCTTTTTCAAATTTATACAAAATATATTCTCAAAGTACATCTGGCAAAATAAAAAAACAAGAATAAAATTTGCACTAGTTTTTAGGAAAAGACAGCACGGGGGACTGGCAGCTCCGGATATGTTTAGATATTACAAAGCAGTAATTCTAGCACGCATGATCGAATGGACAAAAGAAAATAAAGAAAAAAAATGGGTTGAGATAGAAAACACTTTAAGTAGAACCACGCTTCACAAAAATATTTGGATCTCAAGTAAATATAGAACACTAGATTCTGACTCTCACGAATTGACCAAAAATGTATTTAAAATATGGGATGCACTACACCGGAAGGAAAACACACAACTCACCATTAATTGCCCACACGGGAACAATTTTTTTTTCACCTGAAGAAGATATATTCCGTAGACTAGGAATAAAGAATCCACAAATCAAAGATATTATCATTAAAGGGAAGATGAAATCTGCACAAGAATTGGAGATTACATTTGGTGGGAAACTGTGTGAGTGGGAATCTTTTCAATTAAATCATTTAGTTAGCACATCACCACACCTGTTTAGAGATGGAGAAGGACTAAATCGGTTGGAAAAACTCTGTATATCATTAATCCCATTGAAAAGAGGCATCTCGAAAGTTTACGATATATTGACAGATCTTGAAGGACAGGGTAGGCCTTCCTTCATAGAAAAGTGAGAAAAAGAGCTGGGAGTAAACTTAGAAGACCAACAAGTTGATAGGATGATAGAAGCAGGATATAATCAAGCAGGGGACATGAACACCATCGAGATGAATTATAAATTCTTGGTTAGGTGGTACATGACCCCCGGAGAGAATCCATAAAATTAATCAAGATGGATCACCATGGTGCTGAAGAAACTGTGGACAAAAAGCCACAATGGTACACATATGGTGGGATTGCCGAAAATAAGAGTATTCTGGCAGGAAATAATCAGCTGTATAAAAGAAATAACGGGCGAGAAGATAAATAATAACATACTGACATGTTTGTTCCACGACTCTAATACTCCTAAAAAGCAATACATGAAAACAGTGACGCCAAAACCTTTAAATGCCGAAAAGGGATTGATCCCAAAAAAATGGTTGAATATTGAAAGATCAGACTTAAGAGATTGGTTTAAACAAGTGGATTACTATAGTAAAATGGAACTCCTAAGCAGTAAGGACAAAGGGCAATTAGTCAAATACAATACTATTTGGGGAGGGTGGGGAAAATATAGGACCTCGGAAAACTATTGGCAGAAGATATTAGAAGGCAAAGGGTCCTAAGATAGAAAAACATAGGGAAAGAAGGAAACAAACTAAAGCCGAGAAAGTGGGGGGGCGGGTGGAGGGTGGAGAGGTGGGATGGTAAGTGGGTAGGGTAAAATGGGAAAAAATAGTTTTTTGTAGTTTCTGTGTACTGTATTTATTGGCGTATAGCACTCACTTATTCACCATGGAAATTGGGTGCAAATAGCATGTGCGTGTTATACGCCAATACTTCAATTTTAGCTGCCTCGGAGGGGACAGGGAGGGGGGCGGGATGAGAGCTGTCAGATTACATACAGTGAGAATCTCCTGTTTACTTGGCAGCCTCTGTAATAGGAAATCCTATCTCCTGGGCCGCCATTGGACCACTGTTTTGTCTATCATAGGACATTCTCACTGTACTGTATGTAATCGGTCGGCGCTCATCCCGCCCCCCTCCCTGTCCCCTCTAGGCTGCATATGGGCATTGATCAGGCTGCACCAATGGCAATGGTGAGGCTGCTGCATTGAAGGCAATGGTGAGGCTGCTGCATTGATGGCAATGGTGAGGCTGCTGCATTGATGGCAATGGTGAGGCTGCTGCATTGATGGCAATGGTGAGGCTACATTGATGTGGACTGATGAGGCTGCATTGACTGCACTTGTGAGGCTGCAGATGGTCATTGATCAGGCTGCATTGATGGCAATGGTGAGGCTGCAGATGGGCATGGACCCTTATTTTGCTTCAAAGTTCCTTATTTAAAATTTAATTTTTTTTTCTGAAACTTCCCTCTTAAAATGAATGTGCGTGTTATACGCCTGTGCGTGTTATACACCGATAAATACGGTAATTATAAATTAATAAATTCTTCTTTTTAATCAATGCCACAATGATGTGAAATTGAGAAGGGACATAGTTTGAACGGCAAGTTTAAATAAGTCTCTCAAAAGTGTTCACTGAAGTGGAAAAAAAAAAAAAGACTATAGGATGGGTACTCTTAGTGATAGAAATAAGTGTAGTAATGTAGTGATGTAATGTAGTGATGTAGTAGTGGGTAGATGATTATTATTTAGTTATTATATTGATGCAAATCATTTCCAACAGCAACCCGATTCTTCCAGAGAGATGCATTTATTGAAACTTTAGACAGAACAAAGTCCATAAGATACTTGCAACAGACAACAAAATCCAACGCCAAAACGGGTTTCCTTCTTATACAATTTTTCTCCCTGTCAGAAACCATTAATCAGACTGAAACGGAAGTACAGTTAAATCACACTTGTTTAATAATAATAAAAAAAGGTAAACAGAGTAAACATAGTCAAAACATAGCCAGAGTTTAGGAACTGGAACGGATAATCAGACAAGCCAAAACGTCAGGAAGCCAGAGGTGAGCGTAGTAGAACAGCAAGCAGGATCTGGATCCAGAAGGAATGTCAGCCAAGCAAGTCTTTAACAGGAACACAGGAGAGCCTCTCTAGAGATGTGACCAAGGCGAAAGCAGAGATCATCTGGGCTGGACGCCTTAAGTAGGCAAGACTGACAAGCAGGATATCATCGACAGGTGAGTCACTGTGGAGAGATGGAAGCTTGCAATTAGCCGACAGCTGAGTGGCCAGTTAAGAGAAGGAAGGGCTGAGCCCTGACAGTACCCCCTCCTCAATGACCGCCCCCAGAGGACCACCAGGCTTGAGGTTAAAGCGTCTATGGAAATCATGGAGGAGGACAGGGGCATGTACGTCCGAGGATGAAACCCAAGGGCGTTCCACCAGGCCATACCCTTTCCAATGCACCAGATACTGTATGCGCCCACAGAACCTATGGGAGTCAACAATGGACTGTACTTCATACTCCTCATGGTTTTCAATCTGTACAGGGAAAGGACGAGGCAACGTGGTGGTAAAGCGGTTGTAGACAAAAGTTTTTAATAAGGAGACATGAAATACATTCGAGAAACGCATATAAGGAAGGTCTAATGCGTAAGCTACTGGGTTAATCCTGCGAAGAATACGGAAAGGCCCAATAAAACGAGGTGCGAACTTCAAAGAGGGAACACGAAGTCGGAGCTTGACAGCCAGACCCTGTCCCCAACATGGTAGGAAGGCACAGGCAGGCGTCTGTGGTCAGCATGGAGTCTGTACCTATCATTAGCATGTCGCAAAGCCTCTTGGACTTGTGCCTAAGTGGAACTAAGACCACAGAGATGCTCCTCTAACGCAGGAATACTCTGTGGAACAAAAGAGTAAGGCAACACGGAAGGTTGGAAACCATAGTTCGCCATAAATGGGGACAATCGGGAAGCAGAATTCAATATTCACTAGCAGAATAAGGCACTATTGTGAGCAAACTCCGACCAGAGGTCTGACCAGTTGTTATGATGGTATGAAATATAGCATCATAGGATTTGCTCCAAGGACTGATTGGCTCGTTCTGTGGCCCCATTGGACTGCGGATGATATGCAGAGAAGAAAGCAAGCTGAATTCCCAACTGTGCACAAAAGGCTCGCCAGAACCGAGACACAAATTGACTATCCCTGTCCGAAAACAATCACCTTGGGTATCCCATGAAAATGAAAGATCTCTCGAGCAAAAATGGAAGCCAGCTCATTACAAGTGGGCAACGTCTTAAGTGGAATACAATGGGACATTTTCGAGAGCCGGTCAACCACCATAAGGATAAAACTGTGTTGCCCTGGGAGTTGGGTAACTCAACAATGAAATCCATAGACAGTTGGGTCCAGGGCCTTTCTTCATTGGGTATGGTTTGTAGAAGGCCCACTGGAAGGTGTTGTGGAGTCTTACTCTGAGCACACACAGAACAGGCAGCTACGAACGTGGTTACATCAGCACGTAGACTAGGCCACCAGAATTGTTGGGAAATGGCCCAAAAGAGTTGATTCTTCCCAGGGTGGCCAGCAGCCTTGGAAGAATGGTAAGTTTGGAGCATGGCAGTATGGAGACCCTCTGGGGCAAAGCAGCGGTCACAAGGTTTCTCAGGAGGAGCATGGACCTGAGCAGCAAGAATTTTGTCACCCAAAGGAGAAGTGAGACTGGTGCGAACCATAGCCAGAATATGATCAGGAGGAATCACAGGAACTGACTCCATCTTGGAAGTGGAGAAAAATTGTTGTGACAAAGTGTCAGCCCTTACATTCTTAGTACATGGTAAGAATGAGACAATGTACGTGAAACTAGACAAGAAAAGATCCCATCGCGCCCTTCTGGGAGAGACGTTTAGTCTCAGACAAGAATGTGAGATTCTTATGGTCAGTAAGAATGAGAACTGGCACAGTGGTACCTTCGAGGAGATGTCTCCATTCTTTTAGGGCTAAAGCGATCGCTAACAGCTCTCTGTCACAAATCTCGTAATTGCACTCTGCAGGTGAAAAGTTCTTGGAAAAGTAGCCACAAGGATGTATAGACCTCAGAGGTAGGACACTTATGCAGAATGGCGCCAACACCAGTCTCAGAAGCAACAACCTCAAGGATAAAAGGTAACGTAGGATCAGGATGTGTCAACACAGGAGCAGAAACAAAGCCAGCCTTGAGACTCTCAAAGGCCTTAATGGACTCCGGAGACCAACTCTGTGGGTTACCATCCTTTCTGGTCATATCAGTCAGGGGCTTGACCAGAGACAAGAAGTTACGAATAAACTTCCGATAATAGTTGGCAAAGCCAAGAAAACGCTCGCAGGTCTGGGCCACTGTAGGACTGCTGAAAGTTTCTCTGGTTCCATCAAAAAACCAGCAGTGGAAACGACATACCCAGGTTTTTAACCTGTTCATGATGAAATTCGCACTTCTCCATATTACAATAGAGATTGTTCCCTCTTAGCTTCTGAAGCATCGGACATCGGTGTGGTGGCTCTCCAGGGACTTGGAAAATATGAGAATATCGTCGAGATATACCACCACACATAACTGCAACAAATTTCAGAGGACATTGTTAATAAATTCCTGGAAAACTGCTGGGGCGTTTCAAAGGCCAATAGGCATTACGAGGTACTCATAATGGCCTGTTCTGGTATTAAATGTAGTTCTCCACTCGTCGCCCTCCTTAATCCTCACGAGATTGTATGCCCCTCTCAAATCAAGCTTTGTGAAAACCATTGCTCCCTTGAGGCAGTAAAATAACTTTGTAATCAACGGAATTGGATAGGCATTCTTAATCGTGAAACTATTGTGACCCCTATAATCAAAACAAGTTCTTAGTTCACCACTCTTCTTTACAAAGCAGAAACAAGCAGGAGATGAGAATTTGCGGTCAAAATCATGAGAAAGTGCGTCTGCAACATACTCCTGCATGGCCTTATCCTCCAAGACCGACAAAGGGTAAACCTGGCCATGAGGGGGTATGGCACCAGGTTGAAGGTCAATTGCACAATCATACGGCCCGAGTGGAGGCAAACTACTGGCTGGACCTTTGTCAAAGACATTGCTAAAATCGCAGTACTCCTCTGGCAGGGAGGAGAGTGAAGAGGTGCACAGGACCTTGGCTACCTTCTGGAAGCATGTCTTACTGCATTGTGGTGACCAGGAGAGAACCTCAGAATGGAGCCAATCAAAAGAAGGGTTGTGCCTCTGTAACCAAGGATAACCAATAACCAGCAGAAACTTAGGTGGGGAAATAACTTGGAATTGGATTATCTCATGATGAAGAGCCCCTAAGGTTATGTACAATGGAACAGTTTTATGAGTCACATGGGCAGGCTATAGAGGTCTCCCCTCAAGAGCCTCAATGGCAAGTGGAGTGTCACACAGCTGCAGCGGAATTGAGTGCTTCTATACAAAGGCAGCATCAATGAACAGGCCTGCAGCCCCAGAGTCGATTAGAGCCTGTATCTCGATGGATGACTCAGCCCAAGAAAGGATAACTGAAATCAGGGGCTTACCCTTCTGGATATCTGGGGATGAAACAATGCCACCTAAGGTCTGTCCATGATAGGACCTCAAGGTTCGGGCATTCCCTGGACAGGTAGGACAAGACTTCAAAAAGTGACCTGCCTGGCCACAATAAAGGCACAATCTCTCCATCCTCCTAAGGGATCTTTCATCCGCAGAGAGATGCGAGGTGAGGGATGCAAGGGTGGGACTGTAAAGTTCAGAGACAAATGTACAGGAGCCTTCCGCAAGTGCTCCTTTAAAAGGAAGTCTTTCTTTGAGTCTGGAGTCAATGAGGATGGCAATCATGATCAACTTCTCCAGCTCAGTGGGTATATCTCGGCTGCTATCTCATCCTTGATGGTATCTGAGAGACCATGAGGAAAAGCAGCCACGGGGACCTCATTGTTCCAAGCAACCTCTGCTGCCAGAGTGCGGAATTCAATGGTGTAGTCGGCAACAGTTCTCGCACTCTGTTTGATGGACATGAGGCACTTGGTATCAGAAGCAGAGCATGCGGGAATGTCAAAAAGAAGTCACAAACTCAGGGTAACTCAAGACAACAGGTTTTTGCATCTCCCATAGAGGGTTTGCCCAGGCCAAGGCTCTCTCAGAAAGCAAAGATATCACAAAACCTACTTTGCTTCTGTCCGTGGGAAACACCTGGGGCAGCATCTCAAAGTATATTTCAACCTGGTTGAGAAACCCTCTGCATTGGACTGGATCGCCCCCAAATTTCTGGGGAAGCGGAGCGGAATGAGACATAACTCTTATAGAGGTAATACTAGAGGCGGTTGCTTGCACAGGGAGCAGCAGCAGGGATGACCTGCAACACAGGTTGTACCGGAGCAGCCACAGTGGGAGATTCCAGGTAAGCTGTGCGACTCAGGAGCGTTTGTAATGCCATGGCAAACTGATCCATGCAGTAATCCTGCTCATCCAATCTGGAAAAAATAGTACCAAAAAGTTGATTGACTGCATCTTCTGAATTCATGGCCTTCACCTACTGTCAGAAACCATGAATTAGACTAAAATAGAAGTACAGTTAAATCACACTTGTTTAATAATAATGAAAAAAGGTAAACAGAGTAAACATAGTCAAAACATAGCCAGAGTTCAGGAACCGGAATGGATAATCAGACAAGCCAAAACTTCAGGGAGCTACAGATGAGCGTAGTAGAACAGCAAGCAGGATCTGCAGCCTGTAGAAATGTCAGTCAAGCAAGTCTTTAACAGGAACACAGGAGAGCGTCTCTAGACATGTGACCTAAGCGAAGACAGAGATCATCTGGGCTGGACGGCTTAAGTAGGCAGGACTGATGAGCAAGATATCATCAGCAGGTGAGTCACTGTGGAGAGATAGGTGCTTGCAATTTAGTTGGCCGCTCAGCCAACAGGGAAAAAAATGATAAAAATTTCATTTGGGTAGAGTGTTGTATGACCGTGCAATTGTCATTCAAAGTGTGACAGCGCTTAAAATTGGTCTGGGCAGGAGGGGGGTTTAAGTGCCCGGTAAGCAAGTGGTTGACATCCTTTTGATGTGTAAAGTGGTTTTATCCTGGAATGTTTGTATATGAACACATCACAACACATTTATACATGTAATTAATAATATAATATCCTACGTAAATCGGCCAACATATTACAACATATACCCCCACTTGGGTTGGTTCTAACTACTAGAACTGACCCATTAATCAAACAACAAAGATATCATCACAATTTGAGGTACTGGATGCTTTACAATGGCTCAAATAAAATATAAAGTTGAAACTGGTTATATTTTTCTTCACCAGCCTTCTAAAATATCCCTATGAAGCAGTTATTAGATACTATAACTTTAGACCATGGCTGGAAAAGGATTTGGCAAACATCAGTGGCCCGTACAGCTGTTAGGCCTTTGTTCAAAGCTTGTAGTTTCTTCAGTATATCACATCAAGATCTTGAATTTTGTGCAAAGACATGCTGATGTCGCAGTCCAGTCTTCAGTCTGACCTGATCATATCTCTCACCATCTTACTGAAAGTGAAGTTTATTATGCTCTGGGAGCTCCAATCCACATACGTCCAGGATTCTTTCATCTCCAGGCTCAAGGGTTTCATTTTTAAAGATGAATTGTTCAGTTTTAGTAACCCTCCTCACCAGTTCAAAATGAAACTTCTGCCTGCCACAATTTGCTTTCGTAATTTGTGATAGGCTGACCCCACATTGCCTTCAATAGAGCAGTTACTTGGATTATTCAGTCCATAATTCCACTGAATGTTACCACAAGATGGTTTAGATGGTATTAGCTTGACATCAGTGTTTATCAGATCATTTGTCCAGACAAAGCAGCAGTGGAAATTCTTGCCAGTATCTTCACCATGAAAGGTAGAAAGTTATTTACATCCATATATGTCATAGCCTTCAGCATATTATAAACAACTGATTCAACAAAGTTCAAATCATGACTAGAGTGATGAATTTCACTCACCGCTCTTATAAATTTAGGAAAACCACCCAACATACTATATTCTACTCAGTCCAAGTGTACAAATACTCAGACACCCAGTCATTTATGCTTTGTCAAGCCATTTTGCAGCATCTCACCTTAGATGTCAAAAATATTGATATCAATATGTATATGTCATATGTACAGATGTTATGAAAATTATGTTAGGTTTAAATGCTTCTCTCTGGTTTAAAGATGATGATCAAGAAATGACACATAATGTAAATAAAATATTAAAGCAAAATAGATCAGGGAAAAGAAAAGAAAAAAATAGGACGTTGAAAAAAAAGTCCATTGAAAAGAAAACAAAATAAAAAAAAGAAATTAGAGTGTTGGAAAAAAAAAGTCCATTGCTTGATGAATTTTGAGATAGTCCATGAATTCTTTATAATTCCTTGTATAGTGAAATTTTGTCTATTCAGAGTTTCTCCCCCACTAGCCAGCAATGTTCAGATATGTCAGATGAACTATGCTTCTGCTATTCACATGGAAATGAGTATCACCGGCAAAATATCTGAAAGACAAAAACTCATTAGGTCATTAGGGTCTCAGACAAGGGGGGGAGGGAAAGCCAGCGGCACCCTCAATGTTCTTAAATCATTCTGAAAGTAAGTAAACTCCAAAATGAGCAGTGTTGTGTGGTGTTGCAGCCATAAGAGCCTTACACCTACTTCCGTGATTCTTGAGCAAAAGTTTGTCAGTATGTTTGTGTGTTGAACAGCCATCCAGAGATCTAAGGAGATTTCCCTCCCCCCTCATTCGAGACGCCCTCTGCTCCCCCAGTCCCATTTAGGGGTGACTCCTTGTAAGCTGTGTGGAGGTGGAGGGTTTTTGCCTCTGTCGAGGGTGGAGGAGCACTGTGAGGACACACCTGGATTGCCGAAATTGGAAGTGTTTTTAGAAGAACAGCAATTCATCTAACCATTGAATGAAGTTTTTTTCGTCAAGAAGTAAATAAATATCCCTGAAGAAGACCTTTACCCTTGCAGGTCGAAACGTGTAGGGATATCATGTGAAACTCTGCTAAGTTTTACGGTTTTCTATATATGTATTGAGTTTATGTGTGGTCTTCCCATGTTGATGAGATGTTTTAAATGTAAAGACCTGAATTGCTTTTTACGACTCCCATGTAATTATGCCATTTATTCCCCTCTTTTGATACTATGTTACAAATAAAGAACTATTAATTTTTAACAAAATCATTGTCACTTCGTTTGAATACCTACTTTGCTGCTAAAAAACCCGTTGAGGGATTTTCCATTCAATCCCCAAGACTTTTAGACAAATATTCTGTGGACTGATGAGACAAAAAAAAATAACTTTTTGTAAGGCGTGTGTCCCGCTACATCTGGCGTAAAACTAATACAGCATTTAATAACAAGAACATCATACCAACAGTCAGACATGGTGGTGGTAGCGTGATGGTCTGAGGCTGCTTTGCAGCTTCAGGACCTGAAAGACTTACCATAATTGATAGAACCATGAATTCTGAGCTTTACCAGAAAATCCTAAAGGAGAATGTCTGGCCATCAGTTTGTGACCTCAAGCTCAAGTGCACTTGGGTTATGCAGCAGGACAATGATCAGAAACACAACAGCAAGTCCACCTCTAAATGGTTTAAACAAAGCAAAATTTAGGTTTTGGAGTGGTCTAGTCAAAGCCCGGACTTAAATCCAATTGGGATTCTGTATCATGACCTTACACAGGCTGTTGAAAACCCTCCAATGTGGCATAATTAAAACAATTTTGCAAATAAGAGTGGGCCAAAATTGCTCCACAGCAATGTGAAAGACTCATTGCCAGTTATTGCAAACGCTTGATTGCAGTTGTTGCCACCAAGGGTGGCACAACCAGTTATTAGGTTTAGGGGGCAATTACTTTTTTCGCATAAAGCCAAGCAGGTTTGGGCTGCTTATTTTGCCTTAATAAATGAAACCATCATTTAAAAACTGCATTTTGTATTTACCCGGGTTATCTTTGTGTAATAATAAAAATTAGTTTGATGATCTGAGTCAGTTAAGTGTGAGTATTATGCAAAAAAAATCAGAAAGGGGGCAAATACTTTTTCACACAACGGTATCTCACAGGACACAAATGGAAAATTGTATTCAAAACATCACCCGAAATGGTTCTACGGGGATTCTACAACTAAAAGAGCAAAAGGAGTAGCAATAGGGTTTTCAAGAGAAGTAAAATTCTCGATAGAGGATAGGAAGATTGATCCAGAATGACAGTATATGTTTCTGAAGGGGAAGTTACAGAAGATGGAGTGTACATTAGCTAATATACAGTATGTCACAAAAGTGAGTACACCCCTCACATTTTTGTAAATATTTTATCTTTTCATGTGAACAGTGAAGAAATGACACTTTGCTACAATGTAAAGTAGTGAGTGTACAGCTTGTATAACAGTGTAAATTTGCTGTCCCTTCAAAATAACTCAACACTCAGCCATTAATGTCCAAATCGCTGGCAACAAAAGTGAGTACACCCCTAAGTGAAAATGTCCAAATTGGGCCCAAAATGTCAATATTTTGTGTGGCCACCATTATTTTCCAGCACTGCCTTAACCCCTCTTGGGCATGGAGTTCACCAGAGCTTCACAGGTTGCCACTGGAGCCCTCTTCTATTCCTCCATGATGACAGGGAGATGATGGATATTAGAGATCTTGCACTCCCACACCTTTCGTTTGAGGATGCCCCACAGATGCTCAATAGGGTTTAGGTCTGGAGACATGCTTGGCCAGTCCATCACCTTATGTTTGGGGTCATTGTCATGTTGGAATGCTGCCCTGCGGCCTAGTCTCCGAAGGGAGGGGATCATGCTCTGCTTCAGTATGTCACAGTACATAAAATATGAAAGACAAGTGCAGCGCAATAGAAATGTACACATATAGAAATAATGATAGGATATCTATAAATGGATTGTGGAAATAAAAGTCCTTAATAACTCATAGATGGAATACAATCCCACTCTAGATCGAGATAGGACAGATGATTTCTTCACAGACACTCTTGCAAATTAAATCTGTAGGAAATTGCGCTTACCAGAAGTGATGGACCTCTAGATTATAGGAGGTCATGCGAGCCTGATAACCAGAAGCTTCAGCAAAGTGGCTTGGACCCCTTGGATATTAACCTCATCTGCCAGTACACTCATGCAAGCTGGAGACCGTATACTTCATAAATCACAGCACTCTGAATTTCCTTTGCAAGATCCTTTTCTTATCAGCAATTAGAGCAGTCTTGTGGCTTCTATCAGTGTCCAGCCAAGCACTGTTTAAAGATTGTAGGAGGAGATTTTGAACTGTCCCATGAGACTGCAAGACTCCTGACCCTCTATCTCGCCAGTGCTGATTGGCACTCTGCTGATCACATGCACTCTCCACTTAGACCAGTTCCACTTACACAGAGTTCCAGCAGTTCCTATTTTGATCTAGAGTGGGATTGTAAATGAAAAAAGCAGCGCTAGCGACAAATGAACCAAAACCTTATCGCTGCTGTAAAAAAAGTAATAGTACTTTGAAAATATAAAACAGACAGATACAGCGCTGATAAGACGTGACTAAAGGTGCTGAGTGCTAACCAATGTGCTAACAATAAAAATAAACAAAGTAATAGATAAATGATGGACTACATATCACATGCAGTCTAGGGTTACACATATAACTATTGGATATACATAGTGAAACATAATAGGTGATTTACACATATAGGCATACCGCATATAATGTGGAAAATAAAAAAATAAAATAATATAAACCATAAGTGTTAACCAATAAATATTGGCAGCTGAACTGCTGGATATAAACAGTGGTTGCTCCCAAGACAGAAATATGAATCCTAGCAATAGTCCCAAGATGGATACCAACAAGACTTGTCACTAAATCAGCTGGCAGGACGGTCCTGCGATGTTACAGCAGCTCCTCCTCCCAGGCTGACAGCCTTTCTTAATGGTAATATGCAAGGTATATCTCTAACGTGGATCAGTGGAAGAGATGACCGATGCTCAAATCGAATAAGCCATAAGTAGACAATTGACCACCCAAAACAGAGGAAAAAGCATATAGTGAAGTACTGTGAGTGTTTGGCAAATCACTAGCGCTACAAACCGCTACTCACATACTCCCGGTTGTAATCAGGCATATCAGACAGTCTCAGCGATCGCCGCTTACAGCGTGCGTTCCACGGAGTCAGGAAGGAAAACGTCACTTGGTTGTGCAAAAGCCGGATGTTACGTCGACGCGTTTCGCCCCTCCCCCAGGGCGTCATCAAAGCCTCAGCCGGGGGGGAAGGAAGCGTGGAAGGAAGACTGGAGAGGGATGGCCTAGGTTCAGTCTGGCCTGCCAGAAAGTGCAGCCTGTCGTAGTACAACATCCTGGGGACATAGATGTCATCTGCTGCTCCGGATCTCTGTGAATCCAGGACTTTTTTGCGCTCCTTTTATCTTTAAATAAGTGATGTCTGCCGTGGGGATCACCTGCTTCACAATTTCACACAATTGCTCCAGTGCTGCCTTCCTCTTTGCTTGGTTCTTGAAATGAGGGTGGGTAATCTCCCACAGACAGGGCAGCTCACTTAGCATATCAATGAATAGTGACATGAAGTTAGTATCTCTCATTAAGATATCCATGTTCACTGCAAGACACAACACAAGACAAAGCCTAATGTCAGACAAAACTCTCCTAATCTTGTTACAATATAGGCCTCAATCTAGAAGCAGTATAGGCACAAGTTTGTCTCTTACCTTCGTTCTTACGATCGGCGCATCCAATGCTCCTTCCTCCGCTCACAGATCGTACGTAATACGCACGCATGTTACGCTTTATACACACTGCACATGCGTGTAACTCCGCCCGCCCCTGACGTTCTTTCTAGTGTATTCCCCGCCCCTTTTTGTTCGGCGCAGTGGGTGAAGAGCATGATGGCAGAGTTACAGCAGGTGCATGCTAATTCTAGCAACGAGAAGGAGGAGGAGGAAAGCCCGGATCCAGGCATGTCCCGATCCAGAAGGAGACGTTTTAAGGCCACAAATATGTCGTTTAGGGAGATGTTGGAGATGGTAGACATCATAAGGAAGTCCGACTATGACGGAAAATATGGGCCTTACCCCCACCCCAACATCCAAAAGGCCAAAATCATTGGTAAAGTGGTCCGGAGTCTGGAGAGGAATTTCGGGGTACAAAGATCTAAAGATCAGCTCAGGAAGCGTTGGTCGGACCTGAAGTTGAGAGAGCCAGAGCAGTACCGAAAGATCCGGAGAGTGCTGCAAAAAAGTAAGTAGTTGTGCTGTGTTCCTATTCTTTCTGTCTTTATTACGTTCGTTCTGCTCCATATGCTTTTATTAATTGTAACGTTTAAAAGGGCGACTTTAATGTTCATGGGCCCATTATTTGTTCGTATCAAACATTTTTATTTCGGCCTCTAGAACACCATTGTTTAGGCCATATGCATTTTCACACATTTTTTGGGGCCTACTTGGATGCCAAATATTTGTTTGTGTAGATGGGTTTGTTACTAGAATGAAATGACAACTAGATTCTGTGTAAGGAGAGGACACAGAGCAACTGTTTTCACATCTGGACACTGGAGCACTAGTGTGGGACCCCAGAACACCATTTTTATTAAGGGGGGCACACAGGTGCTCCAGTGTATACTATAGGGGGGTCTCCATCTGTGAAGCTTGTACCAAACAGGTAAAGTATTGCAGCTTGACAAAGGGCAATAAAAAATATACATCTTGGAACTCGGCTAAAATAGACAATTGTACCCCACTTCCAAGCAATGTTTCCTATTTCTAGTTCTGCCATCAAATATATGTGTGCTAATTATACCATTTTTGTTTTACATAGGGGAGAAAAGACTCAGAGGACACCCCTCATCTGAGGAGACCACAGACCCCCTACCTATGGAAGAAGGTGAAATACCCCGAAAGGAAGAAGAAGAGCAGGAGGAAGAAGAAGACGTGGTGGAGATTGGCACCACAACAGGTGAGTGTCTGCAACCACAGACTCAGGTAAACGAGATGGATGATGGCAGATTTTTGAGACCTTTTTTTTGTTCTTTATCTCTTTTTAGGTGATCGTGATGTGAGGGATCCTGAACGCTTTACTTCAGAAAGTGCCCAGATCCTGATCGGGGAGATCATGGGGTGTAATTTCCAATTGCAAAACATCCAGAAACAAATCAGTGATGTTATTAAAAAAAATAATAACATCATTGATGTTTACGGGCGAATTTAAACCCCACAAAATCACCTGTTTTCTTGTGGTCCAATCTTCCAAAAATTTTTTAAATGTTTAGAAAAGCCAAATTTGGAGGATGCACACAGTGTGCCAACATGTGCTATCTGCCATCACGGGAGATCAATGGATGCGTTTTGGGGGTGCAACACCTTCCTCAATTATAAAGTAGCGGTGAGGAAGGGCTGTCTCCCCCAAAACACGTCCCTTGATCCCCCGTGATGGCAGATAGCACATGTTGACATTCGTAAATTAATGTGCATCTTCCAAATTTGGCTTTTCCAGGGGTGATTTCCCCCCATCTGAACGCTATATCAAACCCAGTTCCTAAATACTGATGTCTGATATAGCCTTCAGGTTTTACCTAATGTGAACTTTGTAAGTTCAAGTTTTTTGGCTTTCTTGTTGGTTTTACACAGGCCTGTTTTATCTGAAATGGTTATTTCGAGTTTTGATAATGCTACTGCAAAAATTGTTATACAACAAACATGTTGGTTTGTTTTAAAAACCTTTCGTAAATGCACATGTGATTGTGCAGGTATAAAAAAGTGCCTTACTCAAGAATGTGTGGATTATTGTCTCAACACTACAACACTTTTGGGGTGATGTAATTGCTGTTTTATGCAAAAATGGGGGTTATTTCCTAAGGGAAAATACACTTTGCACTACAAGTGCAGGTTCAGTGCAGTTGCAAGTGCACTTGTAGTGAAATGTGTTTTTGCATTTAGGAAGTACCAGCCAACAGTGTTTTTTATAAGGTTACCCAATCACGCCATTTTCTGCACTCCACACATTTCTGTCAGGGTCAGCTAAAACAAACACAAGCAGTAAATGGCCACAAAGAATTTCTTTTGGTTGTTTTTTTTTTAAAAAGGTGTCACAGATTGTCTGGCATATTGATAGCCCCCCTACCCGCAAAGAACTCCAGGTATCGTAACCGGACATCACGGGCATTCAGGGAGGGCAAGCCAGGACGGCCGCTTTCAAGCGCCGTCAGTGTTGATGGATTTGGGATTCCGGCCTCAGGCCCAACTGAGCCAGCATAGTTGGCTGAATGTTTTTGTAGAAAATTATGGAGAACACAGCAGGCAAGTATTATATGGTTCAGTTTATACTCCGCCATATGGATGGGTGTCAGAAATAATCGGAACCGGCTGGCCAGGATTCCAAATGTGTTCTCCACCACTCTTCGGGCTCTGGCCAGCCGGTAATTAAAAACCCTCTGTTCCGGGGTGAAGGTCCTCATCGGGAATGGCCGCATCAGGTGGTCCCCCAGCGCAAACGCTTCATCAGCAACGAACACAAATGGGAGACCTTCAACATTGTCCTCTGGAGGTGGCAAGTCCAAGCTGCCATTCTGGAGACGCCTGTAGAACTCCATCTGGGCGATCACTCCACCATCGGACATCCGGCCATTCTTCCCCACGTCCACATACAAGAACTCGTAATTAGCCGACACCACCGCCAACATCACTATACTATTAAACCCCTTGTAATTATAATAGTACGACCCTGAGTTGGGTGGTGGGACGATGTGGACGTGTTTCCCATTAATTGCCCCTCTGCAGTTAGGAAAGTCCCACCGCTGGGCAAAGTGGGAGGCCACAGTCTGCCATTCCTGTGGCGTGGAAGGAAACTGTTGAGGAAAAAACAATAAACATTACTATTTTTTCACAGAAACATGGCAAGCAGATTAGACACAAACAATATGGGGCAACCTCCAGATAGCATTTATTAAGGGGAATTTAACAACACCAAAGTATAAGGTACACCTATCATATTCCCCCTCCCCCCTCTCATGGGCCATTTCTAACATTATAGGGGGGGAACTCTTGGACAGGTAACCCTCTTCACTTCATTTAGAGATGAATGCCTAAATAATGGGTATTACTTGGAACAGCCCCTCCTTAGTTACACTATTGGCAGCCCACTGGACAGGTAAGAAGTGTCATAATACAAAGATATAAATACACACTGTACACATTTGAGCACATTTGGACATTCTGCTATTACCTATCAAGATCATAATAGGATACAAGAACTTTAAACAGTACCATTGGAAAGTATACAGGCAGGCCCTT
Source organism: Lithobates clamitans (assembly GCA_037952925.1). Lineage (NCBI taxonomy): Eukaryota > Metazoa > Chordata > Amphibia > Anura > Ranidae > Lithobates > Lithobates clamitans. The sequence goes on from JBBGZY010000689.1 coordinate 3,880,342, forward strand.
GCACTACATGCTTTGGGGAATTCATCCATAAATCTGAGCACTAAAGAGATGGGTATAGTGTGTATGGGTTTGGCAAAGTCAGCAGATAGATGATTGAGGATAGATAGAGAATTGGGATCAGCTGACTTAGCAGTTGGGGGAGGGAGGGTTACAAAAAATTTGGGGACACCACAAAAAAAAGCCTCTGGCCCTCTGCCTGAATTTAAATCAAAAATAACATTTCAAAACATTTTAGGGGGTGTTTGGGGTAAAGCACTACTATGGATCTGATAAAATACATTGTTTTTTTGTTTTTTGTTTTCCACATCAGTAAACAGTGTTTGGAGGGCTAAATCAGTTTGATGTTCATTAACTGTCGCCTTCTCGTATTCACATCATAGTGGATTATACTTTTTCTTATTGCTTTTTATATCGCCATAATGACCAACGGATTCCATTACGCCTCTTTACCAACAAGTCCTCTATCCCTTCCATCTCGTAAGCCCCACTAACTAGGACTCGATAACCAAAGGGACCCATCCTTTTCCAACTCAGTTTAGAGAAAGAGGGGACCCGTAAGAAGGAAGAAAAAGGACAAAAACACCAACAAAAAATACAAGAAGAGAGGTTTGTAAAAATGAACTTGTGGGCTCCCCATGCCCATCTTCTACTGACCCAGCCTGTATTGTGTACCAAATTACCTATGCCCTAATACCCCGATCCCCCCCCCCCACCTACTCCCTATATGTTTATCCTATGCCCTACTAAGCTATATATTTAACTAAAAATGTTCATATCCAGAAACACTTTATTATAGCATCCTTTGCCTGCAAGGATACCAGTTGCCTATATACCTATATTAAGCCCATCCCTCAGTCTATTCCGTGTCTATGCAGATCCCACTATTAATGACTCTTCACTTTCTCTATCCACATCTTCCACATGCTTTCAAATTCCTGAAGATTGCCCCTTTTTATGTACTCCATTCTTTCCCTACCCAAGGTTTCATTCATTGTAGAGATCCAGTCTTTCACGGTGGGGGGCTCCTTTACCTGCCATCTAAGTGCTATCAACTTTCTAGCCCGCGTGACAGCTAAGGTAGTACTCAACCTTTCTCCCATCACTCTTCTATGCCCCAGAATACAAGCCAAGGCCTCGTTTGCCACTGTCGTACCGAAAATATTTCCCAAGTTCCCAGTCACCTCCTCCCAGTATCTAAACAGCTTGGGACACCTCCACACCATGTGAATGAGATCTCCCGTCCTTCGACACCTGGGGCAGTTGTCATTGGGCCTTCTCCCAAATTTAAAAAGTCTTTTAGGAGTATAATAGGCTCTGTTTAACAGCATTAAGTGTGAGAGTCTCTGTGAAGGGGTCACAGAAACCTGCGCTCCCAACTCCAAAATTCTCGCCCATTGTTCCTGGGTCATTCCTCCCACCTCCTCTTCCCATTTAGCCTTTACCCGAAGGAGTATTTCCCTGCTATTAACCGATTTGCTTAATTGGTCATAAATTCTTGAAATTACCCCTCTAGTGGGGGTTATTTGAATTATGCACTGAAATAGAGGCATCTCTTCCCATCTCGGAGTCTGGGCTTTAAATTGTGCTTTAAGGGCATGTTCCAACCGGACATATAGGAAGAAAGACCCCCGGGGAAGCTTAAACTCCCCAACCAGTTCTGAAAATTTCTTTAACCCAGAGTCGTTATATAATTGACTTAGCTTACTGAGGCCAAGCTTCTCCCACTCTCTAAATATGCCTATCTTAAGAACTTCCTGCAAATTATGGTTGTTCCAAATAGGAGAGTAGGCTGTTAAGGCTCCATACCCCATCTTTTTCTTAACTGTTTTCCAAAGTTTAATTATCAATTTAATTGTTGGAAATTTATCATGGAACGCGTCCGCCTCTAGGGCTTCAATAATTGTATTATGTGTGGAGCTCAACAATAGTAACTTGCCATTAGGGGTGCCTCCTTTCGGTATCCCACAGCCCAATAATTGCTGCAACTGAGTTGAGTAAAAATAACTCTCGGGATGTGGGAGGGCAAAGCCCCCCTCCTGGGTAGGGAGCTGGAGCACTCCAAGACGGATCCTGGCTTGTTTCCCCTTCCAAATCAATTCCCTAAAGAGACTGTCAATTTTTTTAAACCACTTCTTACCTATCCAGACAGGGGAATTGTGCAAGACGTATAGCAGTTGTGGCATCCATATCATTTTTATTAAGCTACATCTTCCTGCAACTGATAGAGGCAGGCGTCTCCAAATTCCTATTTTTCGTTTAAATTTTGTTAATAGAGGGACAAGGTTTTTACTGATATGTAGAACAGGGTCCTTCGTCAGGACAATCCCTAGGTACTTCAGAGCTTCCACTGTTACCACCTGAGGCATACCAGGTGCTATTGTCTCATTTAAGGGGTCTATCGGTAGAAACTCTGATTTCTCCCAGTTTATCTCTAAGCCAGAAAAACTGCCGAAGTCCACTATCCTCATTGCTCCCGGTAGCGATTTCCTCGAGTCTCCCAAAAATAACAGAATGTCATCCGCATACAATGCGATTCTTTCCTCGCCTGTTTTTCTCTGGAAGCCGGTTATCGCTCGACTTCCCCTTATGGAAATGGCCAGGGGTTCCATCGCTAGTGCAAACAACAGAGGGGAGAGTGGGCACCCCTGCCTCGTCCCCCTCTCCAGCTCAAACCAGTCTGACAATTCGTTGTTAATTTTTAATCTTGCCTTGGGTCGAGTATATAGCATTCTAATCCACCCTATAAAGGCAGGGCCAAATCCAAAGATCTCCAGCACGCGCCACATATAGCCCCACTCCACGCTATCAAAAGCCTTGGATACATCAAGGGTCATCAACGCTCTCGAACCCTCGTTCACCATTGGGGTCTGTACATTCAAAAACGCCCTTCTAATATTCAGGCTCGTGGATCTATTGGCTATGAAGCCCGCCTGGTCCTCGTGGATCAGCTTATGGATAACTCCATTCAATCTTGCTGACAGGACTTTGGCCAGAATTTTTACGTCCGTGCATAAGAGAGAAATTGGTCTATAGGCGGCCATATCCAAGGGATCTTTCTCTTCTTTCTGTAATACAATAATAGTTGCTTCTAGCATTGAGGCAGGTAATTGGCCCCCCTCAAGCGCCCCCCCCCAAAACTTTCAGCAGTTCGGGGATCAGCACTTCACCATAGTGTTTGTAGGTCTCATTTGGAAGACCATCTGGTCCGGGCGACTTATGGGTTGCCATGCCTGCTACTGCTTGGTGTAATTCTGCTATAGATATTGGGGTATCTAATATATCTCTTTCTTCTTGTGATATGGTGGGGATGTCTAACCCCCTTAGGAAGTCCTCCATCTTGGCCTCCTTACCCCTCTTCTGGGAGGAATACAGTTTTTTATAGTAATCCCTGAAGGCTTGTACTATTTTTAAGGTGCTTGATACTACCTCACCGCTCTGGGATCTAATCGCGAGGACCGTGGATGGAGCTGCATTGGATTTTGCTATCATAGCCAGTGTCCTTCCCATACTCTCGCCCTCCACCATAGATTCCTGTCTTTGGAGTAACCGCCTGGTTTCTGCTTTCTGTATAACCACTGATTTATATGCTTGTTGTTTCTCTTGCCAGATACTTTCCGTCTCCGGGGTTGGGTTGCAAGTATAGTTGTTTTCTGCTTCAAGAGCGTCTCTCAACAAGCTCTCCTCCTCCCTTCTAGCCTCTTTGTTGAATGTAGCTATCTGCTGTATCAGGACCCCCCTAAGAAAAGCCTTAAGGGCGTCCCATAGCGTACAAGGGGGCACCGTTCCCTGATTGATCTCAACAAACTCCCTTAAGGAGGAAAGTATCCCATCCGTCTTTTTAATAATTTCAAACCAGTACGGGCTTATACTCCAGTTCTTCCGGGGCCTAGGCTCCCCAAGATTTAAAATGACTACCATAGGTGAGTGGTCTGAGATGCCTCTTGGCCAGTATGTTATTTTTTCTACCATCTGGAGAGCCCTATCATTTCCTAGGGCTAGGTCTATCCTTGAAAGCACGGAGTAAGATGCAGAACAGCAAGTATATTGCAGCACGCCTGGGTTCCGTGCCCTCCACAAATCCATTAATCCCACTTCTTCCAGAAAAAAGCTTAACCGACTTCTTACTGAGTCCTCTGAGCTTTTTCGTAGTGGGAATCTATCCAGCCCTTTATCTAGAACCTCGTTGAAGTCCCCCATTGCTACAATCGGCACCTCTTTTTTATCTAGCAAAAATTCATACAGTTTAAGCAAGACATCCAGATTAAAGGGCGGAGGGATATATATATTTGCCACCACATACCTGGCGTTTTCAATAGAACATAATAAAAAGATGTATCTACCCAACTCGTCTATCCTGACCTGGCTGCAGGAAAACTTCACCCCAGACTTTACCAAAACACTCACTCCCCTACTGTAGGAGGAGTGAACCGCATGAAATTGGGTTTGAAATTTTTTCATCTGTAGGTGATGAATAGTTTCCTTGGTTAGGTGGGTTTCCTGCAGACAGACCAGATCAGCCCCACAACTCTCCATCATAGAGAACACTGCTAATCTTTTAAGTGGTGTACCTAGGCCCCTGACATTCCAGGATCCTATTTTCAGAGTCTTAGCTAACATCTAAAGACTGAGGAATATATATACCCCAACATATACAAACGTATATAACAGAAAGATATAAGAGAAATTTAATATATATAACCCTAACCCAAAACTAATTTTTCTCCTCCTAGTGACTGTTATAACAGTTCCGTGTGTGTGCATACTTGGCCACTAGACCACGTATTCATTTTGGCTATATTAGCCTTACTTTGGGCATAAATTTGCCATAGACAGTGCTTGCATGTGCGTGTAGAACAACCAAAAACCTATTTACTATAAAAAGTGCCTGTATGTGCAAAAATAATCTTAAGGAAGGTCTGGATACCTCCGTTATAATTTCTAGTGGTATAAGTGTTCGTAAGGAATGATTTACCCACCCTGTTTCCCCTCCCTCCCATCTTCCCACCCCTTCCCTTCCCTCCCCACCTAACCTCCCCTACCCTCCCACCCCATCCCCTACCCTCCCACCCCATCCCCCTCCCCCCCCACCCGTACCCACCTATCTAGGTGTACCCCCTGGGGGTTTACCATGACCGTTGCCTCTTACGCTAACACCAACCTTTTACACCAAATCTTACACTCACAGCCCCACACCACCCTACCCACAAATAGCTGTGTGCACACATCCCCTCCCGTCCCCTTATAACCAAAAGCATTAACAGATGGCAGGAAGGGGTGGAAAAAAAAAAAGCAAGAACAAGAAAAAAAACAAAAACAAAAATACAGCCCCTGTACCTCCCAATGCCTTATCGTGCCATCCTATTGATATCCCGGCCTATTATATCTTCCCCCATTCTCTACGTAAAATTCGTAATTTTTTCCCTATTATCTTCCAGCCACTTCTCAACTTCAGCAGGGGAGTTAAAAAACAGAGTCTCCCCCAGAGCCGCAACCCGCAACCTTGCCGGATATAAAAGAGCATAGGGCAACTTAAATTTTTGTAGATTGCGTTTTGCCTGGGTAAACTCTGCCCTACGCCTCTGCAAATCCGGAGAGAGGTCGGAATAAAACGATATTTTTGCTCCTTTAAAAAAAACCTCCCCTGCTTCCCTGATCTTCCGTAATAAGGTTACTTTATCCTGGTAGTTAAGAAATCTCAGGAGGAGGGGTCTCGGGTGGCCCCCCTCCGATGGTGCCCTGAAAGGGATCCTATGAGCTCTTATGATGGAAAACGAAGCCGAGAATGATTCTTTCCCGATTAGCTCCCCCAGCCATTTTTCTAGGAATGCAATTGGGTTGACGCCCTCACTCCTTTCGGGTAAACCTATCAGCCTCACATTATCTCTTCTACTCCTGTTCTCCATCTCATCTAACTTAGAGGCTTGTTTAGATAGCTGTTCCTTCAGCCATTTTATTTCTTTGGTTATTGGGAGCACATTATCTTCTAGCCCACTGACTCTTTCTTCCAGGGCCATTGTTCTCTCCGCCGTTTTCTGCAGATCTTGTCTAACCAATAACAGATCTGCTTTAACACCTTTCATCTGTTCACAAAGATCTTTAAGCGAGCCGTTACATACCTCTACAGCCATGAATACATCCGTTATAGTTGGTTCTCTGTTCAAGGGTAAATTCGGGTCATTTATTAGCTCCGAGTTTATGTTTGTGTTTTGATCCCTTAGCCCTGGGCCTTTATTACATAAAGATTTGGAAGGCTGGGTAGCCGGCACAGTCCCTAAGGGCTGTAATTGAGGCTGGCCCTGGCTTTTCCTATCCGATGCCCCCCCTTGTTGACCCTTCTGCTGCGACCCCTTTTTTGGAGGGGTCAGAGCAGAGGCATGGGCATATTGCTCCAGTTTTGCTGCTGCTGATACTGCTGCCGCATGCTGCGGGTTTTTCTCTTTAGAGGGACGTAGATTCTGCATCATTTACACTTATAGATATAAATATACTCTAACAGCAACAAATTAGTGACTGACAGTTACCAACGTCCTCCACAAATCCAAAAGGAACTAAGGAGAGAGGGGGAGGAAAGGGAAGCCGCTGCTCCCATCAGCGCTCAACTACCCGCTGTACAGAGCATATACAGAGCATATACCATAAAGTGTATAAAGCGGGGTAAGTCTCTCCACTCTCTCCACTCTACACTCTTATACACCCCCGTAAAGAAAAAGAGAGCTCACACAGAAGGAAGCCACAGTACCTTAGATGGCAGGTGTGGGGCAACTCCCTACACACATAAACTCCACAGCTACAACTTAAATTGGTGCAGCCCCCCACCTACACCGTAGTTTTATACAGTTGGTTAAATGCCGCTAAGGCAGTCGCCATTAAAATATGGTTAGTGGGGTATATATGCCGAGTATCCCAACCCCTACCTAAACCTCTCTCCTTGCATCTGTTGAAGATCCCAGGGGTCCCAGGGCTTTAGCTAGTCAGCAGCACACAAAAAAAAAAAAGAAGAGGAGAATATACTTTGCTTCCTATATTAGCACACTCTGCTCCCAGACTTAGTATTACCCAAGCAGCAGGCAGGTCAACGCACTGACTCACATAAATAACTCTGTTACTACACAGATGTCATATTACCAGGATTTACTTCTAGTCTGAGGATTGTCTAACAATTTTTTAAAACAGCATCTGGTTACTATATTAGTGACTCCATACTGTACCAGCTCTGGCCGACTTCTATTCCATGACTAGTGTAGAGATGGGAAAGTGAAAGTAAAAGCTGCTTGTCTCACAGCAGCGTGCAGGGGATGACGTCTCACCCAGAGGATTCCTCAGCACACCTTTAGCAGAGAGAGAGGAGGTAGGGTGACCAGACGTCCCCGATTTCCGGGGACAGTCCCCGGACTGACCATACAGTCCCCGGAGGAAGTTTGTCCCCGTTTTTGTCCCCGCTTTGCAGGGCTGGGGAAGTCTGGTCACTGACAGTTCGAGAGAGCAGACTGCTTTCTCCCGTCCATAGGACAGGAGAATCAGTCTGCATATTAGGGGCCGGTGGCTGCAGCTGAGCGGAGTGTCTCTGACACTTGTCTCACACACAGCTCAACGAGTTCACTCCCCCCTCCCAGCAACTGACAGGAGGTGAGCGATGCATACAGCTCCTCCTCCTGTCCCTGTTCCCCCTGTGTCTGCCCGGTTCCCCGCCCACTCTCCTATCCCGACATACAGCTGTGTGCAGGAGAGAGAGGGGAGATGTGCGCGGGAGATATGAAGAAAACCAGCTACACATTCCAAGCTGTGTGAAGTATGCCTGAGCCACCAACATCCAGCCTCGTCCCTCCAATCAGTGAGCTCTGCATTTACACTTTGATCAGTGAACTGTCCCTATCTCCCTCCCTTCTCTCCTCTATCTCCCTAACTTCTTTGTGCTTCCAATTTCCATTTAGCACTTTTCTGCAGCAAATACTTTGCTTTTTTTTTTTTTTTTTGTGATGTGAAACATTGTGGAATGAATACAACTATCCTTGCTGATCACGCTCCATAGACTTTTGAAGGACTCACACTTGTCTTCAGGATAATCCATGTTAGCATTTAAAAGTGTACACGGACTTCATATTATATATGGTTTAGATTGTTCCGTTTTTGATCAATCATTACACAAGCGCTGCCATTAGCTTTTTAAGCTTTTCATTTATGATTTAGCAGTGTTTTTTCTACTTTTAGAGGCACTATTTGAGGCGGCTGCTGTTGCCATTAATTTTTTGCTGTTGTTTTTTACTTTGCTTACTATATTCACTTCCCCTGAGCGCTCGTTTTTAGATGTGACATTGGGCCTTGTCAGATTTAGCTTTGAAAAAAAATATATATGATCCAATTCCCCCATCTACACATTCTAAGTGGGTGGGGGAATCCAGTGGCCAAACAACCAGGGTTGCGGTTCTGCCCCTGTAATAGACAGCGCTGGTCTCTGTCTCCATGGCAGCACATTAGGACCCAGTGCTGGTTACTTTATGAGGCTGATGGGCACATGTGCAGAAGCACGAGTACAATTGGTTGTAAACAGCTGAGCCTTCCACGGTCGCTTAGCAGCGGTAGCACTGCCTAGCCATCTCTGACATGCTGATCGAGATGCGATCCAAGTGATGCTCCTCCCAGTCGGATCTAATATTAAATAAAATAGTAATTCAATTGATCAGAGCCCCAACTTTACTGGCATGGAGCCCACGTATCTGCTAAACATATTTTTGATATATACAGTATGATTGTACTTTTGATTCCTATAAATACTATGTTTATTGGATCAGACTGGGAGCGTCACCTGGATCAGATCTCGATCGGCATGACAATAGTACTGCTTCCAGGTGACCGACGTGGGACTCAGCTGTCTACAACCAATAGTGCCAGCCCTCCCCCGCATGCACCCATCAGACCCATTATGTAACCAGACTTCCACCGCTGCCATGGAGAAAGAGAAGTCAGAGCAGCGCTATCAAAAGCAGGTGCTCTAATGGCAGCAGATCACCAGGGCCTGATCACAAGTGTGACCTTTGCAACCCTGGTAATTGTGCCACTGCGTTGGACCCTTATATGGAGTTCCCTGGTGTGCTGGTGACATATATATTGCTTTCTGTCACCGTAGGGTGGGTCCAAGATGTAGGAAGGGAGCCCACTGCAGAACACATGAAAAGGCACTGCTGCGAGCCATAATAAAAGGGCCCCGCAACAGGAGTAAAGATCCCCAGGATCAGTGGGGAGGGCCATGGGACCAGAAAAAAGGGCCCCGGGACCAAATAAATTAGGGGGGTCCACTAAGGATTTTTTGCACCAGGGCCCTAAAGGTTCTAGTTACACCTCTGGATAACCTTACTCTATATTTAAGTTAAGTCCCAGTGGGCCCATTGGGGGCTTGGGCTGTCTTGGATGGTGAGGGGGGGGGGGTTTCGAGCGCTGCTGGATTATACAGAGTGGGGATCTCCCACTTACTCAACTGTCAGAGGAAGTCCCGCCTCCTGGACTGCCTCCTATGATAGGCAGCACACGGGTGATACCTTTTAAAGAAGGCAGGACATCCTCTGAGAACAGCAGCCACACGGGGTAAACAGGAAATCCCCGCTCTGTATAATTCATCTCTTCTCCTCTAGGTGAGGCTGCATTTATGGGCACTAAACAGGCTGCATTTATGGGCACTGAACAGGCTGAGCTGATGGCTGCTGAGCTGCTGGGCACTGAACAGGCTGAGCTGCTGGGCACTGAACAGGCTGAGCTGCTGGGCACTGAACAGGCTGCATTGATGGGCACTGAGCAGGCTGAGCTAATGGGCACTGAGCAGGCTGCATTGATGGGCACTGAGCAAGCTGCATTAATGGGCACTGAGCAGGCTGCTTTAATGGGCACTGAGCAGGCGGCATTGATGGGCACTGAGCAGGCTTCATTGATGTGCACTGAACAGGCTGAGCTGACGGGCACTGAACAGGTTGCATTGATGAACAATAAACAGGCTGATCTGCTGGGCACTGAACAGGCTGGATTGATGGGCACTGAACAGGCTGAGCTGATGGGCACTGAACAGGCTGAGCTGATGGGCACTGAACAGGCTGAGCTGATGGGCACTGAAAAGGCTGGGCTAATGGGCACTGATCACGTGGCATTGATGGGCACTGAACAGGCTGCATTGATGGGCACTGATCATGTGGCATTGATGAGCACTGAGCAGGCTGCATTGATGGACACTGATCAGGCTGCATTGATGGGCACTGATCAGGCTGCATTGATGGGCAATGATCTGGCTGAGCTAATGGGCACTGAACATGCTGAGCTGATGGGCACTGGAAAGGCTGGGCTGATGGGCACTGAACAGGCTGCATTGATGGGCAATGATCTGGCTGAGCTAATGGGCACTGAACAGGCTGCATTGATGGGCAATTAACAGGCTGCATTGATGGGCACTGATCAGACTGAGCTAATGGGCACTGAACAGGCTGAGTTGATGGGCACTGAACAGGCTGAGTTGATGGGCACTGAACAGGCTGAGGTGATGGGCACTGGTGAGGTTACATTGATTGGCACTGGTGAGGTTACATTGATTGGCACTGGTGAGGCTGCATTGATTGGCACTGGTGAGGCTGCATTGATTAGATTTGGTGAGGCTGCATTGATTTGCATTGGTGAGGCTGCATTGGTTGGCACTGGCGAGGCTGTATTGATGAGCACTGGTGAGGCTGCATTGATGGGCACTGATGAGGCCGCGCTGATAAGCACTGGTGAGTATAATACACTCTTCAAATGTTCTTTAAAATGCATGGTTTTCCTTTTTATGAACAAGAAAATAATGACGTTATGCGGTTGGGCTGGCATAATAATGCCATGGGGCTGGTATGAAATGATTTCCAGAAATAATTGTATATATCATACAATCATTACATAAACACATACCACATACACTGCATATATAATTTGAGGAAAATATGCTTATAAAATAGTTTACTATTTGCCAATAAAAAAAAAAAATGTCCCCGGATTTCATTTTAAAAATCTGGTCACCTTAAGAGGAGGGGCAGCGAGGCACCGAGCGACAAGGGAGCCAGAGCCATCCAGTATGCCGTTCATACGGCCAGGGGAGAGAGAGATGAGAACGGAGGAGGGACAGAGCACACAGCGTCCATGCTCACACTCACTCCATGCTGCCTCTCAACACACACCCCCCCATCCGGTCACGCCCCCGGATCACTGCTGTGCCTTTCTCAATAAAATACATTGTTAAGTGACTACATGAGGTGAATATAGGGCAGGAGACACCATGCTGGGGAGGTTATTGAAGGGCAAATATGTATGAAGGACCTAAAATAATAATTATATAAAAATCGCGCATGCATGAGAACAAAGGGGACATTCACAGCATATTACAATCATGGTAATTAGGGAATGAGGAAAGAAATACAATATATTAGCAAACATTCAATACCATAAAATGTGATATAAAAGGATAAAAATCTTACCTTCATATACTCCTTGTGCAGGACCTGTATGATGGCAGAACAGGTCTCTGGGATAATGATCCCCAGAGCCTGGGGGGAGATGCCTGTCGAGAACTTGAGGTCCTGCAGGCTTCTCCCTGTGGCCAAATACCGCAAGGTAGCGACCAACCTCTGCTCCGGAGTGATGGCTTGCCTCATGCAGGTATCCTGCCTGCTGATATAGGGGGTCAGCGAAGCCAACAGACGGTGAAACACGGGGTCTGTCATCCGGAGAAAGTTCCTGAAATCATCAGGATTATTCTCACGGATCTCACGGAGCAAAAGCATATGACAGAACTGGTCACGCTGAAGCAACCAATTCTTGGTCCATGAACTCCTCCCCACCCTGTTCATGGACTGGACTTGTGTCAAGGTCAGGACCCGAACACCAAGCCCCCGCACAGCGCGAACTCTACGAGGAGTACGCATACGAAACATGGCTAGAAAACAGTTGGCTGGTCAGAACGAAGTAACAGAACACACTGAAGAACAGCAAGGCCTGTGATGAGCGACCTGAAAAACAGCAACGAACGAACAAGAATACAATGACTACCTAAAGTCACGCGGAACTTGCTGCACGCACTGAAGAGCAGATACAAACCCACAAGCACAAACTGAACGCCAGAAAACGATCTGAAAGCCACGAGTCTGAAAAAGCGCGAATCGTCTCTCACCAAACTTTTACTAACACGAGATTAGCAAAAGGAGCCCAAAGGGTGCCGCACTTGGTTCTGAACCGGCCTTTTCTAGTCTCGTCGTACGTGCTGTACGTGACCGCGTGGTTGTCGATCGGAAATTCCGACAACTTTGTGCGACCGTGTGTAGGCAAAACAAGTTTGAGCCAACATCCGTCGGAAAAAATCCGAGGATTTTGTTGTCGGAATGTCCGAACAAAGTCCGACCGTGTGTACGGGGCATAAGACAACCTCTGGATATGATACTGAGCATGTGTACTCAACTTCTTTGGTCGACCATGGCAAGGCCTGTTTTGAGTCGAACCTGTCCTGCTGCAGCTCAGTTTCAGGGTCTTGGCAATCTTCTTATAGCATAGCCTTTATGTAGAGCAACAATTAATTTTTTCAGGTCCTCAGAGAGTTTTTTGCCATGAGGTGCCATGTTAAACTTCCAGTGACCAGTATGAGAGAGTGAGAGTGATAACACCAAATTTAACACACCTGCTCCCCATTCACACCTGAGACCTTGTAACACTAACAAGTTAAATGACACCGGGGAGGGAAAATGGCTAATTGGGCTCAATTTGGACATTTTCACTTAGGGGTGTAATCACTTTTGTTGCCAGCGGTTTAGACATTAATGGCTGTGTGTTGAGTTATTTTGAGGGGACAGCAAATTTACACCATTATACAAGCTGTACACTCACTACTTTACATTGTAGCAAAGTGTTGTTTCTTCAGTGTTGCCACATTAAAAGATCTAATAAAATATTTACAAAAATGTGAGGGGTGTATTAACTTTTGTGAGATACTGTATATAGCCCTAATAAAAACCCAACAAGATTTCTAAAAGAGGTTCTGGGAAAGTTCATGTATTTCAAATAAGATAAATTGTGGCAGCAGACTTGAATTTCTACATGGATCCACCAATAGATAGTACGTCACAGGTATCTGGGACTGGAACTCTCGATGGTGCAATTTTTTTCTACACCAATGTCAACTGGTGGATGTTTTATAGAGTAGAGAGTCCTAGAGTAAAAGATTATACATTTCATTCCCAGGTACATGGGACGTACTCTAGGTTACACTATATAATGATGGAGCATAAATTGCTGGGCTCAGTTGTGAAATCATCCATTGAAATAACCACCCTGTCGGATCACGCCCAGTGAAGATAAAAATTATGGGAACCCAATATAAAAAGAGTACATGGAAGTTAAATGAGGAACTAATACAAGATAAAGAGGTAGAAGATAAAATAAAAATAAAAACTATAACAATATTTCCTGTTAAATGAAACCCCGAAGGTGTCAAAGACCACAATATGGGAAGCCCATAAGGCTTACATTAGGGACATTTTGATCGCAAAAGGGACAAAAAAAAAAAAAAAAAGAGAGAAAAGAAGATTAATATGAGGAGGTTAATAACAGAAATATATGAGCTGGAACAATCACATAAAAAGAAAATAGACCCAGAGGTCCAGCAGGCCCTGGTGTTAAAAAGAGAGGAATTAAAATAACTAATGGAACAAGAGATGAGACAGGTGTTTAATAGAGTGGAGAGGGAAGGATACCAATGGGGGAATAAACCAAGAAAATGTTTAGCAAGAACATTAACCACTTCAGCCCCGGAAGGATTTACCCTCTTCCTGACCAGAGCATTTTTTGCAATTTGGCACTGCGTCGATTTAGCTGACAATTGCACGGTCGTGCAACGTTAACCCAAACAAAATTTGCGTCCTTTTTTTCCCACAAATAGAGCTTTCTTTTGGTGGCATTCTATTAAATCTACAGTTTAAATTTTTTGCGCTATAAACAAAAAAAGACAATTTTTTAAAAAAAGCAATATTTTTTACTTTTTTCTATAATAAATATCCCCCCAAAAAATATAAAAAAAATGAATTTCTTCCACAGTTTAGGCTGATATGTATTCTTCTACATATTTTTGGTAAAAAAAAAAAAATCGCAATGAGTGTATATTGATTGGTTTGCGCAAAAGTTATAGCATCTACAAAATAGGGGATAGATTTATAACATTTTTATTATAATTTTTTTTTCACTAGTAATAGCGACGATCTGCAATTTTTATCGGGACTGCAACATTATGTCAGACAGATTGGACACTTTTGACACTATTTTGGGACCATTGACATTTATACAGAGATCAGAGCTACAAATAGCCACTGATTACTGTATAAATGACACTGACAGGGAAGGGGTTAAACACTGGGGGGCAATCAAGGGGTTAAGTGTGTTCTCTGAATGTGTTCTAACTGTAGAGGGGGTGGGCTCACTACAACATGACAGAGATCACTTCTCCTGATGACAGGGAGCAGTAGATCCCTGTCATGTCACTAGGCAGAACAGGGAAATGTGTCAGGGGATGTTATACACAACATCCAATGCAGGTGATCAGATCGCTGGGCTGCACCAAGGAATCAGGGACAAACGAGTAAATAAAGAAAGTATGTTTATTATTAATGATAAAGATACACGTGAAAACAAGACAGCAAACCAAAAACAAGAAAATGGTGAAAACACAGCAAACCCCCAAACCCACCTAACTATCTATCTAACTAATATAATACACAAGCAAGGAAACCAACATAAAATAAAATATAAGGCATGGGCCAAAGCGACAAGGGAACAGAAACCAGGAATAATGAAGCAGACCAAGGAGCAGGGAACAGGAAACAGGGTTCAAGGTCAGGATACACAAACGGGGTTCAGGAACAGGCTGGAACAAGAGCAGGTACTGGCAGGGACAAGGGCTTAGCAGAGGAATACTGAAGCACTGAGGTTAGTTCAGGGCGGGTTTATATAGTCCAGCAAAACCATGACAGGTGTGCTTGGTGGCAAGTCTGCAGTCCAGACAGGGAGACCCCCGCTGGTGGCCACTGGAATTACACCCTTTTGGTGCTGAATGTAATAGTGCCACCAGCAGGAGAAACCGGAGATGACACCGTTCCTGACAGTTCCCTCTCCTAAAGGAGTGGCCTCCGGACACTCCATTCAGCCCTGGGTACGACAGTCCGAGTGGGTGCAGAAACACCTTAAAATGTTTCCCTACAGAGTCTGCAGACTTCTTCGCACTTCCAAGGTCAGAGTCTTTTAGTTCACTGGGGGACGTGCCATCAGAGTCTGAAAATAGGACACGTACCCCACCACCCGGGTCAGGAAGTTTGGATCTGGAGATGAAAATTAGCAGGGTAACGGGAAAGAAACCATTGAAGGCAGATCACACAGGAGCATTACATTCAAGCCAGGCGACAGACAGGATTGACCCAGCGGCAAGATCAGTCAGGAACAGTTTTAGCAGGCACCATGTCATCAGGCTGAGCAGAAAGCAGAGTTACATCACGCTGGGCAGTGGCACATCCGCATTGAACTGGGCAGCAGGCAAAAGCACATCAAGCTGGGCAGCAGGCAAAAGCACGTCGAGCTGGGCAGCAGGCAAAAGCACATCGAGCTGGGCAGCGGGCTCATCAAGCTGGAGAGCAGGCACTGGTACTTCCGGCTGGAACACTGGCACCGAGACATCAGGCTGGAGGGCTGGCACATCAGGCAGAACAGCGGGTACTGGCACAACAGGCTGAACAGCAGGTACATCGGACTGGATAGCAGGTACTGGAACTTCAGACTTGACAGTGGGCACAGGTGCTGGCACATCAGGCAGAACAGCAGGTGCAGTGGACTGAATAGCAGGTACTGGAACTTCAAACCGGGCAGCTGGTACTGGAACTTCAGACTGGACAGTGGGCACAGGTGCTGGCACATCAGGCAGAACAGCAGGTACTGGCACAACAGGCTGAACAGCAGGTACATCGGACTGGATAGCAGGTACTGGAACTTCAAACCGGGCAGCTGGTACTGGAACTTCAGACTGGACAGTGGGCACAGGTGCTGGCACATCAGGCAGAACAGCAGGTACTGGCACAACAGGCTGAACAGCAGATACATCGGACTGGATAGCAGGTACTGGAACTTCAAACCGGGCAGCTGGTACTGGAACTTCAGACTGGACAGTGGGAACAGGTGCTGGCACATCAGGCAGAACAGCAGGTACTGGCACAACAGGCTGAACAGCAAGTACATCGGACTGGATAGCAGGTACTGGAACTTCAAACCGGGCAGCTGGTACTGGAACTTCAGACTGGACAGTGGGCACAGGTGCTGGCACATCAGGCAGAACAGCAGGTGCAGTGGACTGAATAGCAGGTACTGGAACTTCAAACCGGGCAGCCCCTACTGGAACTTCAGACTGGACAGTGGGCACAGGTGCTGGCACATCAGGCAGAACAGCAGGTACTGGCACAACAGGCTGAACAGTAGGTACATCGGACTGGATAGCAGGTACTGGAACTTCAAACCGGGCAGCTGGTACTGGAACTTCAGACTGGACAGTGGGCACAGGTGCTGGCACATCAGGCAGAACAGCAGGTACTGGCACAACAGGCTGAACAGCAGATACATCGGACTGGATAGCAGGTACTGGAACTTCAAACCGGGCAGCTGGTACTGGAACTTCAGACTGGACAGTGGGCACAGGTGCTGGCACATCAGGCAGAACAGCAGGTACTGGCACAACAGGCTGAACAGCAAGTACATCGGACTGGATAGCAGGTACTGGAACTTCAAACCGGGCAGCTGGTACTGGAACTTCAGACTGGACAGTGGGCACAGGTGCTGGCACATCAGGCAGAACAGCAGGTGCAGTGGACTGAATAGCAGGTACTGGAACTTCAAACCGGGCAGCCCGTACTGGAACTTCAGACTGGACAGTGGGCACAGGTGCTGGCACATCAGGCAGAACAGCAGGTACTGGCACAACAGGCTGAACAGCAGGTACATCGGACTGGATAGCAGGTACTGGAACTTCAAACCGGGCAGCTGGTACTGGAACTTCAGACTGGACAGTGGGCACAGGTGCTGGCACATCAGGCAGAACAGCAGGTACTGGCACAACAGGCTGAACAGCAGATACATCTGACTGGATAGCAGGTACTGGAACTTCAAACCGGGCAGCTGGTACTGGAACTTCAGACTGGACAGTGGGCACAGGTGCTGGCACATCAGGCAGAACAGCAGGTACTGGCACAACAGGCTGAACAGCAAGTACATCGGACTGGATAGCAGGTACTGGAACTTCAAACCGGGCAGCTGGTACTGGAACTTCAGACTGGACAGTGGGCACAGGTGCTGGCACATCAGGCAGAACAGCAGGTACAGTGGACTGAATAGCAGGTACTGGAACTTCAAACCGGGCAGCCCGTACTGGAACTTCAGACTGGACAGTGGGTACAGGTGCTGGCACATCAGGCAGAACAGCAGGTACTGGCACAACAGGCTGAACAGCAAGTACATCGGACTGGATAGCAGGTACTGGAACTTCAAACCGGGCAGCTGGTACTGGAACTTCAGACTGGACAGTGGGCAAAGGTGCTGGCACATCAGGCAGAACAGCAGGTACTGGCACAACAGGCTGAACAGCAGGTACTGGAACTTCAGACTGGACAGTGGGCACAGGTGCTGGCACATCAGGCAGAACAGCAGGTACAGTGGACTGAATAGCAGGTACTGGAACTTCAAACCGGGCAGCCGGTACTGGAACTTCAGACTGGACAGTGGGCACAGGTGCTGGCACATCAGGCAGAACAGCAGGTACTGGCAGAACAGGCTGAACAGCAAGTACATCGGACTGGATAGCAGGTACTGGAACTTCAAACCGGGCAGCTGGTACTGGAACTTCAGACTGGACAGTGGGCACAGGTGCTGGCACATCAGGCAGAACAGCAGGTACAGTGGACTGAATGATAAAAAACAAATACTGCGCTAACACAATAAAAAGAGCTGCGACTAAAGATAGTAAACCGTAAATCTAATATAATTTAAAAAGTTGCGCTAAAAAAATGAGAATAGCAACAATCTAGTGCCTGAAGTGATAAAAAGCGAGTTTGAGTGAAAAAATAATTAAAACAATTCCCAATGTATATAAACACCACAATGAAATGGAATAAATAATAAACATAAAAAAGATTATTTTCTATGTGAAAAAAATAAAAAATATAAAATAAAATTACATGGTTAAATGTGGACGGCAAAAAAAAAAAATGTATTTTCCAGAACACTATTATCACGTGCAACAATATAAAGGAATGGTGCAGAGACACTGAGCATATATCCTGTGAAAAGCAAAGATTAAGCAATATAAATTATGACCAAACTTGTGTAATCCATAAAAAGTCCAAGTCCAGAGGAACAGTGATTATTGAAGTTCGTGCATATTGTAGAAAACAGGCAAGTAGATATCCCCCAGTGCTAGGTGAATGCAGAGATAAAACTTGCTGAAGTGACAAAAAAAGGTGCATGGGCAGACCTCCACCGTTTAAAACTGCTGCCTCTTACCAGAGAGAGTTGGTCTCTAGATTATAGGAGACCTAGAGGGCGGATGGCTGCAACCCCAGCCAGGGATCTAAACAGCAGACACTTGTTGTCATCCGAAACCCGGAACTCGCTCCGTCACACACAGCAAATAGAATAGGATGGATCCCCATAAAAGAAATAAAGGCTCCACATAGCATAAAATCTACGGCTTTTATTTGATAAAGAGTAAAGATTGCACTTACAAAGTGGTTGTAAAAACAAGCATCAGAACGCCGGCTGGCTAATAAACTCCCCGTGTCTTCCGGGTGTACAGATCGCGGTGTCGTCGGGGCGTAGCTCCTCCTCCCTACGTCGTTTCGTCACAACAGGACGTGGTCACGGGACGTGGTACTGGAACTTCAGACTGGACAGTGGGCACAGGTGCTGGCACATCAGGCAGAACAGCAGGTGCTGGCACAACAGCAGGCATCGGAACATCGGGCTGGGCGGCATACAGGAACACATCAGGCTGGAACAGATCAGCTGGTGGGGAGGCAGGATTGGATACTGGCATGATGGTATGGGTTGGAAAAAACTTCCGCTTCTTTTTGGTTTTAGCCACTGGGGATCTATAAGTGGCTACAGGGCTGTAGGTAGTGAACGCAGCTGGTAGAAGCGAAGAGTGAAAGGATGGCAAAACAGAGGGAGTAGGTTTTGAAGGGAGATTTAGTGGAGCTGATGGAGGCAGTTGAGAAGCAGAAGGGGAGTTAAAGGCAGGGTAGGTGCAGCAGGAGGAAACAGGGTACTGGTATTTCATTGGTAGAGAGGTATATTCGGAGCTAACAGAAGCTGAATGCAACAGACTTGACCAGGCCTATATTAATGATTGCACTGAATCAGGTTTGCACTTGGTTTGTCTGACCAGAGATTGCACTGATTCAATGCATTTTGCAAGCACCTGCTGAGGACAAGCTGAATATTGTTCAAAAAAGAATGCTGAGTCATCCTCCAACAGCCAAACTAAAGATTCTACCTGAGCTGCACTAAAAGGGGGTGCATAGTCATCACCTCCCTCAGTGACATCAGACAGGGCCAACTCAGTACAAATCCAAATTAATGGTTGCACATCTTCAAACAAAAAACTGCCTTGCTCAATAAAAACATGAGCTAGGCGGATGCATTCTAACAACTGTTCCCCAGTGTATTCAGTCAATGTCTGATAACAAAAGTCTCTGTCATCAGTTGCCAGGAGCGATAAATACAAAATACTTTCAAAATCCATCTTTCAACAATAGCTGGGACTCAGGCCCCAATTCCCAGGTGCAACCGATCTGATTGTATGGCTTCAGTATTCTGTCAGGGGATGTTATACACAACATCCAATGTAGGTGATCAGATCGCTGGGCTGCACCAAGGAATCAGGGACAAACAAGTAAATAAAGAAAGTATGTTTATTATTAATGATAAAGATACACGTGAAAACAAGACAGCAAACCAAAAACAAGAAAATGGTGAAAACACAGCAAACCCCCAAACCCACCTAACTATCTATCTAACTAATATAATACACAAGCAAGGAAACCAACATGAAATAAAATATAAGGCATGGGCCAAAGCGACAAGGGAACAGAAACCAGGAATAATGAAGCAGACCAAGGAGCAGGGAACAGGAAACAGGGTTCAAGGTCAGGATACACAAACGGGGTTCAGGAACAGGCTGGAACAAGAGCAGGTACTGGCAGGGACAAGGGCTTAGCAGAGGAATAGTGAAGCACTGAGGTTAGTTCAGGGCGGGTTTATATAGTCCATCAAAACCATGACAGGTGTGCTTGGTGGCAAGTCTGCAGTCCAGGCAGGGAGACCCCCGCTGGTGGCCACTGGAATTACACCCTTTTGGTGCCAGGGAGAGGTGGGTGGAGGATATGGGGGAGATCACTAACAGCCAGTGGAAAGGAATTTTGAGGGCTGGGCCGCTGGTGTCCGTCTCTCCGTCGCAGCAGGCATCGCACCTCTTTCTGTTACACAGAGCCTACTACACCCCTAAGAGGCTATTTAGGTTTAGCCGTAGACCGGACGACAAATGCCCTAGATGTCTGGAGACAGGAGATCTAATACACATGGTGTGGAGATGTCCAAAACTGGCGAGATATTGGTCAGAGATAATTAGGACTATAGAAACTAGGTTTAATATCAAACTGAATCAGGAGGCCAGGGTTTGTATCCTTGGCCTGACAGGGGAAAATATGGGGGATAACAACAAAAAAATCGCCATAGCGAGGTGCCTTTACCAAGCTAGAAAACTAATAGCACAATCCTGGCTCTCCACCACGCCCCCAACCATGGAAGACTGGCTTGGTACAGTGGATAAGCTAGTGTGGACAGAAAAGACAGTTTACACCAGGAGGAGTAACTATGAAAAATTTATAAAGATATGGAGACCCTGGCTGTGTTGGCTGGGCATAGACCCCTGACCAAGACCCGATTCGAGTAGGGCTTAATGTATTAGATTACCCGGTAGCACAGGGGGGAAGCAAAGGAGTAGTAGGGAGAAGAGGCCCAATAACTAAAGTGGCGTCAGTATAGTACTCCAGTTACGTACCCTTTCAACAAAAATTAATACGTGGGGAGGGCGGGGGGGGGGGGGTCTAAAAAAAAAAGAACGGGGTTGGATTCAGTTTTTAATGCTTTGCTCAATGTTGATTGTCAAGTATTTTTGTATTAATGGATCCAATAATGTTTGTAACTTGATATGTAAACACATGTTTTTTTTATAGAAGAGAAAATTAATAAAGATTAATGAAATAAAAAAAAAAAAAGTGTGTTCCCTGAATGTGTTCTAACTGTAGGGGGGGTGGGCTCACTACAACATGACAGAGATCACTTCTCCTGAGGACAGGGGGCAGTAGATCCCTGTCATGTCACTAGGCAGAACAGGGAAATGCCTTGTGCTGCCTCTCCTCTCCGCAATCGTGGACCGCCGGCGAACATCGAGTTTGCAGGCACGCTCCTGCAGCGTGCACCAGTGGCGACACATGCTCGCTAGGTGGAAAATTCAAAGGGACGTACAGGTACGCCCTCTTGCCTGCCCATGCTATTCTGCCAACATAAATCAGTGTGCGGTGGTCGGCAAGTGGTTAAAAAATTATATAGAAAAGATGAAAAATAATGAAGGAGAGGTTGTATATTAGACATCAGAAATAGGAAGGGTATTCCATAGTTTTTATAGCACACTGTGGCCTTCCTAAAATTCCAAAGGAAAGATTACAAGCTCTGGAGGACCCAATAACACAGGATGAGATCCAGGACCTGATGGGTTCATGATGTGTTATTATAAAATGTTTAAAGAGCAATGAATACTAAGGCTATATACATATATGAAGGGATTGAGTGAAGGAAACGGGATGAGGAAGGAATCATTGCAGACCCATGTCACTGTGATACCTTAAGAAGGGAAAGATGCAACGTTGTGTTCAAGTTATAGACCAATAGCATTCTTAAATGCAGTAACAAAATTAAATGCAAAAGTCCTGGCCACCAGATTGAAAGTGTTCAAGGAAGGGAAGGTAAAGACAATGGTATAAGAACAATGCTTCTGTTGCAAAAATGGAGAGCTGAAAAGTCCCCAGTGCTACCAGAGATGGTTTACTGGATTACAACATTATATAACTATTCTACAGTGTCTGTAAAGGTAAATGGGAGTCTGTCTATACCCTTTGAAATGCATAATGGAACCAGACAAGGTTGTCTGCTCTCGCCCCTCCTGTTCGTGCTATCACTGGAGCCATTGTTGGCAACTATACGGAACAGCGTTGATATAAGAGGGGTGAAGATCGGTGAAGATAAACATAAGGTTTATGCCGACGATATTTTATTTCACATATCGAACCCTAGAGCAACATTGCCAAATTAAATGAAAGAGTAAAAGATATGGAGAACTTTCAAATTTAAAGATAACCCTGTAAAATCAGAAATTCTTAATATAAACTTAGATCAGAGAGAAGAGTTGGCTTTGCAGGAGGAGTTTCCTTTTACATGGGGTAAAACGGAATTAAAATACCTTGGGATAAGGCTAACGTCTTCTTTAAAGATTTCTTTACTCAGTGCCGAGTAAAGATAAATTACAAGAGGGATTAGCTGCACCAGATTTCAAAAGGTATTACAGTGCAATAATATTAGCTCGAACGGTGGAATGGACAAGGATAAAGAGTGAAAAAATATGGGTGAAAATCTGAAACACATTGAGTGGGGAATGATTAGGTTGTAGTATATGGGTTCCACAAAAGTATAGAATATTAGATGAGAACACACAAGAATTGATGAGGAATGCACTGAGGGTTTGGGATAAAATTTATAGGACAGCAAAATGGGAATACAATTCACCTTTAATTTCTCTCACGGGGACAATTTGGGGAGTGAATTAAAGATAAACATGCACATTTAAAAGACATAATGAACTTCCGGTTCCTGCGCCCTATGGACAGGAGCTAGAGAATCTTTGCTCCTGATGTGCTCCTAGGCTGCCAGCATTACAAGCCCCCCATCGCCCGAGGTACCCCCCTGCACTGTACCTTTTTCCTGGGGAACCTCCATGGACCGCTTTCTGTAGCAATCAGTCCCCTGAGTGGCCCCAGCGCTGCGTACAGACACAGGAGACACGGCATCAGATGCAGCCAATATGGCGCCCGCTCCACACGCTGAGCATGCCAGCTCCACAGGCTGTCTGCAGACTCAGGTACACAGTGTCTCAGCTCTCCTCGATCCTGCCTCCCCGGCTGGCATAGCTCAGGCAGTAGTGGCCCTCCTTACTCCCATGATCACTGAGGCAGTAGATCAAGCTGTTCTTAAAGGGCTAGAACAGCTCCATAGGGAAGTGCAGACCCAAGCCATGCAGATCACACACACTGAGAGGAGGATCTCCTCTATTGAAGATGAATCAGCTGCAATCTCTGCTCCTATGGCCAGGCTTTCTCACACACAAAGAGAGCTTCAAGACAAGATGAACAATCTGGAGAATCGGTCAAGGCGCAACAATTTGCGCATCATAGGACTGCCAGAATCCTATGCACCAGCCACACTTGCTAACATCTGCTCCACTATCATCCCCGAGCAGCTGGGTCTCCACTCACTTTGCCTTGTGGAACAAGCTCATCAGGATGACCAGCCCTCAGAATCCCACTCCAAGGCTAGACCGGTACTCATTCACTACCTTAGTTACGCCGACAAGCACGCCATTCTCCAAAAATTCTGGCGAATCCGAAACCTCTCTGTAGATGATCACCCACTCCTACTTTTTGCAAGCTACTCCATTGAGGTGATGCGTCAGCCTAAGGCTTTCTCACTGGTCTGCTCCTCTCTTTTTAATAGCCATGTCAAATTCACTCTGACATACCCAGCTGTTCTCCACATCCAATCAGCTACTGGAGAGTGTATCTCTTTCACATCCCCATTAGAACCAGAACGCTACCTTAACACCACTCAACCCACGGCCATGGAGCAGGAGAGCCTTGCTTCCCCCCTTGAACCTTCATCTCCTAGAAGATCTGCTCTATCATCTCGGAATCCCCAGAGCCCACAGAAACCTCAGTACAAAAGTGTACGCTTTGGCCTCCTAGAGGAACAATCAGTGGCTCACTGACTTAATGTTTCCACAATTACATCTGGTTTGTCTCTTCCTTGCCTGATATTACTCCTCATTGATTTTTCATGGTTTTATTTTACTAAATGTCAGGTGCATGATTTCTCCTTAGTTCAGATGGCACAGGAAATGGGGATGTAGCTCATACTCCTACACAGTGCTGGGCCTGCATGTGAAAACCTTTTTTGTCTGCTACTATTAGGGCCGCACGGCCACTTTAACCTACTGGGTTCTCCCCCCAACCTTCCCCTCCCTTTTTTTTCTCTCCTCTCCCCCTCTTTCCCTTCCTCCCCCCTATTTTCCCCTTCCTCCTCAAGGTGATTATAAGCTAGTACCATAGAGGATGCACATACAGGTGGGCCATGGCCTCTTCAAATGCTGGGCAGCACTTGAAGGTAATTTCATGAAACGTTAAGAGGCTCTGTTCTCCTAATAAATAAACGATCAAGGGGTTAATATGGCGCACAAAGCTCCAGCTGAACAAAGCGAGAGTTGCTATATTGATCCACAAAAATCTCCAGCACACAGTCCGTTCTGTTTCAGATGGACTCAGAAGGTTGCAGGCTCACTCTTTATTTAACAATTGCCTCTCGTGACATAGCTATCTCCACTGTTTATGCCGTCAACTCTCCTGGACAGGCTTTTTTCAGGACCTGGTATCCTGGGCTTTGCTCATCCCGGAATTTTGCCACATTCTTGGGGGGAATTAATTCTGTTATGCATCATTCTGAGGATCTCACTTCAGGACTTCTCCGACCTCATCAGGTCGGAGAAACCCCTAGCCCCACTATGCTTGCCCACTTGGACTGTAAGCTTCACCTTATTAATGTACGGTGTACGTCTCATACCATCGACCGTGAGTACACTTTCTTTTTCCCCCCACACAACTCCTTCTCCCATATCGATTACCTTTTTCTGCTCCTCGGCCCTGCTCCCCCTAGTGACGTCCTCCGATATAGAGGACATGGTTATTGCGGATCATTCCACGATCAGTTTGCAGCTGTCTGGGTTCATGTCACCTCAACTTGTAAACTGAAGGGGTTTTAAGGGTACTTCAGGTACATGACAGACCAGCCAATGGTTAATACTGCAGACTACCAAAGACCCCCGATACCGGGAGACAACTCAATGAACACAAGATACACAAAGTAAGTTCAAAAAGTGTCTGCCTTTTATTGGGCGGGCATACGGATTATATTTGGTTCAACTTTACTAATCACAATAGGGCAGGGGGGAGTGGTTAGTAAAGGAATATATTGAATATCATTAATAATTAAACAATTCATCAGTATATGGTTATACAAGTTTATAACCCCTAAAAGCATGGTCGACATAAGGTTACCAAAGTGAATAGGCCATCTGGCCATGACTCGCAAGTCATGCCTTCCTGTCCCAGAAGAACAAGGAACAAGGGACAGGAATGCCAGACTAGACCACAATCTTTATATGGAGCATGAATGCTTGGGCAAGCTGTTTTGCTGTGTGTTCTTGCAACATGCGGTTACAAAGTTGGAAATACAGAATGAGCTAGAATATAAGTCTGAGACTGCATTAAAAGTATATGAACTTATGATCATTCAAGATGATCACTTTGGTTTGCTTATATTACTACATAAACATTTGGCGTTTTCGCTCCTACCTTGCTGACAATGAAGATTTTAAATGCACCTTACAGTCTACCTGGGCGGACTATATTGAGACTAACAGCACCATCTTACTACCCCTAATTTATTTTAGGAAGCTGGGAAGGCCTTTCTTAGGGGGTACATTATATCCTACTCTTCCCAATTCTAAAAAACAATCCAGTCTTAAGAATCAACAAGCCAGCGATTCTCTCCACACAGCCCATCGTGCCCTGAGTCAGACTCAAACCTCTGCCAATATTAAGTAGCCAAACGCATGTTTGATCACTGGATTGCACAGCAGGAGGAAATTAAACAGTCTCATTCGGTTATCCAAATGCACAGATATGCTAATAAGGTGGGTAGGCTCTTGGCAAGGTTATGCTCTGGCCGACATCCTCCAACCCATATAGGGGCCCTTCAATCCCCTTCTGGCTCTATTGTCAATGTGCCCTCTGAGATCAGCGCCCTTCTCACCAATTATTACACTTCACCCTATACAGAAGACCCTATCGACGTCGCTGCAGCAAACTCGTTACTTGAAGGAATCCATCTCCCTATGCTTTCCCAGGCCCAACTAGATTCGCTCAATTCCCCTATTATCATGGAATACGTTCCCCTCACGATCAAATCTTTACCAGCAGGGAAAGCTCCAGGACCTGACAGCTTTGCCGCAGCGTTTAACAAATTAACGACGGACATTATCCCAGAAACACTACATTAGGTTTATGAGGAGATGTGGGCTGCAGGACCATACCTACCATCTGGCACACAAGCTGACATTAAGCTTATAGCCAAAAAAGGAAAAGACCCCCTACTCCCTGGGTCTTATAGACCTATCTCCCTCATCAATGTTGACACAAACATTTTATCTAAAATCCTCGCAACCCAGCTAGCCCGGCTCCTCCCCTCCATTCTCCATCAACTCAGTCAGGGTTTGTCCCAGGCCAATGGACTACCCTTAACATACGAAAAGTTCTGTTGGCTCTTGAACATGCCAGGGCCTGCTCTGACCAGGATACATCTCGCCTCATGGTGAAAAGGCTTTTGACAACATCAGCTTTTCCTGGCTGTTTAATGGTCATGAGAGCATTCGGCATGTCAGGCCCAATACTCAACTTCGTTCAAAAGATGTACACCTCTCCCACGGCCCGACTTGTCACCTCAGAATCTCATCTAGCATACCTCTCACCAAGGGTACAAGAGAAGGGTGCCCCCTCTCTCCCTTTCTTTTTAACATTGCTATAGAACCACTTTCTAGAGTTTTAGACTCCCCCTCGGGGATTAGCGGTGTCATGATTGGCAACCAAACCTACCGCTTGGACTTGTTTGCCGATGATATATTGCTTTTCTCCACCGATTCACCATGTGACTGTTCCAAACTTCAGAATCTGCTTGTGACCTTTCATCTATGTTCTGGACTTCGATTAACTTCAATAAAAGCAAGGTTCTAGCCATCAACCCATCTATGGCCTCCAGCTGGTCTACTTTGTTCCCTTTTCTGCTTGCTAAGCAGTATATCACTTATCTAGGTATACGTATAGGCAGAGAACCCTCCTCATTGTATAGTATCCCCCATTAATCAATAAGATTGTACAGGAGTTGGAAGCTTGGGCTGCCCTTCCTCCCTCCCTCACTTTTTGGAAGATGTCATCTCTTTAAAATGGCATCCATTGCCAGGCTAATTTACCCTATGCAAACTCTCCCTATCCTATTAAAGCACTTTGATGTTCAAAAATCCATAAGGCTCTGCTTGCCTTTCTCTGGCACGGCAAACTGCCCCATATTGCACTACAAAAACAATGTCTTCCCAAGAGTGAAGGTGGGGCAGGGCTACCCAATTTATGGTTTTACAATCTTGCATGTCTTCTAAGACAAGGTCCTGACTGGCTATCAAGGAAATCCCGTTATACCAACTACATGCTGGAGGGCACCCTGGTGTCTCCATTCTATCTCCAGGCTGTCCTTCATTCTAAGCTACACTCACTTCCTGCTTCCCTAAAATCAAATTTACTAATTAGAGACATCGTCATAGGAGAGAAGTGAGTAGACTCCTTGGTTTGCCCTCCACCATCTCCCGCTACTTGCCTATACATGGTAATCCTATGTTCCTGCTCTCTATGCAAGATAAAGCATTCACTCAATGATCTAATAGCGGATACACGACTGCCGCTGATGTCTTGGACAATGCACATTGCTTCTTCAGGACCTTTTTGGAAATATCCACCCAATACTCTCTCCCCGTATCACAGACTTTCTGTCATGAAGATCCTGCCAGTAACCGGCGATCCAGGCGCACGGGAACACGGCCACGGGTCCCACTGTGCATGCGCGTGTTCACAGGTGCGGTCACGCACGGGCACGCGCGCACTCCTGCTGGTGTCAGGCGGGCTATTTAAACCGGTCTGTCACACTCTATCCCCGCTGTCTGCTCTACAGCGTTCCGTGTGCTTAACCTGATCTGATCTGTGTATCCTGTTATCTGACCCGGCTTCCTGTTTGACCATCCTGCTATCCGCCTGCACCAGACCCTCTTGGCTTGCCTGACCAACCCTCTGTATTATCCCTGGTACCTCTGCCTGCCCGACCGATACCGACCACCGGCTTGTTGACCTTCCCGCTGTGTATACCTGCATCCAGTCTACTACTGGGCTCCTACCTGCTGCTGTTACAGTCCAGCGTTCCAGGCTCCTACCTGCTGTTGTTCCTGGTTCCAGTCCAGTGTTCCAGGCTCCTACCTGCTGCTGTTCCAGTCCAGTGTTCCAGGCTCCTACCTGCTGTTGTTCCTGGTTCCAGTCCAGTGTTCCAGGCTCCTACCTGCTGTTGTTCCAGTCCAGTGTTCCAGGCTCCTACCTGCTGCTGTTCCAGTCCAGCATTCCAGGCTCCTACCTGCTGTTGTTCCTGGTTCCAGTCCAGTGTTCCAGGCTCCTACCTGCTGCTGTTCCAGTCCAGTGTTCCAGGCTCCTACCTGCTGTTGTTCCTGGTTCCAGTCCAGTGTTCCAGGCTCCTACCTGCTGTTGTTCCTGGTTCCAGCCCAGTGTTCCAGGCTCCTACCTGCTGCTGTTCCAGTCCAGTGTTCCAGGCTACTACCTGCTGTTTGTTCCTGGTTCCAGTCCAGCGTTCCAGTCCACTACCTGCTGTTTGTTCCTGGTTCCAGTTCAGCTCTCCACTATCCAAGCTTGCTTACTTGCTTGGTTCCTGGTCCATCCTGCATTCCAGTCTCATTCTTCAGTCTTCTCTTTGGCCTCAGGTTCCAGAGGGTGCCACCACTACTGAACTTCCAGTGACTGTTGATACTGCCAGGCACCCATACCACTCTTCACTCCTGCCCATCTGTCTCCATTCCAGGGGAACAGGAGTGGGAGCTGTAAGGGAGGTCTATCTCTGCACTTCAGGCTCAAAACCTACAAGGTACGTGACACTTTCTATTGTTATCAATTAGTCAGCTATCTCAAAACTTGCTTCAACCCACGCCACAATCCTATCTAAGGCTCGTTCATCGATACACTGCTTAGCCGGGATCAATATTCCATCTCAGATGTCTACTCCAATCTCCTCACACATCAGGCCTCTAAATATCGTATAGCACCCTTCAAACCCTGGATATCTGTTCTAGGCAATGAGATTGCACCGGACCTAATTTTAGCCGGATATCAAAAGATCTGCTCACTGATGATCTGTGTAACTTAAAACTAAAAGTGAAGGTCCTTTGCGCTACCTAGTGAACTAATACTGAAAACGTGGATGAATTAACAAAACTGTGATAATCAGAAACTCAAAACTAGCTGCAAAACCTATTTGTGTTCACAATACACAGATAATAAAATGATAATAAACAAGTGATCTTACGCAGTAATACATCACAAACAATAATGTAATATAAATGTGCAAAATTGGTGTCCTAAATCAAGTCCCAAAAACAATTAATACATATAGTTCTGCATGCTAGAGGTGTCTCTAATGCCGCGTACACACGAGCGGAATGTCGGACAGAAAAAGTCAGACGGAAGCTTTTCATCGTATATTCCGATCGTGTGTATGCCTTATCGGACTTTTTTTTTCAAAAATCCTGACGGACCTAGAAATGGAGCATGTTCTAAATATTTCCGACGGAACCAATTCCTATCGTGAAAACCGCTCATCTGTATGCTGTTCCGACGGACCAAAAACGACGCATGCTCTGAAGCAAGTATGAGACGGAAGCGCTCGGTGTGGTAAAACTAGCATTCGTATTGGAACTAGCACATTCCTGGCGCTGCTAATTCTGTGATCTTTTAATGCAGCGCATTCTTTTCTTCTTTATAATGCTATAAGAATGAAGTTGTTTTGCTGCTCATATTCACAGAGAGTTCTCACAAACTTATTTCTTCATTATTTAACCTCATTTCATGAATAATATTCTATTTTTTAAAAGCCTGATCTCCATAATAATGTTTATAATTATTTCTGATACTCATCTTTTATAATTTTTTATTTCATCAAGATTTATTTTACGATTACTTAAAAATTATTTTCTAGTGATCTCCATATAATTTTTTTTTTTGTGTGTGTCAAGTTACAACAATAACATTATTATCTTGTATTTTTTATTAACCTCAAGGAGGTTGGTGTCCCTTGTTAATTTGACATTGTATTTTTGAAATGTACCTGCCTACTCACAAAAAAACTGTACTTTTTGAAGAAAAACACATAGGAAAGTATTTATTGAAAATAAAATATCCATTTATTCTGGGTAACAAAATAAAGAGGAAGTCAACGCTGGAGAAACTTATAGGATTTGCAAAGCCTTTTGGCCCCCAGGGCACACATCAAGTCTGTGGAAAAGAAAATTGGAAGCTTGAGGAGTCCATATAATAGGGAGCACAATCTGGTCTAGGAATCCCAGAGATCAGGACCAGCAGCAGATGACATATCTGTCCCCAGGCTGTGGTACTACACCAGCCTGCGTCTTCTGTCAGACCAGACTGAACCCAGGCCATCACTTTCTTTTCTTCCCTCCACCCTTCCCTTCACACTTCCCTGCAGCCTTTCTTGGAGGCTGTGGCTCTGGTGGTGGACTTGTGGCAGGAGGAGGAAGAGGAGGAGGATGGGCTTGCTCATATATGTTGCTGTTCTCAGTAAGCTGGCCCCTCAACCCCTCCTGAAGGGCATCAAAAAAATTCTCTCACAGAGGAGGCGTTGGCCCTTCTCCAATCCCAGCAACCTGGTGGCTAGATAGCAGCCATAGGCCTCTTCAGTGTCGGGGGAGCTCCTGAGGAAATCGCTGGCTTCCCTAATAAAGCTCAGTGCTGCCTCCTCCGTCATTGTCCTCTTCCTGGGCCTTTTGGTGGTAA
This sequence comes from Lithobates clamitans, assembly GCA_037952925.1. Lineage (NCBI taxonomy): Eukaryota > Metazoa > Chordata > Amphibia > Anura > Ranidae > Lithobates > Lithobates clamitans. Next base: position 3,911,466 of record JBBGZY010000689.1, read on the forward strand.
GGCAGAGGGGAGGCACCTGGGATTGGGGGAGGCTCCTTCTGGGCCCAGCCACCGCCTGGCTGCCACTGGGCATGGCCTCCTCCTTACTGACACTTTCCAGGCCCTCCTCCTGACTGAGCTCATCCTGTGTATAAAAAAGGGACAGAGTTATAGTTTTTGCTTCATCAATCACACACAAATTTCAGCTCATGACTTGCAAATTGAATTTTAATAAATAGAAAAGACTATCATTCTGACCCCAGCATTTTTCAAGCTGGTCACCAACATTTTTGGCCACTACTGTCTAGTGATATGTATACATCATTTTTTGTATAAAATCATTGATTTGTGAGCAATTCTAACATCTAGTTAACATCATCAATATTAGAACAATAAATATGTCTAAAAAAGAATATACCTGACTCCAGCTGGGCGCATCCACTTCTTCCAGGATGGAAGGCCCATGTTGTTCCTCGTCAGCCTCTGTTGGGGTTGAGGGAACGGTGGAGGGAAGGCTGCAGGGATGGGTAGAAAGTGATTCTCTGGCTTCAGTCTGGTCATCCAGAAACCGCAGTTTGTTGAAGTACCACAGTCTGGGTACATACACTTGCACTGCTGATGCTCCTGAACTGAGGGATTTCTTGATTTTATTATGCTCCTTCTTATACATGTTCCTCAAGATCCCAATTTTATTTTCCACAAACTTGATGGTTGCATCGGGGACCCGAGTCTTCACAAATTCCAGAAGTTTCTCCAGCGATGAACTCCTAGCTGGTTTATTATAATATAAGCTGTGTTTCACCTCCCACAAATTCCTCATCTCCCTGTATCTGTCTATGAAACTGCCCATGAATTCTGGGTCCTTAAAGGGATTCATCTTTGCTGTAAGACAATACACAAGACAAAAACACTAATTTCAGCCTAAACTCTCATTATCTTATCCCAATATAGGCCTCAATCTTGAAGCAGTATAGGCCACTGTGATGGGCCAAGTTCAAATTTTACCTTCATTTAGCACGCCCGCCACTTCAGTTCATCCTTCCTCCACACACACAGATCAGACGTATGACAAATGCGTGTTAGCTTGATATAGACTGCGCATGCGTTAAACTCCGCCCTCGTCGCCCGTCCCTGATGTTCTTTTTCACGAATATTCCCCGCCCCATCTCTCTTCGGTGCGCAGTAGGAGCAATATGGTGGAGACACAGAAGGTGGTTGGAAATTATGGTCCGACCTTAAAATGAGGGAGCCGGATCAGTATAGAAGAATAAAGAAAGTGCTTCAAAAAAGTAAGTACTTGTCTTGTGTTCCTATTATGATTATTAACTTGCATGCTGCTCTGTGTGCTTTTCTTTACTGTTGTACAGTTTTAAATGGCTACTTTCATGTTCGTGGGTACCGTAATTGTTCGTAGGAAATATCGTTCATTTGCAAATAAATATGATGTTTTTAACTCATACAGGGTTAACTACATTTTGGTCATGCTAATTTGTCTTATTAAAAGAAGTTTAGGACATTGTTGTCTAGATGTCTTTGAAACTAGAATGAATTGCAAACTTCATTCAGTGGAATGTAAGGAGAGGACACTCAGCAGCTGTTTACACATCTGGACTCAGGAGCACTAGTGTGGGACACCAGAGCACATTTTTTAGGGTGACCCACACAGGTGCTCCAATGGATACTTCGGGTGTCTCCATCTGTAAAACTTGGCCAAAAAAGGTAAGTATTCCAGCTTGGTTAAAAGGGAATTAATAATTTCTTCAACTGGGATCTCTGCCCAAACAGACACTTGTACACCACTTCCAAGCAATGTTTCATATTCCTATTTCTGGACTCAAATATCTGTGTGCTAAGTATACATTTTGTTTCATTCAAATAGGGGAGAAAAGACTCAGAGGACACCACTCAAGGGACACCAGGGACCCCCCACATCGGCAACAAGATTGGAAAATCAGCCCAAGCCCCCCCGAGGATTTGGAGGAAGGAGAGGTGGAGGAAGTGGGCAAGATGGTCACCCAAACAGGTGAGTGTCTGACACCCCAGTTTCACGTAATCTATGTATGCCTGCATATTTCTAAATACATGTTTTTTAACCAATTTTTAGGTGATGTGCTTATGTGGAACAGGAAGCTGAACCTTTCACTAGGGCCAGCACCCAAAGACTCATCCATGACATCATACTGTGGAAAGGGGAAATCGAAGATATTCGAAATAAACTGAATGTTATGGAACAGCAAATGCAGAACATGATAGATGTGTTGGTAAGAATCAAAATTTTTGGCAAATCACATCCATTTTCCCATTTGTTGGACTCCCCAAAAAAATGTTTTTTGTACATTTTAAAAGCCAAATTTTGAAGATGCACATGGTGTGTCAACATGTGCTATCTGCCATCAGGGGATCTCAATGTACGCGTTTTGTGGGTGCAACCCCTTCCTCGTAACTCTAGTACAGGGATATGCAATTAGTGGACCTCCAGCTGTTGCAGAACTACAAGTCCCATGAGGCATAGCAAGACTCTAACAGCCACAAGCATGACACCCAGAGGCAGAGGCATGATGGGACTTGTAGTTTTGCAACAGCTGGAGATCCGCTAATTGCATATCCCTGCTCTAGTAGGTGAGAGGAAGGGGTTGCACCCCCAAAACACGCCCATTGATCCCCCATGATGGGAGTTAGCACATGTTGACATTACCCATTTGGACTCCCAATTTGTGTGCATCTCTTGGCTTTTACAGGGGTGACATCACCCCATCTGATGAACACAATATCAAGACATTTTTGACACTATAATGTCTGATATTGTCTTCAGTTTTTACACGTTGAACTTTGTAAGTTCCAGAGTTGTGTATGTTATGTTTTAAAACATGCCTGTTTGTAAAAAATAAAAAAAAAACTATATTGAGAAAAAAAAAACATTTTTTTTACATTTTCTAAACGCACATGTAAATGTGCACAGAGTAAAAAATTTGAGAAACAACAATGTGTGGCTTCTTCTTTCAATGCTCAATACCAGTTTTGTAAGTAATCTTGTGTTTACAGTGACAATGGGGCTTTTTTACTAAAGAAAAATCCACTGGGCACTACAAGTGCACTAGAAGAACCTAGGAGACAGCCAAAAGAAAAGCAAGCAATAAAGAAATTTCAAGATTTTATCTGATCATTTATTTTATATTAGTAAAAATTAGACACTGTTTGGCATTGCAATGGCCCCCCTACCCGTAAAATAATTAACATATTTCTCCCTAACTTCACAGGCGCTTTGGGGGGCCAAGCCAGTATGGCCAGTATCCAGGGAATTCTGTATATTAAGTCCGGCCTCAGGCCCAACTGAGGCTATATAATTCTGTGAATTTTTTTGTAAATAATTTTGCAGTATGCAGCAGCATAGGATGATATGGTTGATTTTGTAGTCCGCCATATGGATTGCTGTCAGAAACAGGCGGAACTGGCTGGCCATTATCCTGAAGGTATTCTCAAGGACTCTTCTCGCTCTGGCCAGCCGGTAGTTAAAAACCCGCTTCTCCGGGGTGAGGGTCCTTTGGGGGAATGGCCTCATCAGGTGCTCGCCCAGACTGAAGGCTTCATCTGCAATAAAGACGAAGGGGAGTCCTTCCACGTTATCCGCATCAGGTAGCAATGCCAGGCCACCAGTCTGGAGACGCTGGTAAAACTCCGTCTGGGCGAAGACTCCTCCATCCGACATCCAGCCATTCTTCCCCACGTCCACATAGAGGAACTCATAGTGTGCCGACACCACCACCATTAACACTACACTATTAAACCCCTTATAGTTATAATAGTAAGACCCTGAATGGGGTGGTGGCACAATGTGGACATGCTTCCTATCTATAGCCCCTCCACAGTTGGGAAAGTCCCAATGGTCAGCAATAGGAGGCCACAGTCTGCCATTCCTGTGGAGTTGAAGGAAAATGTGGAGTCAAACAAGAAAAAAATATAAGTACTTTTGCACATAACATTGCAAGCAGATTACACAAAAAACATTCTTGCACAACATCAGTATAACATTTATTTTAAGGAGTATTTACAGACAAAAATATAAGGCCCACTTATCAGATTCCTCACCCCCTCTGATGGCCCTTTTATAAAATTGTATGGGGGGAAGGGTTTGAGGTGACTTTGGGAGCCAAAAAAAAAGCCTCCAGCACTCTGCCTGAATTTAAGGACACACATAACATTTGGACACATTTTAGGGGGGGGTTATAAATGAATTTAAGGGCACACATAACATTTGGACACATTTTAGGGGGTGTTTCAGGGAAAGCAGTACAATGAGGCTGACAATATACATTGTTAAGGGACTATGCTATAGGCGTATATGGGCCCAGGATAGCATGCTGGAGAGATTAGTGAAGGCAAATATGCAGATAGCCCAATAAAGGAGCATTAAAAGCTTCCAGCATGCATGAGGATAAAGGGGACATTCACAGCATATTCCAATCATGGTAATTAGGGAATGATGAAATAAATACAATACATTAGCAAACATTAAATACATATAATGTGATGTTAAAGGAGAAAACTTACCTTCATATAGTCCTTCTGCAGGACCTGAACTATGGGAGAACAAGTCTCTGGAATAATGATCCCCAGAGCCTGGGGGGAGATGCCTGTTGAGAGCTTAAGGTCCTGCAGGCTTCTCACAGTCGCCAAGTACCGCAAGGTGGCGACTAGCCATTGCTCCGGAATGATGGCTTGCCTCATGCAGGTATCCTGCCTGCTGATATAAGGGGTCAGCAAAGCCAACAGATGGTAAAAAACGGAGTCCGTCATCCTGAGATAATTCCTGAAATCATCAGGATTATTCTCTTGGATCTCACAAAGAAAAGGCATGTGTGAGAATTGGTCACGGTGGAGTAACCAATTCTTGGTCCATGAACTCCTCCTCGCCCTGTTCATGGATTGGACTTGGGTCAAAGTATGGACCCCAACACCAAGCCCCCACACAGCATGAACTCCATGATGAGTACGTACCCACATCATGGTTTTAAAACGGTCGGCTGGTCAGAACGAACTTAATAGAACACACTGAAGAACAGCAAGGCCTGTGAAGAGCGAGCTGAAAATCAGCAACGAGTGGACAAGAACGCACTAAAAAAACAGATACGAACTGAAAACCAGATACAAACCCACAAGCACAAACTGAACAGCACTAAAATGATCTAAAAAAGCTGGAGTCTGAAAAGCGTGAATCGTCTCTAACCAAACTTCTACTAACACGATATTAGCAGAAGGAGCCCAAAGGGTGGCGCACTGGGTATTGAACTTCCTCTTTCTAGTCCCATCGTACGTGCTGTACATTACCTCGTTCTAGGTGGGACTTTGGTCGGACTTTGGTTTGACCGTGTGTAGGCAAGACCGCTTGAATGGAGATCTGTTGGAGAAACCTTCGGAGTTTATTCCGACTGCAAAACCGGTCATGTGTACAGGGCATAATATGTATTAATTTTGTGCCTTCACACAGCTGTTATGTGCTCTCAGAACTCTCACCTTAAACCAGTGAATATCAAGCCTCAAATTTTAAAGGAATATCCAGCCTTCAAATATATCATTCCAGGATCCTCTTGCTGCTATATTCACTCCTTCCTGAAACCCATAGGGTAAACCAGCATCCGGACTCCAAAACACCAGACTTTAAAACTACTACCAAATCTCTATAGGGTCAAGCTGGAATAGAAATCGAAAAGAAAAAGAAAAAATGCCCTCCATAGTGTAGTAAATTTGAATAAAGGGATATATATTTCCAATAAGTGGACTCTTACATCAAATAGGCTTTGAAAATGCACAGGAATAAAAACACAGTGTTGGAGTGCCTTCTCACTTCATTTTTGTTTGCGTCTGTCTCCAGCCACGCCCTATGCATTACGTCACAACACGTGAATTCATCAGGGTTACTGGATCGGCTGTTGAGAGATTGTATTTAAATGCTCCAGACAGGAAGTGATGCCTCTGCATTTTTCTTGTAGTTCTTTTCTAAAATGAGGCTTCGCAGCCATTTTCTTTGTGATATGTATAGTTAATGTGTCTAGCGACCATTTTCTTGTGGTCAATCACAAAATATATTGTGGTCTGTCTCAGAATATACTTTCCTGATCGGTTTCTAAAAGATTCGGTGGTAAAGCACAGACACAAAATCAAAAACAGGAGAAAAAATAGTATGTAAATAGAGAAATAAAGAAAAATGTTCCAATTATTACTGCTATGGTTAGGCCAATCCAAGTAAGGCCATCACATAATCATAGCACATTCTTCATACATCGGCCATGCTCATGTAGTACTATGATAAAATCAAAAATAGAAATAAAAACAAAAATAAAAATAAAATAAAAATACAATAAAAATAAAATAAAAATAATAAATGAAAAATGTGATCAATCATATTGTGGAGCTATTATTGCACAGAGATCTTATCTAGAAAAAATTGCTAAAAAGTCGCACACCGGAAATGAAGTAAGAAGCATAACATGAAATCGAATAGTCAATAAAATATCTAAAAAATTACTTAAAAAACAAATAAGGTGGAACTCTACATTCAAACCTTCAGGGGTGAAAGTCCTCATTGTATTTCTATTTATACTCTTTCTGGCTAATTGTTCTCACCTTATGACTCCTTCTCCATGATTTGTTATATTTTTATATACCCCAGAATTGTAATTGTGTAGGGTCTTTGTTATGAACTGCCACAAAGTGCCTTAATATGTTGTGTTTGGGGAACCCATTTACAATATTTTGCATGTATTTGTTTGTTCTTACTTTTAGTGCTCTTTTTGCTCTTCCATCAAATTGTAGATTACAACTACATTGGAGAACATAAACAACTCCCTCAGTGTGACAACAAATAAAGTCCCTAATTGGGTAGGTTTGCCCTGTTGTAATGTCTACAAACTCCATTCTTTTCTTCTGTGTTTTCTGGGAATAGTGACAAGCATAACAATTCTTACAATAAGTTATAAGCAAATGATTTGTAACAAAGGTACAGTTTAAAAAAACTTTATACATCAGGTGCAATACATCGTAGAAAGGTTCAATGCATAGAAAAGAATACAGGGTCCTTCGTCCTCACAGTGCCCCTACGATAACATGTGCCAGTTCCTGAAGAAGGAGAGGACTCCTCATTCCTAACAACCGCTATGGGATCTAGCTGTGTTGGGAGACGAGGGGTGGATCCTCATTGGAAAGGGCTGCTCTCCAGTTGATAGTGTTCAGATGGGCAAGCGGAGTAAGCTAGGCTGGGAAAGACCAAATCCATAGATCAGGTGGTAGATATAATTGGTTATGCCCAGAGAAGCTCATGCCGCTCAGCTGCACCTGATATATGTGAACAGTCTAGGTCCAAGGCTGTACCTGTGGATCATGAGTGAAAAGTAAAAAGAGAGAGAGGACACAAAGACTGGGAAAAGAGAGAGAGAAAGAAAAAGACGAAGGAGTGTTGGAAGATGGTGTGGATCTCGCTCCTCTACATAGATACAGGTGGAGCAGAGGAGGTAGGTGTCAGGGATATGTATCTGGCCCAGAACTCCCAGACAGCATCATGTTTGTCAACAGTGTCTAGGAGAATGCTAACTGTTTTCTATTGGGCCATAATCCATGAGATTTTTCTTTTGACTAGAAGAAAGGGGACAGTGGGTTGTTTCCATGCTCAAGCAATCGTTAGTTGGTCCCAAGAAGGATAAACCCGATAAGACATTGGGTTGATTTCAGGATCCCGGGGTTAGAAAAGATTAGAAGTGCATATTGAGGGTTTTTTCGGATGGGTAAGTCTGTAATTTTCCTAATAGCATGAAAGATTTTATTCCATAAGCCCCTAAGTTTGCGGAAATCCCACTATATGTGTAGCATCGATCCGATGTGCCCGCAATTGCGAAAGCACAAGGGGAAAGCATTCGGGTATATTTTGGCAACCCTTAAAGGGACCATCTCACCATCATACCATCTCATTAGGATTTTTAAATTAGCTTTGACTAGTACTATGTTTAGAATGCCCTTTGAACCTATCTAGCCACCACTGGAAGGCTTTAATGTCCTGGCCAGGTGGAAACAGAGGATTTCGTAAAATGTGAGATAGAGGACGCCAGTGAGAAATCAGGTGTGGGTTGTTTTTAAGGGAGTCCCATAGTGCTAAGCAGTGGGAACGTGTGGGAGCCATGATAGCAGGTCTAGATTTGGCAGGGCACCAGAGAATATAGTCTAGGGTATATTGGGGTATGGCTTGCCTCTCCAAGTGTACCCAGTCAAGATGTGCTATTTTAGAGTATAAAGTGGAGAGTTAGGATAATTGTGCTGCTTGATGATACCCTTGGCGATTCTATGCCCCTTCACTCCCCATATAAAATTTATGATATTGGATTGGAAGTTACTGAGTTGGTTCCTGGGGATGGGAATAGGGAGTGATCGGAATAGATAAAGGATGATGGGTAAGAGGATCATTTTTATAGAATTTACCCTGCCTAGCCAGGAAAGGCCCAGTTTGTCCCAATTTGAGAGATATTCCTCCAATTTGCAAAAGATCATTGGGAAATTAGCTGTATAGAGTTTGTCTATTGTGGCAGTAAGATTAATGCCTAAATAGGGGATTGCTGTCTCGTTCCACCCAAACCGGAAGTTGTCTTTAAGCTGTACAACAAGGTGGTTTGGTAAGTTAACGTCAGAGCCAAGGATTTCAACTAATTAACCTTGAGTCCAGAGACTTTGCCAAAGTCATTCAGCACCCTGCAAATATTAGGTAAAGACGTAAGCGGAAAAGTGATGAAAAGCAAGATATCATCAGCGAACAGGGCGCATTTGTGGGTATGTGCTCCGCATTTTACCGTATGGAGATAAGGGTTATCTCTGATGGCAATGGCTAAGGTCTCGATGACCATGGCAAAGATCAGTGGGGACAAGGGACATCCCTGCTATGTGCCGTTAAGAATTGGGAAGGATTTTAAATAATATCCCTGCATTTTAATTTTCGCTTCCAGATTGGAGTAGAGAGCCCCTATTATGTTCATGAAGGACTGACCAAATCCCCACTTTTGTAATATTGGGACCAGAAAAGACCAGGAGACGGAATTGAACACCGTCAGGGGATCTAACAAGAGCAAAATCCCTTTTGCTGAGGTCCCTTGTCCCATCCAGACCCCAGTAGCGAAACTACGTCGATTGCCCTCCTGTTCTGATCCGGCCCTGCCTCTCAGGTATAAAGCCGACCTGGTCCTTGTTTATGTAGAGACTAATAAAGTTGGATATTCTGTCTGCCATAATTTTCATCAGAATTTTGAGATCATTGTTGATCAGTGATATAGGGTGATAACTGGAAGTGCAACAGGGGTCCTTGTCGGGTCACCTGATACTAGGTGACGGATGCACGCCGTGGGAGTCAGGAGTGCACCGCAAAGGTAGTGGACCCTAGGACTGACTGCTGCAGATTGAACCCTGGGAGGTTCAGGAAGCAGGTCTACTGGTTCACTAACACAGATCCCACTGGGAGCTAGTGTATAGATTCCCCAGGGGACGGAGTCTAAGAGCCATCAGGTGTTCACCAGAGCCTCTAGTGGTGAGGATGGACTGCGCTGCAGTCTGGCTCCAGGTCTCGGCCCCCAGGGTCTCACAGCTCATGCTCACGGTAGACTACAGGAGAAGGGGAAGGAGGCAGCAGGCTGGAACAACAAGGATAGTAAAGGGATAAGCCAAATGTTGGAGTGACTAGCAGACAAGGATAAACATAACACGCCAAAGGTCAGGGTGACAAGCAGACAGGGATAGTCGAGAACAGGCCAAGATCGGTAACTGGAATCAGACGTAGGAAACACAGCAAGTACACATGAAAGCTAACACACAATGGTTGATCACCAAGGTTGGCTTGCAATGCCTGGGTTAATATAGTGTTCCTAATTAGAGGCTGAAGTGGAGCTATGCTGAGGGAAGATTATATAAGCAGTCAGGTGAGAGTGGCTGGCCTCTAAAGGTGAACACATGGAGGAGGTAAGCTGACAGACAAAGATAACTGCATAACCATGACAGTACCCCCCTCTTACGAGGCCTCCCCCTCCCACGCTTGGGTCCAGGCTTAAAGGGAAACTCCAGATGAAACCTCCTCAACAGACGAGGTGCAAAGTTCTCAGATACAGTGATCAAAGACCTCTCCTCAGGACCAAACCCTTTCCAATGTATGAGGTACTGAAAAATGCCTCTACTGAACCGGGAATCCAGAAATTGACTAACCTTGTACTTTAGATTATCCTCAGAGACCAAAACCGAGGTAGGGAGAGGATGAGAGGACTTATTGAGGACTAAAGGCCTTTTAGGAATGGGTAAGGGCATGAGAAGACCATCAGGAGTCTGAGCAGGGTTCCCCAGACCCTTAAAGTTGAGCTGGACAACCAGCACAGGACCATCAGACTGGGCAGAGGTCAGTGGATCCCTGAGGTCAGGTTGGTTAGAAGATGATGTGTCACAAGAATCAAGCTGGATAGCTGAAACAAAAGCAGAATGCAGAGAGCCAAGAAAGAAAGGTTGAAAACCCTACCTGGCCAAATGAGGCAGTTTATACAAAGGATGGATTGAGCCTCTTAGACAAGTTTGAATGTATGTAGTAGTAGTGGTAGGGTGAGGCCAGGTTACAGAAGGTCCTGAATAAGAAGAAGCAGGAAGCTCACTGGGCATAGGCTGGACTGGTATAACTGGTGCAGAGGCCGACTGAATAGCATCGCCAGGTGCAGCGACTACCACAATCGCATCGCAGGGCGTAGCGACTGTGGAACTGGTGGACGAGTTAACCTGGCTGTGCGTCCAAGGGAGTCCAGGGACAGGCAAAGGTAAATGGCCATGCAAACAGGAGTGAATGTTCGGCTCAGGTTCACAGGTGGGATCCTCTTCCAAAGTGCCACACAACCCAGAGAGTGCCTCAGCCTGACTATTGCAGGAAATATCCCAGAAATCGTTATATGCAGCGGGAAGAGCAGAAGATACTGTGATGGTGGCAACAGGAAGTTTCCCTTTTGGGGTAACCTTGAGTAGGCAGGAGGAGGAACAGGAGGAACCCCAAGTCAAGATCTGTCTAGCAGTCCTATCAATGTGTGGAGAATGGAGCCGTAACCAAGGAAGACCTAATATGATAGGAGATGAAGCCTTAGGTAAGACAAGGAAGGATATCCACTCCTGGTGGAGTGTCCCTACCGAAATCTTAACAGAGAGGGTCCGGAAGCGGATAGGGCCCCCTGGGAGAACAGTGTCATCAATAGCCAAGACCACCAATGGTGTTGTGAGGGGCAAAAGGTAAAGTCTCATGGAAGATGCAGTTCCCATGTCCATGAAATTGCCAGCGGCTCCGGAATCCAGATATGCCGAGACTGAACGAGAGGAAGCGCCGACATGAAGGAACATAGAAAGGAGAAGACGAGAAGGTGAAGGTGATATTTCAGGGTCCAACACTCCACCTTCCAGATGTATTAGCCCCTGAGGAGACACAACCCGGTTCCTCGAAGATATTCCAAAAAAGTTTCAAGAAAACAGACAGGCTGGAAACCACTGGATCATTCAGTTCCCACAAAGGAGCAGCCCAGGCTAAGGCCTCGCCGGACAGAAGGGATATAATATAGGCTACCTTCACTACAGGAAGTTTTGGGGCTGGAGTTCAAAATGAATTGTGCACTGGCTAAGGAGCCCCCTGCAAGCCTTGGAGTCCCTAGAGAAATGGGCCAGAGCTGGCAGTTGTAATGAATGTGTGGCTGCGACTGGTGCGATAGGTGCAGCAGCAGATAGCAGTTGAGGTTGTTGAACCAGGGGTCCTAATGAGGACTGAACCTGTTCAAAACGGGATGTCAAATCCTGAAGGAATCGCATCACCTGGGTCTGATGCGATTCCTGGGTCTCAAGTTTGGGGAACTAAGCTCTGCAACGGATCATCGACAAGGATAAACATAACATGCCAAAGGTCAGGGTCACAAGCAGACAGGGATAGTCGAAAACAGGCCAAGATCGGTAACTGGAATCAGACGTAGGAAACACAGCAAGTACACACGAAAGCTAACACACAGTGGTTGATCAGCAAGGTTGACTTGCAATGCACAGGTTAATATAGTGTTCCTAATTAGAGGCTGAAGTGGAGCTATGCTGAGGGAAGATTATATAAGCAGTCAGGTGACAGTGGCTGGCCTCTAAAGGTGAACACATGGAGGAGGTAAGCTGACAGACAAAGATAACTGCATAACCATGACAGTCCTTGCCAGGCTTAGGGATCACTTTGATAAAGGTTGAGTTCAATGCCTTATCAAGTAGAGCTCCAGAGCGGAGTTGATTAAAGAATCAGGCCAAATAGGGGGAGAGTGATGGGGAGACGTGTTTATAATACGGGACTGAGAAGCTGTCAGGACCGAGGGCTGAGTTATTTTTCAGATTTTTAATGACCTGTGAGACTTCCTCTGCTATCCCTGTACTGTTCCCTATTCTTAGGGATCTTCAGAGAACCCAGGAAGGAGTCGATTGAACTGGGAGAGGGTTCCTTCCCTTCTGTATAGGTTGCGATAAAATTTATGAAAAGCTTCCATGATCATCTGGGGGTTTTGTGTGAGGGAGCCATTGCTCAATTTCATTTTAGGTAAGGTATGGGATCTCATTTTAGGAGTCAGCCTACGTGCTAATAGAAAACCAAATTTGTCCTTTTGGTGGTAGTCCCATCGAAGACTTTTTTCAGCTATTGCAGTAAGAGCCAGATTCAGGGCTGTGCACACCGTTTGCAGTCTTTCTGCGGATCCTGAGGAGGGTTTGCGTTTATGTAGTTTGCTTAAAGATGAAAATTCCCTCTCCAGCCTGTCAATATCTAGCTTGCAAGCTTTGCGTAGCCTAGAGGACATTTGGATCAGTTTACTCCTAATAGTGGCTTTATGTGCTGCCCACAGAATGGTTGGGGAGATGTCATTGACATTGTTCAGTAGGAAGTATTCCTGAATATCTTTTTCGATTTCGCTAGCATGAGTGGGGTTGCTGAGGATGGAGGCGTTCAGTCTCCAGTTGAGCCCTGGTTGCTGTGTTGTCTGTCCATTTATTATTAAGAGGAGAAGGGAGTGGTCTGACCACTAACCCTTGGTGGTAAATTTGTCTAGCCACGTTAAGACTCTGCCTGTTGGGACGGATACGGTCTTTGCCAGGGGGGTGGGTTCTATCTGTCCCTGCATCAAAATCTAAGTTGAAATCTCCACCATAGATGACCAGACCTTCAATAGGTGGGGCTAGAGTATGGAAGAGTGATTGCCTCTACGAAGTCTATCACCTCTTCAATCCTTCATGAATGCCGCTGCCAGACTCATCCACCTTACCAATCGCTCTGTGTCTGCCACTCCTCTCTGTCAATCCCTCCACTAGCTTCTGCTCAGCCAAAGAATTACATTCAAAATTCTAACTACGTACAAAGCCATCCACAATTTTGCCCCCAGCTACATCACTAGCTTAGTCTCTAAATACCAACCTACTCGTTCTCTTCGTTCCTCTCAAGACCTCCTGCTCTCTAGCTCCCTCGTCACCTCCTCCCATGCTCGCCTCCAGGACTTTTCCAAAGCCTCTCCAATCCTATGGAATGCCCTACCCCAATCTGTCCACTTATCTCCTACTTTATTAGCTTTTAGACGATCCCTGAAAACCCTTCTCTTCAGAGAAGCATAGTTACATAGTTACATAGTAGGTGAGGTTGAAAAAAGACACAAGTCCATCAAGTCCAACCTATGTGTGTGATTATGTGTCAGTATTACATTACATATCCCTGTATATTGCGGTCATTCAGGTGATTATCTAATAGTTTCTTGAAGCTATCAATGCTCCCCGCTGAGACCACCGCCTGTGGAAGGGAATTCCACATCCTTGCCGCTCTTACAGTAAAGAACCCTCTACGTAGTTTAAGGTTAAACCTCTTTTCTTCTAATTGTAATGAGTGGCCACGAGTCTTATTAAACTCTCTTCTGCGAAAAAGTTTTATCCCTATTGTGGGGTCACCAGTACAGTATTTGTAAATTGAAATCATATCCCCTCTCAAGCGTCTCTTCTCCAGAGAGAATAAGTTCAGTACTCGCAACCTTTTTATCATAACTAAGATCCTCCAAACCCTTTATTAGCTTTGTTGCCCTTCTTTGTACTCGCTCCATTTCCAGTACATCCTTCTTGAGGACTGGTGCCCAGAACTGGACTCCAGGTGCGGGCGGACCAGAGTCTTGTAGAGCGGGAGAATTATCGCTTTATCTCTGCAGTTGATCCCCCTTTTAATGCATGCCAATATTCTGTTTGCTTTATTAGCAGCAGCTTGGCATTGCATGCCATTGCTGAGCCTATCATCCACTAGGACCCCCAAGTCCTTTTCCATCCTAGATTCCCCCAGAGGTTCTCCCCCCAGTGTATAGATTGCATTCATATTTTTGCCACCCAAATGCATTATTTTACATTTTTCTACATTGAACCTCATTTGCCATGTAGTCGCCCACCCCATTAGATTGTTCAGGTCTTTTTGCAAGATTTCCACATCCTGCGGAGAAGTTATTGCCCTGCTTAGCTTAGTATTGTCTGCAAATACAGAGATTGAACTGTTTATCCCATCCTCCAGGTCGTTTATGAACAAATTAAATAGGATTGGTCCCAGCACAGAACCCTGGGGGACCCCACTACCCACCCCTGACCATTCCGAGTACTCCCCATTTATCACCACCCTCTGAACTCGCCCTTGTAGCCAGTTTTGAATCCATGTACTCACCCTATGGTCCATGCCAACGCACCTTATTTTGTACAGTAAACGTTTATGGGGAACTGTGTCAAATGCTTTTGCAAAATCCAGATACACCACGTCTACGGGCCTTCCTTTATCTAGATGGCAACTCACCTCCTCATAGAAGGTTAATAGATTGGTTTGGCAAGAACGATTCTTCATGAATCCATGCTGATTACTGCTAATGATATCATTCTTATTACTAAAATCTTGTATATAGTCCCTTATCATCCCCTCCAAGAGTTTACATACTATTGATGTTAGGCTAACTGGTCTGTAATTCCCAGGGATGTTTTTTGGGCCCTTTTTAAATATTGGTGCTACATTGGCTTTTCTCCAATCAGCTGGTACCATTCCAGTCAATAGACTGTCTGTAAAAATTAGGAACAACGGTCTGGCAATCACCTGACTGAGTTCCCTAAGTACCCTCGGATGCAAGCCATCTGGTCCCGGTGATTTATTAATGTTAAGTTTCTCAAGTCTAATTTTAATTCCGTCCTCTGTTAACCATGTAGGTGCTTCCTGTGTTGTGTCATGAGGATAAACACTGCAGTTTTGGTTACTGAAGCCCCCCCGATTCACTCGTGAAGACTGAGGAGAAGAATAAATTCAATACCTCTGCCATCTCCCCATCCTTTGTAACCAGATGTCCTTCCTCATTCTTTATGGGGCCAATATGGTCTGTCCTCCCTTTTTTACTGTTTACATACTTAAAGAATTTCTTGGGATTTTTTTTGCTCTCCTCCGCTATGTGTCTTTCATGTTCTATCTTAGCCGTCCTAATTGCACCCTTACATTTCTTATTGCATTCTTTATAAATTCTGAATGCTGTGGATGATCCCTCAACCTTGTATTTTTTGAAGGCAGTCCTACCCACACCTAACAACTGCATTTTCATTTTTTCCATCAGCTCATCCCCCACAGTTATTACCTTTTGTTTCCACTTGACCCTCTCTTCTAGATTGTAAGCTCTAACGAGCAGGGCCCTCTGATCCCTCCTGTATGGATTTGTATTGTAAGTGTACTGTCTGCCCTCATGTTGTAAAGCACTGCGCAAATTGTTGGTGCTATATAAATCCTGTATAATAATAATAATAATTGTCAATGAAACCCTTTACAAGTAGGAATCTGCCCTCAGGGTCCCTAAATTCAGACACTAGGGAGAACTGAGTTTTGCAGGAGAAGAACAGGCCTACCCCTTTGGTCTTATTGTCAGAGTTTGCTAGGTAGAATCTGGGGAATTTAGGGTGAACAAAGGAAGGGGTGTACAATTTTGGGAAGTGTGTTTCCTACAGTAACAATATGTCAATTTTTTGGCCATGGTAATGTTGAAAGATTTTCCCGGTATTTAACAGGGGAATTAAGTCCCTGCACATTGTGTGAGGCAATGCAAAGGGCGGGCCTATGTGTGGTGTCAGCCATGGAGCAGTGTAGAGGGAAATGCCACCTAGCACCTACCTTCTTATCAGAGGATGGTCCTAGGGCGTGAGATGCAAGCGAGTCCATCGTATCTTCAACCAGGATCCTGCAGGAGCGAGCCCACATGCGTCACTGAAAAAAAAATAAGATAAGTAAAGGACAGAAGAGGTAGAGAAAGGACAGGAGAGAGAGTTGGTGAGAGTAGGCTCCGAGGGTGGGGTGGAGAATATTTCTGCCTCACCCGAAGAGACAATCATGGTGTCCCCCGACCTGTGGGGGAGTTCCCGACTAGGAGTGAAAAAAAGTTTTTTAAACTACAAGTATAGGAGGGGGGTGCATTGGACCCGCTCCGTCCTCTGCACCCCCAAGGTTAAAAAAAAAAATAAACAAACAGGGTAAATGCCCTGTAGTAACTCTAACATGTAGATTATTAATGAAAGGTAAACTAGGGTAGGGGTGATAAGCATTAGAGATTCAGGAAGTGTGGAAGACAATGAACTATAAGTCTGGTGATGATCCATTCATTGAGGGATGGACTCTATTACTAGAGTAGGACCCACTAATTCGGGGTACTTTGCCGCAATAAGTGGGCTTAGTACTATATGACCATATAGTGTGACCAAACCTCCGTATTTTTTGAATATGTTCATGTGTTTTTAACTAACCTTGCAGGAAATGTCATTCTTGAATGAGTGCGCTGTAAAATATTTTGTACTGTTTGTAGGTCTTATAGCAGCACCATCCTGAATTGAAATGCATTGTAGGGTGTGCCCCCCAAATATGTTTTTGTATATTGTAATAGACCTTGACCAGGTTTTTTGGGCTGGAGCACCCTCCCCCTCCTCATTACCTCTTATTTAGTGGCCACCAGTGCATAGGATGTATCCCCTTCAGTTCTCCCACATAGAGGAGTTCAGCTCCCATGGTTGAGACACAGGATCTTCCATTCTATTACTAGAGTAGGACCCACTCATTTGGGGTACTTTGTTGCAGTAAGTGGGCTTAGCACTATATGACCATATAGTGTGACCAAACCCCCGTATTTTTTTAATATGTTCAGGTGTTTTTAACTAGCCTTGCAGGAAATGTCATTCTTGAATGTGTGTGCTGTAAAATATTTTGTACTGTTTGTAGGTCTTATAGCAGCACCATCTTGAATTTAAACGCATTGTAGGGTGTGCCCCCCCAAATATGTTTTTGTATATTGTAATAGACCTTGACCAGGTTTTTTTTGGGCTGGAGCACCCCTCCCCCTCCTCATTATCTCTTATTTAGTGGCCACCAGTGCATAGGATGTATCCCCTTCAATTCTCCCACATAGAGGAGTTCAGCTCCCTGTTGAAGATGTAGGGCGTAATCGCCAGGAACTCCAGGAAAAAAGGGATGTGAGGCCTAGTGGTCACGTTACTGCTCTGTCCTTATTGTGGCAGAAAGGGGCTATGAAAGATCCCTGGGGAGGTGTGATGACAGCAATCCATGATGATCCTGGAAGGGGGAGAATCGAGATGGACAAATGTTCCTCCGGCTCCAGCATGGTCCGTGTTATGTAGCAGGCTGGTCATGCCCTGTTGGTAGGTCCTAGGTGTGGTGTAGGAAACCAGAAAAGTCCTGAGGGATGTCATGAGGGGGGAAGGGAGCTCCTTGAGGTTAGTCAATGGGTAAGTCCAGATTGGAATTAATGCCATAGGGGCCTAGTGGGCCCAGTCCCAGAAAAAGGGTTTTTAGGAAGAGAGTAAGGAACACCTCCAAATCAGGGGGGTAATCCTTCCTTAGCTTTCTTATTTCTGAGCTTTTACCACAGAGAGGTGAGTGGGCTAGATGGAGGTGGACGTTTGGTCATGCTGGATGTGGAAGACTGCACTGGACAGGGTGGATCCTTGGGAAGTAAGCCCAGTTTCTGCAGCAGTTGTTCTCCTTCTGGGAGTGTAGAGAATCTGAAGGGCTTGCCAATGAATTCAAACTTCAGGCTAAAGGGGGAAAGCCACCAATATTTGATATTCCTCTGTGTTAGTACCGACAGGAGGGGTTTTATTCACTTGCCTTTTCTGAATGGTGAAGGGAGAGATGTCAGCGTAGATTTAAATTGAATTTCCCATCAGCTGGATCTGTGGGGTGGTGCAAACTTTCCTCATAATTTCCTCTTTTATATAGTAGTAGTGTGTTTTGACCACAATGTTGTGTGGCAGACCGTCAGGGCGGGGGGGGTCCCAGGGCCCTATGTTTGTGGGCTTGGATGTCTGGGATGAGGCTTTTGATAAGAGAGTGTACTGCTTCTGGAACATCTGTCACAGTCTCTGATTCTAAAGTTAAGCCTTCTTGACCTATTTTCCAGGTTGTCAATTTTGGCAATGGCCTCCTCTAACTGGTTATGCAATTCTTGAAAGCGGTCAGTGTTTTGGCTCACCCGATCAATCGTGGCGTCCACTTTATTTTCCATGCTCTCAATGTGAGATCCCAGGAGTTGGAGATCCGATTTAATGTCAGAAGTAATTCTGGCAGCCGTCTGAGCTAGGCCCCTGTCCAGCATTTCTGCAAATCTTGTAAACATAAGTGTAATGTCATGGGGCTGTGAGGTGTGCTGGCCTATGTCCTGGTAGTTCATATTAGGCCTGGGTGAGGTTGCACCTTAAGGGGACATGAGCATGTCATCCAGGGTCTGGTTCAGGAGGGATACTGTGGTGGCTGGTGACAGTGGGCCTCCGATCGTTGTGGGTGAGGGGTCCCCTCCACATACCTCATCATGTGGTGAGTCCCGCCAGGGAGATGTGCCTGGGATCCCTGTGTGAGGCTCGTGAGGTGGCTGTTCTGTCGCCATCTTGGATTTCTCTGCTGCTCCTGGAAGTGCCTCAAAATGCGCCCGTCAGCCATGTTTGACTGATCCCACCAGCATAAAAGTTTCCCCAAAGGCTGCCTAAATGCTCCGGTCCTAGTTTGTTGGTGTTGGAGTGAGTATACCCACTGCAGGGAGTGCGGAACGAGCGGAGTGGGACAGAGCTCTGTGATCAATCATCCATGTCACAGAGTGCCGCTCATGGACTATCGTTTTTACAATCATGTCCCTCAATGTTGGTGCCAGGAAAATGAAATAATACTGCGCAGTACCAATAATGAATAGCTGCTACACTAAATGTGATAAACATTGATACAAAGGGTGAAAAAACAATGTAGCGCTTAATCAAATAAATATACAAATGGTATGTGCATTGGTATAAAAGTAATATAAATAAAGTCCAACATGTAAGATAATATTGAAGTGAGTCTCTAACCCCAAATCCAACCAGGAAATGGGAAAATAATGTAAATAGTCCTCCAGCAATGGAGGGAATCTCCATGAACGTGCAGAAAATAATATGTAACACCAACACTGATGAATCCCGAATGTAAAGACAAATGGGTACTCTTACCAGAGCAGATGGACTGGATGTCAGCGACACCGAATCATAAAAGCTTAAGACTCGAATCCGTGGCACTCTCAGATGAAAGTAGAAGTGGCACTCTCAGATGGAAATGGAGCTCCAAAATCTTCTGAAAGTAGACTCCAGGGGATCTTAATGAACCCGACCGGACCAGGGAACGAACATCTTGTAGGAACCTCAGCAACAATTCAACTGCAATCAACAGGTGGCCTGGAGCAGACCAAAAAAGAAGAACAGTACTTCCGGTTTTTGGTAGGCAGGCTGTGGAACGCACGCCGCTACCACGCTGTTGATGGGGAAGTCGGCTATAGTTAGTCAGTGGAGCATTGGAGCTCCCGTTTTTTAAACCACTTTTAAATATCTACAATAAATTTTGTTTCTGGACTTACACTATGAGGGTCCTTTTTTTCTATACTATATGGATGTCTATCGCTGGGGATTATTAAGAGGATTTCCGTGGTATAAAAGGGGAAGATAACGGCACCCGTGTGAAGGACCATCCACTACAAAGGAACATCGCTGCTGGATCCTAGCCTACACGCCTACTACCCCTGCAGGAGTTAGGCGCTCTGGTGAGTGTGGGCACGAGTGGGGTTGCAGTTGAAGGCGGAGAGCACCTGATGAATCACTACATTAAAAATATTTTTGGATTTTTATTTTTGGATTGATGTACAATAGATTTTTACAGACTGTATTCATTTTTTCCAGGATACAGTTACAAAAGATTTTTTATCATCATATTTACACATAGAATTTTTCACATCACATTTTATTATATTTTCTTTGCCATTTTTTCACTGTGGTTTGCTGCGGATTCACTTGAAGACTTTGTTCTATTTTTCAGATTTTTTACAGGACGTTATTTGGTGTTACTAATATCATCGTTATTTATTTTTCATGAATTGTATTTATTCTATATATATTTCAGATCACATATTTTTCTAGCACTTTGCACTTTATAGCACATCAGTGTGCTTGGCTTTATATTACCTAGAGTTTTTATTTACTATTTATTATTTACTTATTTTTTATTGATTTGTATTTATTTTTTATTGATTTGTATTATTCTTTTCTTATTTAATATATGTTGAACACCCTTGAACAGCACCAATTCCCCCATAATAGGATTCCCATTTTTTGAACTTCACTGAGAGGTGATGTTCTTAGCTGGTGGGGCTGCAGTTCCTAAGCGCGGAATAATTGGCTTTTATATTTTTACTTTTTATGACAATAACTTGCATATTAACCTTTAAAATTAGCACTTTATATTTCTCCCATAGAATTTTAAAGGGTGTTCCATGGCTTTTCGAACTTGCCGCGAACACCCCAAATTGTTTGCTGTTCGGCAAACGGGCGAACAGCCAATGTTCGAGTCGAACTCACGTTCGACTCGAACAGATAGCTCATCCCTAGTCCTGACACTCCTTTACAGCCTATAAGGGCATCCAGACTGTTCACCTTATAACTGTTTTCAGCCTACCCGGTTCCATTTTCTTCTGTCAGGATACCTGATTTTAAGAGGTGTTATGCTCCAGGTACACGCACCATATATTATTCTGGAGCCCTAATATAGTACCGATGATCATCAATACGCAAGGACCCTTGGTGATCCACTGATACCTGCTTGGTTCTCACACTTCTTTGGTTCCTGTTGGTTATTTTCTACATGACTGGAAGCATATGAGCAATGGTTACTTACATAGTTTTATACTAATGTGAGCCCATATCTACTGCGTCAAATCTACAGCATAAATCGGAAGAGTGTCCATTTTGATACACAAACACGCAAATTTTGAACTAATACACCAATACTCAGACCCTCAAGGTAGATTCCTATTTCTGAAGGGAAAATGGCATAACAGGCCACTGACTTTGCCCAATGTATATTTCTCCAATTCTGGACACCTTGCTTTTTGCCATCAAATTGATGACAAATTGTGTCCTACTAGGGGGTGATTTCAATAGCCCTCTTCATCCTCTACAAGACACCTCCAATGGTAATTCTAGCATCTCCTATACTATTCTGAAAAAGATCAAAGCCCTACTAAACATGTTATCTTTAGTGGATTCATGGCGGTTGGTACACCCCTCTGGCAGAGATTATATTTATTATACTGTGGTACACAAAAAATATTCACATTTTGACTATGTGTTTATTACACAGTGTGATTTACCTTTACTCCATTCTGCCAACATAGAAATACAAACCTTTTTAGATCATTGTCCAGTGTTGATTTCCTTGAAATTAACAGATTTACCTCATAGAACATGCAACTGGCAATCAAACTCTACTCTACTGACAGACCCTAGCATTTCCCAACAAACAGTTGCAGCAAATAAATAATACTTTTAGCTTAACGATACAGACAAAATGTCACTGATGACAATTTGGGGGGCACACAAATGTGTCATACATTGTGAACTCATCTGTTTTGGTGCACAAAAAAAAAAAAAGAGGCCAATAAAATCATTGTGACATTGGCAGAGAAAATCGTGACTTTGGAAGCCCAACATAAACAATCTTGCGCCGAATCTGTAATCGGCGAACTGTTATGCCCCGTACACACGGTCGGATTTTCCGATGGAAAATGTCCGATCGGAGCGTGTTGTCGGAAATTCCGATCGTGTGTGGGCTCCATCGGACATTTTCCATCGGATTTTCCGACACACAAAGTTGGAGAGCAAGAGATAAAATTTTCCGACAACAAAATCCGATCGCGTCAATTCCGACCGTGTGTGGCCTGTTCCGATGCACAAAGTGCCATGCATGCTCAGAAGAAATTCCGACACGGAACAGCTCGTTCTGGTAAACTTAGCGTTCGCAATGAATACAGCACTTTCGTCACGCTGCAATGTTAAAAATGGTTTAATACAGCGCAATCTCTTCTTCTTTATAATGTGACAAGAATATAGTAGTTTTGCTGCTCATATTCACACACACTTCTCACAAACTTCTTTCTTTACTATTTATCTGGATTCCCTCAATATATTTTGATTTCTCACATCTGACAACATATTTTTGTTGTTTTTTTTTAATTTTTTTGGGCTTTAATGTAGATTCTTTTTTTGTGTTTGTATTTTTTTGAAGGGTTTTTTTTGGGGGGGGATTTTGATTTGTACTCCCGAAAATGTTTGTGTGTGTTTTTTGTGACAAGTTCCCACAACACCATTGATATGTTGTTCTAATTAATCTGTAGGAGATTCTTTGGTGTTGTTGTCCCTTGTTAATTTCACATTTAATGTTCGAAATGTACCTGAATCGTCACCAACAAACTGTCCTTTTTGGATTAAAACACACAGGAGAGTAGAATTTCCCAAAAAAAATTTATTAAGGGCTCACAACTAAACAAAGAGGGAGGCAACGCTGGAGAAACTGCAGAAGTGGGTGAAGCCTTGTACCCCCAGGGCAGACATCAACTATTTTTAATCAAAATTGGTGGCCTGAGGAGTCCTTATCTAAGGGAGGGCAGTCTGGTCTAGAAGTCCCAGAGATCCGGAAAGCAGCAGATGATATCTGTGTCCCCAGGCTGTGGTCATACGAGAGACTGCAGCTTCTGTCAGACCAGACTGAACCCAGGGTCATCACTCTCAGGTCTTCCTTCCACGCTTCCTTACACGCGGTGGCTGTGGTGGTGGAGTTGTGGCAGCAGGAGGAGGAGGAGGAGGATGGTCCAACTCAACCAGGTCGGTCTTGGGTGTTAGTTCCCCACTCACCCCCTTACGTAGGACTTTATACAGAAGGTCCTCACAGAGCCTGTGTTGACCCTCCTGCATGCCCTGCAGTTTGGTGGCAGCCATGCAGGCAAAGGCCTCTTCAGGAGTGGGTAAGGCACGTAGGGACGCTGAAGCCTCCTGGATCAGCCTGAACGCTGAATCCTGCACGGGACTCGGAGTCGTCTTCCTCGCTCTTTTATATGGAAGGCGGAGAGGAGGAACCTGAGATTCAGTCAGGCTGCGACTTGTCCCAGGCTTATCCTGGCTGACACTTAGCCCCGCCTCCTCCTGGCTGCCACTAATCCCCACCTCCTCCTGACTGCCACATTCCACAGCCTCCTCCTGGCTGAGGTCTTCCTGTGTATGAAAAAGGGACATAGTTTTAGTATTTTTTTCATCAATCACACACAATTTTCACCTCCTGACTGCTGCAAATTGAATGTTAACAAATATAATATGACTAGCATTCTGAGCCCAGCATTTTTCATTCTTGTCCCAATTCTGGGTGCCCGCTACTGTCTATTGATATGTAAAACACTTTTTTCAATCAGCAGTTAGTGATCAATAATAACATCTAGTAAACATCATTTATTTATTGACCAGAAATCTGTAGAAGAATGCTATACCTGACTCCAGCTGGGCTCCTCCACTTCTTCCTGGCTGGAAGGCCCAGGTTGGACATCAAAAGCCTCAGCTGGTATGGAAGGAAGCGTGGAAGGAAGAGTGGAGAGGGATTCCCTGACTTCAGTGTGGTCTGACAGAAATCACAGTCTCTCATAGTACCACAGCCTGGGGACATAAACGTCATCTGCTGCAGCTCCGGACCTCAGGGAATCTGTGACCTTCTTGCGCTCCCTAAGATAAGTGCTCCTCAGGCCACCAATTTTGGCTTTTAAATAGGGGATGGTTGCTGTGGGGACCACTGGCGTCACCAACTCCAGCAGTTTCTCCAGCGCTGCCTGCCTCTTTTGTTTATGGTTATAGTGGGGGTGTCTCACCTGTCACAGACAGGGCAGCTCCCTGTATTTGTCAATGAACAGGGGGAGGAAATTGTGGTCGTTGAACCCATCCATTTTCTCTGCAAGACACAACACAAGACAAACCCTATTGTCAGGCCAAACTCCCCTAATCTTGTTACAATATAGGCTTCCATTTCGAAGCAGTATAGGCCCAAGTTTAGATCCTACCTTCGTTATCATGATCGGCGCCTCCGATGCTCCTTCCTCCGCTCACAGATCGTACGTAAGACGCACGCGTGTTACGCTTTATACACACTGCACATGCATGTAACTCCGCCCGCCCCTGACGTTCTTTTTAGTCTATTCCCCGCCCCTTTTCGTTCGGCGCAGTGGGGGAAGAGCACATGGTGGAGACACAGCAGGATCATGCTAATTGTAGCAACGAGGAGGAGGAGGAGGAAAGGCCGGATCCGGACACGTCCCGATCCAGAAGGAGATTTAAGGACTCAAATATGTCCTTTGGGGAGATGTTGGAGATGGTGGACATCCTGATGAAGGCCTGTGTTCCTATTCTTTATGTTTATTACGTTCGTGCTGCTCCATGTGCTTTTAGGAACTGTTGTACAGTTTAAAATGGCAACTTTCATGTTCATGGGCACATTATTCATTCAGATCAAACATTTTTCTTTCGGACTATAAAATATCATTGTTTAGGCCATATGCATTTGGCCACCATTTTGACGCCCTATACTTGTCTTAAAATAATTGGGTTGTGTAGATGGCTTGGTTACTAGAATGAAATGCAAACTAGATTCTGTGTAAGGAGAGGACACTGAGCAGCTGTTTTCACATCTGGACACTGGAGCACTAGTTTGGGACACAAGAACACCATTTTTATTAGGGGGTCACACAGGTGCTCCAGTGTATACTATAGGGGGGCTACATCTGTGAAGCTTGTACTAAACAGGTAAAGTATTGCAGGTTGACAAAGGACACTAAAAATTATACATCTTGGAACTCTGCTAAAATAGACAATTGTACCCCACTTCCAAGTAATGTTTCCTATTTCTAGTTCTGCCATCAAATATCTGTGTGCTAAGTATACCATTTTTGTTTGACATAGGGGATAAAAGACTCGGAGGACACCCCTCATCCGAGGAGACCAAAGCCCCCCCCTCTGGAAGAAGGGGAAATCCCCCCAACACAATCTGAGCAGGAGGAAGAAGACGTGGTGGAACTAGTCACCACAACAGGTGAGTGTCTGCAACCACAGGCTCAGATAAGAGATAGATGGCGGCATATTTTTTAGACCTAATTTATTTTGGGGTTCCTCTCTTTTTAGGTGAACATGATGTTGTGGATCCAGATCCTTTCACATCCGAAAGTGCCCAGATCCTGATCGGGGAGATCATGGGGTGTAAGTTACAATTGGAAATCATCAAGAAAAACATCAATGATGTTATTCCAAAAAATAAAAACATCATTGATGTTTTGGGGCGAGTTTAAAACCCCTCCAAATCACTTTCTTCTTTTGTGTGCTACAATGTGCTAAATGTTTTTGTGATTTGGAGCAAAATTTGGAGGATGCACACAGTGTGCCAACATGTGCTATCTGCCATCACGGGAGATCAATGGACGCGTTTTGGGGGTGAAACCCCTTCCTCAATAATAAAGTAGCGGTGAGGAAGGGCTTGCTCCCCCAAAACACATCCCTTGATCCCCCTGATGGCAGGTCGCACATGTTGACATTGGTAAATTGGTGTGCATCTTCCAAATTTGGCTTTTCAAGGGGTGACTTCACCCCATCTGAACGCAATATCAAACACAGTTCCTAAATACTCATGTCTGATATTGCCTTCAAATTCTAACAAATGTGACGTTTGTAAGTTCAAGATTTGTGTCTTTCTTGTTGGTTTTACACAGGCCTGTTTTATCTAAAATGGACATTTTGATTTAGGATAATGCTACCCCAAAAATTGTTATACAACGAACATGTTGGTTTGTTTGAAAAACCTTTGGTAAATGCACATGTGATTGTGCAGGTATAAAAAAGTTTGTTAAGCAAGAATGTGTGGATTATTGTCTCAATGCTACAACACTTTTGGGGTGATATCATTGTTGTTTTCTGAGAAAATGGGGGTTATTTACTAAGGACAAATCCTCTTGGCACTACAAGTGCAGTTTCAGTGCAGTTGCAACTGCACTTGTAGTGAAATGTGTTTTTGCATTTTAGTAGATAACAGCCAACAGTGCTTTGTATAATAAGGTTACACAATCACAACATTTTCTGGACTCAACACATTTCTGTCAGGGTCAGCTAAAACAAACACAAGCAGTAAATGTCCACAAAGAAGTTCTTTTTTTGTTTTATTATAAAAAGGCTTCACAGATTTTCTGGCATATTGATAGCCCCCCTACCCGCAAAGAACTCCAGGTAGCGTGACCGTACATCACGGGCACTCAGGGAGGGCAAGCCAGGATGGCTGCTTTCAAGCGCCGTCAGTGTGGTTTGATGTATCATTCCGGCCTCAGGCCCAACTGAGCCAGCATAGTTGGCCGAATGTTTCCTTAAAAAGTTATGGAGAACACAGCACGCAAGTATAATATGGTTCAGTTTATACTCCGCCATATGGATGGGTGTCAGAAATAGGCGGAACTGGCTGGCCAGGATTCCAAATGTGTTCTCCACCACTCTTCGGGTTCTGGCCAGCCGGTAATTAAAAACCCTCCGGGGTGAGGGTCCTCATTGGGAATGGCTGCATCAGGTGGTCCCCCAGTGCAAACGCTTCATCAGCAACAAACACAAATGGGAGTCCTTCCACATTGTCCTCTGGAGCTGGCAAGTCCAAGCTGCCATTCTGGAGACGCCTGTAAAACTCTGTCTGGGCGATGACTCCACCATCTGACATCCGGCCATTCTTCCCCACGTCCACATACAGGAAGTCGTAAGTAGCCGACACCACCGCCAACATCACTATACTATTGAACCCCTTATAGTTGAAATAGTATGACCCCGAGTTGGGTGGTGGGACGATGTGGACGTGTTTCCCATCAATTGCCCCTCCGCAGTTAGGAAAGTCCCACCGCTCGGCAAAGTGGGAGGCCACAGTCTGCCATTCCTGTGGCGTGGGAGGAAACTGTTGAGGAAAAAACAATAAACAATACTATTTCTGATCAGAAACATGGCAAGCAGATTAGACACAAACATTATGGGGCAACCTCCAGATAGCATTTCTTAAGGGGAATTTAACAACGCCGAAGTATAAGGTACACCTATCATATCCCCCCCCCCATGGGCCATTTCTAACATTATAGGGCGTGTGTGGAAATCTTGGACAGGTAACCCTCTTCACTTCATTGAGAGATGAATGCCTAAATAATGGGTATTACTTGGAACAGCCCCTCCTTTGTTACACTATTGGCAGCCCACTGGACAGGTAAGAAGTGTCATAATACAAAGATATAAATACACATTGTACACATTTGAGGACATTTGGACATTCTGCTTTTCCCTGTCAAGATAATAATATGATCCAAAAACTTAAAACAGTACCATTTGAAAGTATACAGGCAGGCCCTTGCACTACATGCTTTGGGGAATTCATCCATAAATATGACCACAAAAGAGATGGGTATAGTGTGTATGGGTTTGGCAAAGTCAGCAAATACATGATTGAGGATAGAGAATTGGGATCAGCTGTCTTAGCAGTTGGGGGAGGGAGAGTTACTAAAAATTATTTGGGGACACCACCAAAAAAAAGCCTCTGGCACTCTGCCAAAATTTAAAGCTAAAATAACATTTCTAAACATTTTATGGGGTGTTTGGGGTAAAGCACTACTATGGAGCAGAAAAAATACATTGTTAAGTGACTACATGAGGTGAATATAGGCCAGGAGACACGATGCTGGGGAGGTTATTGAAGGGCAACTATGTATGAAGGACTTAAAATAATAATTTCATAAAAATCCAGCATGCATGAGAACAAAGGGGACATTCACAGCATATTACAATCATGGTAAATAGGGAATGAGGAAAGAAATACAATATATTAGCACACATTAAATACAATAAAATGTGATATTAAAGGATAAAAATCTTACCTTCATATACTCCTTCTGCAGGACCTGGATGATGGCAGAACCGGTCTCTGGGATAATGATCCCCAGAACCTGGGGGGAGATGCCTGTCGAGAACTTTAAGTCCTGCAGACTTCTCCCTGTTACCAAATACCGCAGGGTAGCGACCAACCTCTGCTCCGGAGTGATGGCTTGCCTCATGCAGGTATCCTGCCTGCTAATATAAGGGGTCAGCGAAGCCAACAGACGGTGAAACACGGGGTCCGTCATCCTGAGAAAGTTCCTGAAATCATCAGGATTATTCTCACGGATCTCACGGAGCAAAGGCATATGAGAGAACTGGTCACGCTGAAGCAACCAATTCTTGGTCCATGAACTCCTCCCCACCCTGTTCATGGACTGGACTTGTGTCAAGGTCAGGACCCCAACACCAAGCCCCCGCACAGCACGAACTCTACGAGGAGTACGCATACGCAACATGGCTAGAAAAAAGGTCGGCTGCTCAGAACGAAGTAACAGAATGCACTGAAGAACAGCACGGCCTGTGAAGAGCGACCTGAAAAACAGTAACGAACGAACAAGAATATAATGACTAAGTCACATGGAAGTTGCTTGCACGCATTGAAGAGCAGATACAAACCCACAAGCACAAACTGAACGGCAGAAAACGATCTGAGAGCCACGAGTCTGAAAAAGCCCAAATCGTCTCTCACCAAACTTTTACTAACACGAGATTAGCAAAAGGAGACCAAAGGGTGCCGCGCTTGGTTCTGAACCGGCCTTTGCTAGTCTAGTCGTACGTGGTGTACGTGACCGCGTGGTTGGCGATCGGAAATTCCGACAACTTTGTGCGACCGTGTGGAGACAAAACAAGTTTGAGCCAACATCCGTCAGAAAAAATCCTAGGATTTTGTTGTCGGAATGTCCGAACAAAGTCCGACTGTGTGTACGCCCTATTAGAGACACGGAAAAGGCTACAGACATTGCCTAATCTTAAAGCAAAACGCATTATTTTCCTTAAAAAAAGGTTCTATTACAAACATAGGGATAAAAGTGGTAAGTTCCTTGCAAAAGCTCTTAAATCATTAGATCACACCACAACGATTCTATCTATCAAAAACACAACAGATTGCATTGAAGTTCCATACTTTCTATACAAAACTCTATAAATTGTCTTCTTCCCACAAACCGGCAGACCTTCTGGGAGATAGAGATCAGATTCTATGAAATTATCTTAGCAATAGTGGTATGTCCACCCTAACAACTGCAGAAATTAAATCTCTGGAGGTCCCTATCACAGAGGAAGAACTTATGCTGGCAATAAAGAGTCTAAAACCAGGCAAGAGTCCAGGCCCTGATGGCTTCATGGTGCATCATTATAAACTATTTGCTGATACTTTAAAGGCACCATTCCTACGTGCCCTTAACCATCTAAAGACCCCCCCAACCAATATCTGAAACAAATAAACTGGCGCTCAGAGGCTATAAGGCAAATGACTATAAAAATTAATGAAATTATAAAGTCTAAAAGCTGGATCAATCACAGTGTAATCAGGACGGTGTTGGAAGTCTTGGACAGGAGCCAGGAAACAGTCTATAAAGCAGGAGAGGATCCCTGGAGGATAAGTCATAGGTAAAACAAAACACCGGAATAAAACTTTTCTTTTCTTGTAGGAATTTGTGTGGCCAGATTCACAATTTGATCCACATAAGAGAGGGGGGCGAATGGAAGACGGCCTTTCGTACTCGATTCGGGCACTATGAGTACCTCGTCATGTCCTTTGGCCTGTGCAACGCGCCAGCCACATTCCAGCACTTCGTCAACGATGTCTTTCGTGACTTTCTGGACCTATACGTCATTGTTTATCTGAACGATATCCTGGTCTTCTCTGCTTCCCTGACTGACCATCGCAAACACGTGCGAAACGTACTTACCTGACTTAGACAACATGGGCTTTATGCCAAACTCGAAAAATGCGAGTTCGAGCTCCAATCCTTCCAGTTCCTAGGCTTGGTCATCTCTCCTGACGGTATCAAAATGGACCCGCAAAAGGTATCTGCTATCTTGGATTGTCTTGCACCTGTAGACAAAAAAGGAGTACAGCGCTTTATTGGCTTCGCCAATTTTTATAGAAAATTCATTAAAGGATTCTCTTCAATAATAACTCCCATTACGGAACTCATCAAACAGGGAATCTGGTTCTGCTGGACCCCTAAGGCGCAAGTGGCCTTTGAAAAACTCAAAGCTCTGTTTACTTCAGCCACCATCCTTAAACATCCCAATCCTGCCTTGCCTTTCGCCCTTGAAGTGGATGCTTCCGAAGTCGCAGTTGGAGCCGTGCTCTCACAAAGACAAGGTGCTAAAGCACTCCTGTACCCTGTGGGATTCTTTTCACGCAAGCTCTCCTCTTCCGAGAGGAACTATGACGTGGGAGATTGGGAACTTCTAGCCATTAAGGCAGCTCTGGAGGAATGGCGTTATCTCCTGGAGGGTGCAGCTCACCCCATTTGGGTCTACACAGACCATAAAAATTTAGAATATCTAAGGACGGCTAAGAGACTTAAACCCCGGCAAGCCAGATGGGCACTTTTTTTTTCCCGATTTATTTTTCACATTACCTACAGACCCGGATCCAAGAATGTCAAATCCGACGCCCTCTCCCGAATGTTCCTTGATTCATAGAAGACCTTTTCTCCAGACACCATCCTCCCTTCTGGGAATTTCCTGATCTTACAGGAGGATCTCATCTCTCAGATCAGACGGTCCTCTATGGGAATGTCATCACCTGCTGAAGCTTGTACCAAAGATGGGCTGTTCTGGTACAAAAACAAAATTGTGGTCCCTGAGGAGCTAAAAGTACGGGTGTTAAACTTGTGCCATGATCACAAATTGGCCGGTCACTTCGGCACACGGAAGACAATTGATCTCGTCCAACACACCTTCTGGTGGCCTCACCTTGCTAAAGACTGCAAGGAATACGTTGAGTCCTGTAATACTTGTGCCAGAAGCAAGAGTAGCCGGGCAAGAGCATGAGGTCTGTTGAGACCATTACCAGTCCCAGAGAGACCGTGGGCCATGATTTCAATGGACTTTATTGTTGAACTCCCCCCATCAGAAGGTTTCTCTTCCATCTTTGTTGTGGTAGACAGGCTGTCTAAAATGGCCCACTTTCTCCCCATGAAGGGCACCCCTTTGGCCATGGAAACCGCTACCATCTTTATCAAAGAAATCATCAGATTGCATGGAGTACCAACCAACACAGTTTCCGACAGAGGCGTCCAATTTACCTCCAGATTCTGGAAAGCCCTCTGTGGCTCCCTAGAGATTGAATTATCATTTTCTTCGGCCTATCACCCCCAGTCAAATGGACAAACCAAAAGGACGAATCAGACCTTGGAGCAATACCTCCGCTGTTTTTCTGCATTCTCCCAGAATGACTGGGCTTCCCTGCTCCCTATCGCGGAGTTCTCTTACAATAACTCACTGCACTCAGCTACCAATCAGTCACCATTCTATGCTAACTATGGTTTCCATCCATCCTTCTTGCCTGGGTCTATTCCCGAGTGCACTGTCCCTGCAGTATCCGAAACCTTGGACTTTTTCTCAAATAATAACAAACTACTGCAGGATACCATGACCAAAGCTCAAGAAGACTACAAAAGAATTTTTGACAGGAAGAGACGTGGAGAACTTGCTCTGGAACTGGGCAACTCTGTCTGGTTATCTACTACTAACCTTAAGTTGGCCTGTCCGTCCAGAAAACTAGGCCCTAAATACTTGGGTCCTTTTCTTGTGAAAAGAAAAATTAACGATGTGGCATATGAACTTGACCTTCCTAATGCCCTGCGGATACACCCAGTCTTCCATGTGTCCCTCTTGAAGCCGGTCACCCCCAACTCCTTTGCTGGCCGTAGTATTGGCCCACCCAAGCCTATCCTAGTTAATGGCGAAGAGGAGTTCGAGGTAGAGGCAATTTTAGATTGCAGAAGAAGAAGCAACCAAGTTCAATACCTTGTAAAATGGAAGGGCTATGGGCCCGAAGATAATTCTTGGGAGCCAGAGAGCAACTTGCACGCCAGGGAACTCCTACAGTCTTTTAAAGCTTCTCATGCCTCAAAAATGGCCCAGCTGGGCATCCGGAGTCTGCCCTTGAGGAGGGGGCACTGTCAGAGAGGTTACCTGGCTGGGTGCCGGTGCGTGCCGGAGCGCGTTGGTGCTTGTGTTCCTGTGCATGCTGGGGCGCGTGTTCCTGGGGGCACTGGCGTGTCTGGCCTGGCCGGCCGTGGCGTGCAGGGTGGCGTCCGGGCATGCGTGCGTAAGCGCGTTCGCGCTAGCGCGCGTGTGCCTATAGGTGTTACCGCGGGCGTGCCCGGTAGCGTTGGCGTGCACGCCGGTGTCGGGGGCACGCTCGGGCGCGTGCGGGGGCGCGGGGCGCCTTGGCGAATCGGCGCGTGCACGAGCGCGGCGTTTTGGTGCCAATCGGCCTATTTAAGTCTGCCTCTATCCCTGTTCGGTGCTGCCTGATCAACAGCTCTGTGTCTAGTTCCGTGATCCTCTCTGTGTTCCGTATCTCTGAAGTTTGACCCGTTGTGACCCGGCTTGCCCTTTGGACTTTCTTGACTGCTGCCTGAACCCGACCTCGGCTTGTTTGACCTTGCTTCTACCTGCTCCCTTTGTACCGTTGCTGCCAGCCCGTTGCCGACCTCTGCCAGTGTGTGACCAGCCTGATAAGCTCCTGCTCAGCATCAGTTCCAGTATTCCTGAGTTCTACCTGCTGCTGGAAAGACCACCTTTCTCCAGGATCCAAACACCAGGCCCTCATACCACTCCGTATTCGCGGGCTTCTTGTCTGCTCTATCAGGGGCCCCAAATCGGATACGTAAGGGAGCCTACCCTCTGCCCAAGCGGACTCACTTGTCTGGTAAGTGAGGGACCTGACACTAACAGCCAAACTTGCGGACATCTACCACACTAACTTGCAACCTCTGCTAAACTGTATACAACAAGATCTGAAAAAATGAACAACTAGGCCATTCTTATGGTTTGGTAGGGCAGCCATACTTAAAATGATAATATTGGCCAGGGTATTATATTACTTTCACACTTTACCTTTCCCGCTTCCCCACAAATTTTTTTTAAACAGCTTTATGCAATTAGTCGTAATTTTATCTGGATTGGACGAAAACCACGTATTAGCCTTAACATATTTACTAAACGAATAGAGTGGGGTGGTATTGGCCTCCTAGAATTTAGACTCTATCCCTATGTTGTACACTTAACGAGAATTTTAGACTGGAATTGTCACAGTAAAAATAAAGACTGGGTCTACTTGGAAGGAGCTTTTTTTAACACTACCCCTTAAATCCCTCCCATGGATTCCCTGGAGGAAGATCCCATGCAACATACAACACCTTTTATTGGGGGGTGACATCAGGAGCATTTTATAAGGTGATCACACAACATGACCTATCCTCATCCCCCAGTCCGCTCACCCCTATTGTTCAAAATCCAGACTTCCCTCCCTGGATGAATCTTCATTTTACTTCACCAACAGACCAACATTCACCTCTCTTATTGACGTATTTTGTTTACAATAACAAGCTGAAATCGTTTGACTCCCTGACAGCAGATCTGGGCTCTCAACAACATCTTTCCTTCTGGACTTATTGCCAGTTACATAACTATGTGTGTACATCTCCTGATAAGCCCAATGTCTCCCCTTGAATCCATCTGTTCATCAGGTGTCCCGATAGTTAAATCTACCTCACTAATGTATTCTTGGCTTCAAGGGGCAAGATGTGACTAACCCGACTTAACCCAAGCACAGTAGGAAAAAGCGTTCCTAACAAGTTTCTCTGATAAGCAAAGGAAACAAGCCTCAGTCTTTGCTTATTAATTGTCAGGGCTGGGCTCAACTCTTCCTTCTCTGAGATGGCCTCTCAGCTGTCAGCTAATCCAAAATGTATTGCAGCAGGGATCATGTTATGACAACGCTCCTAACAATTTCATTCTAAATGGACTTGACCATATCTTGAAGAACAACTACTTTTGTTTTTACGGCTCCCACTACCTCCAGGTGCAGGGCGTAGCGATGGGGACATGTTGTGCCCCATCCTATACCAATTTGTACCTGGGGGAGTGGAAGCGGTCACTTTTCTGTGACAAGGATCTCTCGATGTACCTGAGCCATGTCACCACGTGGCTCAGGTACATTGATGACATCTTCGTCATCTGGGAAGGACCTGAGGACCTTTTTATTCAGTTCTTTGCTTATATAAACACCAATAGTTTTAATCTAAAATTTACCATGAATCATGATACTAAATCCGTGACCTTTTTGGATGTCAAAATTGAATGCGATACACAAGGCAATTTAACTAGTACCCTTTACAAAAAAAGTACTGCAGGCAATACTGTATTACATGTGGAGAGTTTTCACCCTATTTCTTTAAAAAATTCCATTCCATATGGACAATACCTCCGGTTGCGGAGAAATTGTTCCAATGACACACTATTTAAAATGGAAGTGGGTAAGCTCCAGAATCGCCTTCTGGAGAGAAGATATAGCCGTTCCTGTTTACGCAAATCTTATAATCGAGCTATTGCACAAACACGTGAGACCTTGTTTAGACCTCAGACAAAAAGAAAAAAACAAACAGATCCCATGTGCATTATTATGCGCTTCTCGAGACAACATAAACAAATTTGCAACATCATTGAGAAACATTGGTCAATTCTAACAGACGATGATATTGTTAAGCATTTTATCCCTCCAGTTCCTTCGATCACCTACAAAAAAGTTTCGTCTTTAAAAGATAAACTGGTAAAAAGTGAATATTGAAAGACTCATAAAAAACATTGTTCAATATATGGAACATTTCCATGTGGACATTTGTGCTCACTGTCAATGGATT
The DNA here is from genome assembly GCA_037952925.1 of Lithobates clamitans. Classification (NCBI taxonomy): domain Eukaryota; kingdom Metazoa; phylum Chordata; class Amphibia; order Anura; family Ranidae; genus Lithobates; species Lithobates clamitans. The sequence continues at coordinate 3,946,691 of JBBGZY010000689.1, forward strand.
GGAAAAGAAAAAGTCTTCACTCTCCCTAATGGTCAGGTGTTTAAACCTAAACACTTCGTAAATTGCCAGACCCCAGCAGTAGTCTATTTAATGACCTGTGAGTGTGGCGCATTTTACGTGGGTAAAACAAAGCAAAGGTTCTGGTGTAGAACATCTAAGCACGTTTACAACATGGAAACAGGGAATATCTATCCTTCCCTTGGACGACATGTTGGCACCCAGCATCATTACAAGATTCCGAAGATTGCCTTTGCCGCCCTTGACTGGATACATAATCCAGTGAGGGGCGGTGATTGGAATAAAAAGCTGTTACAAATTGAACAGAAATGGATATACAAACTTTGGGCTACCACATATCTAGGCCTCAATGAGGCTATTTAATATGCTCCATTTCTCAAATGTTACAGTTCGGGGAAGACCAGTTAATTTCACGTGTCTGGAGGGGCATGAATATGGATGTAATGCATGGAGGAATTTTTCCTATCATAGGATACCATCGGTAATAACTAACCCCCGATTTATGAGATTATAGGACTAAATACAGATTCTCACAATAAAATATATTTTTGATTACTGGGATTTGAAAACGCATCTCATCCCAGCTTAGGTATATATGCATATAATTGCTTTTTTTGCCATTTATTATTTTCCTGTAGGTGAAAGACACCTCCTATGGGGGGGTACCCTTGTTTCATGCATTTATGTTCATGCCTTCTGATACACGGGGTTAATACTGGTTATTACATCTTATTAATACATTTCAGGAAAATCTGTATATTTCCACACTCATGCCTACAGCTGTCATCTGGATTTCAAACAATGTACTGTTGTTGACTAATATATCTATTTAATTCATAATTATGAATTTAACATAAGAATAGTAACATATCAGCTATATCACTAATCAAGTAATGATACATTTATTGTATTACTAACAATGTAATGATTATACCAAATTAATTTTGAATAACGTACAAATGTGAACACAATTCATAGTGTATTTGTTTATATTATTTCATTACTTTTTCATTTTCTATATAATTTTTTCTTTGTGTTTTTGTTTGTCCCTAGAACCTGGACTGAGGTGACCTTTTCCTCCCTCCATCTCTGACGGGGTGCCCTCTAGGCCTGTTGGCTTTCCGGCAGGGTGGGTGGGATGTGAATATATTCACGCCTCCCCCCACTTAGTAGCACCTACAATCTCTTCATCCTCCACTGCAGGGAGCTCCAACCCTGCTGGCGGCGTTCCGTGTTCGCCGCCGGACTGGGAAATGACGCCGCATGCGGTAGGTCTCCTGGGCTGTGCGGGGAGTGCCTAGGCCGTGCATGCACGCTGCTAATCCTCAGTCACGTCACTGGCGTCTTAGGCAACGGAGGGGTCCGGGGCATGTTTGCCTTCCGGAACGCCAAGGTGGCCACAGCAGGGCCGCATTTAGCGGCCTGGTGGCCCCTCCTCTCTTGGGAGGGGGACACAGGGAGGCTGGCCACCTGTGGATGATTATCCACTTAGGAATTAGGGTATATAATGGATGTATATGCCAGGGACCTTTCAGTTTACCCCTGATGAGCAGAGTTGATGCAGAGTCCAGGCATTTATGCAGAGCCCAAGCACCCTTCAGATTATATGGTAAGAATGTTTGGTAGTAGATGTTGATTGAGCACTATTGTTGTTGTACACACCTCTCTTATACCTATCATTCTTAAATAGTGTGTATGCCCTTTTATTTCATTTAGAGCCTACCTAAATCAATTTTATGGACCTAATGCCTCATACTCGAGAGGCCACATCGTTCCAAACAAATCTCATATAGCAATCAGGTATTAAACAATGTCTTTATTGCTCTCACTAGCACTCACTCGTATTTTATTTATTTTTCACATTTTCACCATTGTATTCTTACACTGTTAATTTAGTTATTTTATTTCCACTCTTCATCTTTTTTATTTTTTATTTTATTTTTTCTTGTAGCATTATATGCATTAATGGCACATATTCACCTTTTCGCTTGCACATGTTCCCACATTGATTGTTGCCATTTTTATTTGCCACTTTTTTTCAATTATTATTTTTTTAGACATCTTCATATTGTCATTAAATTATCCTATATTTGTGAACACAATATATATAGCATATTTACAATATACCATTAATTATAATTGATCACCTGTTGAGAACTCATATTCTTATCACGTGTTAACTTCACATAAGGATATTTATCACTATACCCCAATATAATATTAATTACCGTATTTATCGGCGTATAACACGCACCGGCGTATAACACGCACCCCAATTTAGGAGGGAATTTTAAGGAAAAAAAAACTTTTAGGAAGTTGAAGGGAAAAAAACTTACATTTAAATGCCCATCATTGCAGCCTTCTCAGTGCAGCCTTGCCCCAGTGCAGCCATGTCAGTGCAGCCTTGCTAGTGCAGCCATGTCAGTGCAGCCTTGCCAGTGCAGCCATGTCAGTGCAGCCTTGCTAGTGCAGCCATGTCAGTGCAGCCATGTCAGTGCAGCCATGTCAGTGCAGCCATGTCAGTGCAGCCTTCCCCAGTGTCCATTGCAGCCTTGCCCCAGTCCAGCCTTGCCCCAGTCCAGCCTTGCCGAAGCCTCTGAGCTTCAAAATCACCGACCGCGATTTGAGAATGGCGCCGTCGGCGCCGAAATACACAGAGCCGGTCCTCGGCTCTTCTCGGCGGCTCTCGTTCACGTTCGGCTCCACTCGGACGGCGAGCGGAGCTATCCGAAACTAGCCGAGTATACTCGGCTAGCTTCGGGCGGCGCTAGAGTGAAACCGAAAGAGCCGAGGACCGGCACTGTGTATTTCAGCGCCATTTTCAAATCGCGGTCGGCGATTTTTTAGTTCTGACAGGTCAGGATCGCAGGGGATCGGCATATAACACGCACCCGCGATTTTCCCCTGATTTTAAGGGGAAAAAAGTGCATGTTATACGCCGATAAATACGGTACAATCGATCACTGTTAAGAATTAGCATTTCATCACTTGTTAAATTTATATAGTATTGTGGTGCCATAAAAAAACTTAGACCCGCTATAATGTCCCCAACACTTTCTCACTCTTTTGCCCTATGGGATGAGCTTAAAGCTAACGCACAGCTAACGTCACCCATTACCCCACTAAAACATTTATTCCACAACCCAGCATTCCCTCCAGGGCTAAATGTCAAGGCTTTCCGCTGGTGGATCGATAGGGGAATGTACAGAATAGGACATTTCCTCAGACCCTCGGGCCCTCACCCTAAAGCATATTACATTGAAGATCTGAACATGCCTCAGTCGGAACTCTTTCGCCATGCACAGATCTCAAACTTTCTACACAAACACTGGAAGGCACACACGAACAGTCACCGTATTACACCATACAAACAATGGTGCAGCCAGGCAGATGAGCAGAGGGGAGGAATCACAGTAATATACGGGGCACTTTCTACCACTCATTCCAAGACTTCCTTCATGTTAGCCTGGGAGAAGGATCTCTCCCAACAATGGGAATTGGAAACTTGGAATAGAAACTTTTTTCAATCTTACAAGGGCGTTCTTAACAACACCCTTGTGGAAGCTAGCATAAAGGTCCTCTCCAGGTGGTATCTTGTCCCCACAAGATTAGCCAAGATGTACCCGACGTCCTCCCCCCTGTGCTTTCGAGGATGTGATCTTCAAGGAGATATGTTACATGTGTGGTGGGGATGCCCCAGAATAAGGAATTTCTGGAACAAAGTCTTCTCCTGGATACGTAAGATTACCAAAGCTTCCATCCCCACATCTCCTCTAATTGCTCTTCTAAACTTTCCAGTCAGGGCAGTGTCCAGAAGTACGCAACGCTTGATCTTCTTTATCCTATTAGGTGCCAAACTAACTCTGGCCAAAGCATGGAAAAAAACAACTGTATCTGCACAATTGGCAAAGAGGAAAATTTCCTGGATTATGACTCAAGAAAAGGTTGCAAGCGTACTCCTGGACCGCACGGAGAAATTCGAAAGGGTGTGGGATCCTTGGGCCACCTTCATTAAGGTTAAGCTACTTCCTAACTCAGACTCTATCTCCCCCCATCCAGCGCTTCCCTAGTCGGTTGTACTCTTATTTTTCCCTTCTTTTTCTCTATACTTTTCTTTTTTCCTCTCCTTTTGCTCTCATCTCTTAGAGGAAAGCGGGCTTAGGCCCACACCTTTGCGAACCCATTCGTCTCTGAGAATGGGGCACGTAATAATAATAGCCATGTCCTGCCCACACAGGTGGGTTGGCTGGTGGTGAGCACAAGATGTTGTGCTTCCCACCTATTCATTCAATGTGTGTCTCATACATTAGCATGATCTATTAGAGTGTATAAGAATCTCATTTGCCATCGAGCTAGGAGGGTTGGAGGTCCAGCCACAGTGTGATCCCATTAGGGGTGGCTGGATTGCTCCACAGGGCTCTCAGGCCTGAATCATTCTATATAATTGCTTAGGCTCAATGACCATTAGCAATTGTTTTTCATGCTAACCGTAAACGATACTTCATAGGTATTCTTTATGTACTTAAATTGTATCTCACCTTTTTCTACATTTACTAGATTGCCGATTTGTGGCCATGTTGGCCTCGGCGGGACGATTGGTCCTACACTTGTTTCTACTCTGTGTATTTTATTTCTGAAAAATAAAAAATTATTGAAATAGAAAAAAATAAATTAAAAAAAAAATAAAAATAAATTTATATAGTAAAAATTCAATACTACATCACAACACGATAATTTAATATTATCGTTGGAAATCTCATGTTTTTCCAGGACATAGAACACAGTATGATTTAGTTTCTAAGGAGGTCTGTTGCTTCCCAGTAATTATCTTCCCGTTAAGCCTAGATATCATATCTATAATAAATTTACAAAATATAGTAGATATTAATTAGAATAATTGTGATGATTTCCAGGTGTTGCTTGTTCCCAGCTGCCTTATCCTTTGGGGTGCCCAATTTGGTGTGACCACTTGTAAGCCCCACGGCCGGGGGTGGCCCCCTGCAGGGTGGGGGTGAGGAAGGTCAATCAGCAGTTTCCAGGATCTTCAATGGGGCAACCATTTGCTATCTCTATGTGTGTTTTTTATTAAAGAAATCTCTGGTTAAGCAAGCCTAATCGATGGAGAGGGTAAATATGATTTGACAATCGTCCTTTATGTTTATGATAGATGTATAAATAATTATGACTGCTCATCACATTATGCATGATTGTAAATTTGTCTTTTGATGTATCTATAGAAATATGAGAACCCCCTGAGGAAGACTGTAGACATTTAGGTCAAAATGTATTGGGGCTTTTTCAGACATTACAACCAATTCCAATATTGCAAGCAGAGAATTTCTAAGTGATTTTTTTAAATCTGTAGTTCGTTTAGTATTGTCAATCTTTTTTCCCCCTTCTCCATACCCTATGGTCTCGCACAATATACACCAGAGCTCATGTTTTAACTTTTATACATTTATTTATTTATTTCAGGTACTTATATAGAGCCGTCAATTTACGCAATGCTTTACATATACATTGTACATTCACATCAGTCCCTACCCTCAAGGAGCTTACAATCTAAGATCCCTAAATCACATTCATACATACTAAGGACAATTTAGACAGGATCCAATTAACCTACCAGCATGTCTTTGGAGTGTGGGAGGAAACCGGAGTACCCGGAGGAAACCCACGCAGGCACAGGGAGAACATGCAAACTCCAGGCAGGTAGTAACTAGAAATAGTGGGGGTTGGTGCTGCGCTAATCCTGAGGTAAAATTAAAATAGCTGGGTGTACTGGGTGTTGACTCCTGTCTGCATTATAATATGGGGTGAGAATTCCATCCCCCGACGAGTAATGTGACACTATGTAGATGTCCTGGTGATGGGTGCCAACAGAAAACAATAAACAGGAAGTGTATATATATATAATTGGACCCTAACCCAAAAGAATATGTGTGGTGCTGTGTAACACAATCAAGTGAAGCAATATGATGTGTGTTGAAATAAATGAGTCAATAATTATATAGAAATAACAAATAAATTACTGAAATATGCTAGTGATAACCTCTAAAACACTAAAATCAATATGAAATGCTGTGAATAAAAATCCGAAAAAAATGCAATATAAACAAACGTGATTCAAAGATGTGACTAAAAACTTAAATATCAGAAAGCCAAAAACAGATAATTAAAAGACATACAATGTTATAATGAATAGCCAAAGTGATCTATATAATAGTGCATCATGCAATGAGTGTCCAACTGTCCACAGGGGGTGCTACAAATTCAAATAATAAAGTTCAAATAAAAGTGACTTTGTGCAGCAAAAAGGCTAGTTCAATGCTTCCTTAGTGTTATAAGGCAATCACGATGTGCAAATGACAGCTGGGTTTAAATAGCTTCAGAAGAGTGGTGACTGTGAGGTGTATAATAGAATTTTCACCATGCAGCAATCCTCCAAAGGTAGGTAATGGCCTCTTACCTCACTATACTGAGGTTACAGCATAGAACAGCAAACGCTATTGGTATCTCCTGTGCAGGGGGGTCCTAGGTGCTGTGCTGTCATTAATAAAGCCTCAAATCCATAGGAGAGCAACATGGTAAAGTGGAGAGAATAAAGTCCCATATAGTGTAGTATTTCCAAGTTAAAATCAGGCTTTATTCAATTTGAACATCATACAGTGTACTCACACAGTAAACAGCTAGCAGGACAATGCATCCCGACGAGCAGCGAACTCGTACACTGCTAACAGTGGGCGGTGCCTGTCCCTACACGTGGCGTCACGGGTCACGCGGCTTCATCAGCCACGTGACCCGTGACGCCACGCGTAGGGACAGGCACCGCCCACTGTTAGCAGTGTACGAGTTCTACAAACTAGGGTACATTTTCTGGAATTTACACAGCTTTTAGTTTCTGACTGCCTATGTCATTTCTTGAGGTGCTAAAATGGCAGGGCAGTACAAACCCCCCCCCAAATGACCCCATTTTGAAAAGTAGACACCTCAAGGAAATTGCTCAGAGGCATGTTGAGCCCATTGAATATTCATTTTTTTTTGTCCCAAGTGATTGAATAATGACAAAAAGAAAAAAAAATTACAAAAAGTTGTCACTAAATGATATATTGCTCACACAGACCATGGGCATATGTGGAATTGCACCCCAAAATACATTTAGCTGCTTCTCCTGAGTATGGGGATACCAGAATATTTTATATTTTGACACAAGTTGCGGGAAAACTACAAACTTTTTTTTTCTTTTTTTTGCACAAAGTTGTCACTAAATGATATATTGCTTAAACATGCCATGGGCATATGTGGAATTACATCCCAAAATACATTCTGCTGCTTCTCCTGAGTATGGGGATACCACATGTGTGGGACTTTTTGGGAGCCTAGCCGCGTACGGGGCCCCGAAACCAAGCACTGCCTTCAGGATTTCTAAGGGCGTAAATTTTTGATTCACTCCTCACTACCTATCACAGTTTTGAAGGCCATAAAATGCCAAGATGGCACAAACCCCCCCAAATGACCCCACTTGGAAAGTAGACACCTCAAGCTATTTGCTGAGAGGCATGTTGAGTCCATGGAATATTTTATATTTTGACACAAGTTGTGGGAAAGTGACCAATTTTTTTTTGCACAAAGTTGTCACTAAATGACATATTGCTCAAACATGCCATGGGCATATGTGGAATTATACCCCAAAATACATTCTGCTGCTTCTGAGTATGGGGATACCACATGTGTGGGACTTTTTGGGAGCCTAGCTTCATACGGGGCCCAGAAATCCAATCATCGCCTTAAGGATTTCTAAGGGCGTAAATTTTTGATTCACACCTCACTACCTATCACAGTTTCGAAGGCCATAAAATGCCAAGATAGCACAAACCCCCACCCCAAATGACCCCATTTTGGAAAGTGGACACCCCAAGCTATTTGCTGAGAGGCATGGTGAGTATTATGCAGCTCTCATTTGTTTTTGAAAATGAATAAAGACAAGAAAAACATTTTTTTTCTTTTTTCAATTTTCAAAACTTTGTGAAAAAAAGTGAGGTCTGCAAAATACTCACTATACCTCTCAGCAAATAGCTTGGGGTGTCTACTTTCCAAAATAGGGTCATTTGGGGGGGGGGGTTGTGCCACCTGGGCATTCCATGACCTCTGAAACTGTGATAGGCAGTGAAGAGTGAAATCAAAAATTTACGCCCTTAGAAAGCTTGGGGTGTCTACTTTCCAAAATGGGGTCATTTGGGGGGGTTTAAACTGTCCTGGCATTTTATGCACAACATTTAGAAGCTTATGTCACACATCACCGACTCTTCTAATCACTTGAAGACAAAGCCCTTTCTGAAACTTTTTGTTTACATGAAAAAATTATTTTTTTTGCAAGAAAATTACTTTGAACCCCCAAACATTATATATTTTTTAAAGCAAATGCCCTACAGATTAAAATGGTGAGTATTTCATTTTTTTTTTCACACAGTATTTGCGCAGAGATTTTTCAAATGCATTTTTTTGGGAAAAAACACACTTTTTTAAATTTTAATGCACTAAAACACACTATATTGCCCAAATGTTTGATGAAATAAAAAAGATGATCTTAGGCCGAGTACATGGATACCAAACATGACATGCTTTAAAATTGCGCACAAACGTGCAGTGGCGACAAGCTGAATACATTTTTAAAAGCCATTTAAAAGCCTTTACAGGTTACCAGTTTAGATTTACAGAGCAGGTCTACTGCTAAAATTACTGCCCTCGATCTGACCTTCGCGGTGATACCTCACATGCATGGTGCAATTGCTGTTTACATTTGACGCCAGACCGACGCTTGCATTCAGGGGGACAGGGGTGCTTTTTTTTTTTTCTTTATTATTTTTTTGCTTTTTTATCTTATTTTTAAACTGTTCCTTTCATTTTTTTTATTTTTTTAATCATTTTTCTTGTTATCTCAGGGAATGTAAATATCCCCTATGATAGCAATAGGTAGTGACAGGTCCTCCTTTTTGAAAAAATTTGGGTCTATTAGACCCTAGATCTCTCCTCTGCCCTCAAAGCATCTGACCACACCAAGATCGGTGTGATAAAATGCTTTCCCAATTTCCCAATGGCGCTGTTTACATCCGGCGAAATCTAAGTCATGAAATGCTCGTAGCTTCCGGTTTCTTAGGCCATAGAGATGATTGGAGCCATTCTGGTCTCTGATCAGCTCTATGGTCAGCTGGCCGAATGACCGGCCACATTCTCGGGTTCCCTGTTGGGACAGGAGAGCCAGAGAAAAACATGGAAGACGGTGGGGGGCATTCCCTCCCACTGCTTGTAAAAGAAGTCTAGAGGCTAATTAGTCGCTAGGATTGCTTTTACATGAAAGCCGACCGCTGGCTGAAAAGAATGATACCAAGATGATACCTAAACCTGCAGGCATCATTCTGGTATAACCACTCAAAGTCCAGCAACATACCAGTACGTTGCTGGTCCTTGTTGGGTATATATTGTAAACTTTTTTTCATGCAGCCTGTTGGCTGAACAAAAAAAAGATATTGATCGGTGGGTATGCCCACCATTAGAATACCTCCCTTCATTCACCCTCTTCTAATGATGGGCATACATGCACCGTTTATATATGCTGAAGCATGGGGGCATCCTCCCACAAAAGGTAGGAGCAAATCGCTCCTCCACCCACTGCTGCCCCCACGCTTCGGCATATATGCTGAAGTATGTAACTGTGGTGGTGAATTCACCTCCGACAGTGCTGGAGTCATGGCTTTATGTATCGTGGGAGCAAACGCTGTTGCTGTCAAGATAAATAAATCCGCACTGCAACTGAATGGCGTACCTGCTAAGCAAACAATGGTTATCAATAAAACAAAGTAACATTACAGTAAAACAGTAAGACTTACCAAACCTGCAAAGCAAATACAAGAAAAATTAGTAAACAATAAAACATTTAACGCAACCTGTGCATAAAATATATATATGCCGAAGCATGGGGGTATCCTCCCGCAAAAGGCAGGAGCAAATCGCTCCTCCACCCACTGCTGCCCCCACGCTTCGGCATATATGCTGAAGTATGTAACTGTGGTGGTGAAATCACCTCCGACAGCACTGGAGTCACGGCTTTATGTATCGTGGGAGCAAACGCTGTTGCTGTCAAGATAACTAAATCCACTCTGCAGCTGAATGGCGTACCTGAAAACAAAAAAATGGTTACCAATAAAACACAGTAAACAGTGAAGTATAAAAAAATTGCATACCTTTAAAGCAAACATGATAAAAACATAACAACAATAAAATATTGCAGAATAGAATACAGTAAAAAAGAGCAGAACAATAGAGAGAGAATAGAGAGAGAACAATAAAACGACAACTATTTTTGTTTTTTTTATTTTATTTTTTTTTGTGTTTTTTTTTTTTACTTTTTTGGGGGGTTTTTTTGTTTTGTTTTTTTACACTTTTTTTGTAACTTTAACTTTTGTAACTGGTACCAGGTTTGGGTCTCTCAAAATGCGATGGCATCTTGGGAGACCCTGTGAAAGTGTGTCCTAGTCTGTGCAGTGCTGTACCCTACGGTAATACTCAACTAGTGTATGGTAGCGTTCAAAACATTCACCAATGCAAAGACCAGGATTGTCAGGACAGGAGGGACAATAACACCGCCTATATCCGCGCTTGCTGCAGACACAACATCTTTTTTGGGGGGCTCGTTGGGTAGGGGTACTCAGGAGGACATAAAGAAAATGCCTCTCATGCAGCCGGTTTACTGCATTTGGTTAGGAAAGGTGAGTTGGAGCACCGTCTGGAAACAAAAGGGCTCTGACGATCTCTTCCTGGAATTTAAGGAAGGATCCAGTCCGTCCTGAAGCTCTGTATAGCACATAAGCGTTCAGCAAAGCCAATTGAAATAAATAAACAGACACTTTTTTGTACCAATGTCTGGCCTTACGGGCAACTAGGTACGGTGCCAACAACTGGTCGTTGAGGTCCACCCCTCCCATATTTTGGTTATATTCGTGGACACAGAGGGGTTTCTCCACAACACCAGTCGCCGTAGTAATTTGGATTGTCATGTGTGCATGAAGGGAGGTAAGAACGAAAACATTCTTATTATCCCTCCACTTCATAGCTAGCAAATTATTACACTGCCCCAGCCTAAGATGGGAATCTACAAGCCGCTGTGGAAAGCCCCAGCGATTAGGTCGCATGGTGCCACATGCTCCAATCTGATGATCAAAAAGGTGACTAAAAATTGGCACGCTCGTGTAATAATTGTCCACGTACAAGTGGTACCCCTTTCCGAATAAGGGTGACACCAAGTCCCACACAATCTTGCCAGCGCCTCCTATGTAGTCAGGGCAGTTTGTCGGCTCTACGTGATTATCTTTGCCCTCGTAAACCATAATACTACATGTATAGCCTGTGGCCCTGTCACAGAGCTTATACATCTTGACCCCGTATCTGGCACGCTTGCTGGGAAGGTACTGTTTGAATGACAAGCGGCCAGAAAACTTAATTAGGGACTCATCAACGCAGACAACTTGATGGGGAGTAAACAAGTCTGCAAAACGTTGGTTGAAGTGGTTTACGAGGAGCCGAATTTTGTAGAGCCGATCGTATTCAGGGTCTCCACGAGGACGACAGAGTTCATTGTTGTTGAAGTGCATGAACCGCAAAATCTGCTTGTATCACGGCCTGGCCATGGAGGCAGAGAACACGGTCATATAGTAAATTGGGTCAGTGGACCAATATGACCGCAACTCACTCTTTTTATTTATGCCCATGTTAAGGGAAAGGCCCAGAAAGAGCTTAAATTCGGAAACTGTAATTGGTTTCCAATCTCTGGCAAGGGAGGACTGGGGAATAGTGGCGATGTGTTGACCAGCGTACAAATTGCTTTGGTCCACAATAGATCTATAGAGATCTTCGGTGAAAAACAATGAATAAAAATCCAGTGATGTAAAATCAACTGTTTCCACCTGAATGCCGGGTTGGCCAGTGAATGGGGGAAGTACGGGTGCTGCAGAAGTGGTGGGTTCCCAATTCGGATTGGCGAATGCAGCAGGAAGGGCATTATGGGCACGATGGGCCTGTGTTCGTCTTCTAGGTGGCAGCGGGACACTACTTGTGCTTGCCACCTCGCCAGCTTGAACTGCACTTATGGGACTCGCCACATCACCAAGTGTTACTGCAGTGCTGGATATACGACCAGGGTGTACTAGGTCGCTGATGCTTGCCAGTTCACCAGAAGGTATAGCGGCATTAGTACTTCTCTGCTCCATACGAGGGACCTGCGGTTCTTGCACTTCAAGGACAGAAGAAGAAGTTCGGGGTCTGGTACGCCTGACCTTGGCAGGGACCACAACTCTGATGTCAGAGCTATCTGTCATGGAGCCGCTGTCGTCTACAGGTTCATATACTGATTTTGAAAACCGGAGATAACCAGGTGCAAATTACGCCACCCCTGACCTGTATTACCACCTCCGCACTATGTTAATAAATGTCAAAACCCTACCAAAGCTGCCACTTAACAATAAAATGTATATAAACCGAATTCACCAAAGGAAAATTATAGATGAAATAGTGGCACTTATCCCCAGGTGGGGAGATGCCAGACACTCTTATCCAGCCAGTGAGCTGAATACAGACGTGACTAGAGGAAAAGTAAAAAAACATATATTGCTAAATATCCCAAAAATTAAAAATTAATATTAAATAAAATAAATTATTCAACAAATTCAATATGAGCTAATATAAATTATAACACTCAGTGAAAGTGATATACAAATATATACATCCAAGAAAAAATATATATAATGAAAATTGAACACAGTAAATGTCTATAAAGTCCAGAAACCAATCAATCGTGAAACATAATCGTGAAAATATTTGAAGAAAGTCCAAAAAAAGAGTGAGGGTGACTCCAAAACTGCTCAGCTGTGTTTTCAAACATCCACCACACCTCTGTGACGTGAATCCACTCCCTGCTGAAATTCAAACTCATCAGCTGTTAAAGCCTCTCACTCTCGTGTTTGGCCTGACAGAGCCTCTAACCCACTTACATGGGGGTTAACATGCGAGCATACACCTCCACTGCTCCATAGGAACACCGCTTTTCTCAGGTTGGTAGTATGACATAAAAATAAAAGAAGCTCCAATAGTGTAATCTTGTTTAACCACTTGAGCCCCGGACCATTATGCTGCCTAAGGACCAGAGGTCTTTTTCCAATTTGGCACTGCGTCGCTTTAACTGCTAATTGCGCGGTCATGCAATGTTGTACCCAAACGAAATTTGCGTCCTTTTCTTCCCACAAATAGAGCTTTCTTTTGATGGTATTTGATCACCTCTGCGGTTTTTATTTTTTGCGCTATAAACGGAAAAAGACCGAAAATTTTGAAAAAAAATGATATTTTCTACTTTTTGTTATAAAAAAAATCCAATAAACTAAATTTTAGTCATACATTTAGGCCAAAATGTATTCGGCCACATGTCTTTGGTAAAAAAAATGTCAATAAGCGTATATTTATTGGTTTGCGCAAAAGTTATAGCGTCTACAAACTAGGGTACATTTTCTGGAATTTACACAGCTTTTAGTTTATGACTGCCTATGTCATTTCTTGAGGTGCTAAAATGGCAGGGCAGTACAAAACCCCCCCAAATGACCCCATTTTGGAAAGTAGACACCCCAAGGAAATTGCTGAGAGGCATGTTGAACCCATTGAATATTTATTTTTTTTGTCCCAAGTGATTGAAAAATGACAAAAAAAAAAAAAAAAAAAATATTTACAAAAAGTCGTCACTAAATGATATATTGCTCACACAGGCCATGGGCCTATGTGGAATTGCACCCCAAAATACATTTAGCTGCTTCTCCTGAGTATGGGGATACCACATGTGTGGGACTTTTTGGGAGCCTAGCCGCGTACGGGGCCCCGAAAACCAATCACCGCCTTCAGGATTTCTAAGGGTGTAAATTTTTGCTTTCACTCTTCACTGCCTATCACAGTTTCGGAGGCCATGGAATGCCCAGGTGGCACAAAACCCCCCAAAATGACCCCATTTTGGAAAGTAGACACCCCAAGCTATTTGCTGAGAGGCATATTGAGTCCATGGAATATTTTATATTTTGACACAAGTTGCGGGAAAGTGACACTTTTTATTTATTTTTTTTCCATAAAGTTGTCACTAAATGATATATTGCTCACACAGGCCATGGGCATATGTGGAATTGCACCCCAAAATACATTTAGCTGCTTCTCCTGAGTATGGGGATACCACATGTGTGGGACTTTTTGGGAGCCTAGCCGCGTACTGGACCCCGAAAACCAATCACCGCCTTCAGGATTTCTAAGGGTGAAAATTTTTGATTTCACTCTTTACTGCCTATCACAGTTTCGGAGGCCATGGAATGCCCAGGTGGCACAAAACCCCCCCAAATGACCCCATTTTGGAAAGTAGACACCCCAAGCTATTTGCTGAAAGGCATGGTGAGTATTTTGCAGCTCTCATTTGTTTTTGAAAATGAAGAAAGACAAGAAAAAACATTTTTTTTTTCTTTTTTCAATTTTCAAAACTTTGTGACAAAAAGTGAGGTCTGCAAAATACTCACTATACCTCTCAGCAAATAGCTTGGGGTGTCTACTTTCCAAAATGGGGTCATTTGGGGGGGTTTTGTGCCACCTGGGCATTCCATGGCCTCCGAAACTGTGATAGGCAGTGAAGAGTGAAATCAAAAATTTACGGCCTTAGAAAGCCTTAAGGCGGTGCTTGGTTTTCGGGGTCCCGTACGCGGCTAGGCTCCCAAAAAGTCTCACACATGTGGTATCCCCGTACTCAGGAGAAGCAGCAGAATGTATTTTGGGGTGTAATTTCACATATTTCCATGGCATGTTTGAGCAATATATCATTTAGTGACAACTTTGTGCAAAAAAAAAAAAAAAAAAAAAATTTGTCTCTTTCCCGCAACTTGTGTCGCAATATAAAATATTCCATGGACTCGACATGCCTCTCAGCAAATAGCTTGGGGTGTCTACTTTCCAAAATGGGGTCATTTGGGGGGGTTTTGAACTGTCCTGGCATTTTATGCACAACATTTAGAAGCTTATGTCACACATCACCCACTCTTCTAACCACTTGAAGACAAAGCCCTTTCTGACACTTATTGTTTACATGAAAAAGTTTTTTTTTTTTGCAAAAAAATTACTTTGAACCCCCAAACATTATATATATTTTTAAAGCAAATGCCCTACAGATTAAAATGGTGGGTGTTTCATTTTTTTTTTTCACACAGTAATTGCGCAGCGATTTTTCAAACGCATTTTTTGGGGAAAAAACACACTTTTTTTAATTTTAATGCACTAAAACACGCTATATTGCCCAAATATTTGATGAAATAAAAAAGATGATCTTAGGCCGAGTACATGGATACCAAACATGACATGCTTTAAAATTGCGCACAAACGTGCAGTGGCAACAAAATAAATACATGTTTAAAAGCCTTCAAAAGCCTTTACAGGTTACCACTTTAGATTTACAGAGGAGGTCTACTGGAAAAATTACTGCACTCGATCTGGCCTTCGCGGTGATACCTCACATGCATGGTGCAATTGCTGTTTACGTTTGACGACAGACCGCCGCTTGCGTTCGCCTTAGCGCGAGAGCAGGGGGCGACAGGGGTGTTTTTTTTTTTTTCTTTATTATTTTTTTGCTTTTTTAATCTTACTTTTAAACTGTTCCTTTCATATTTTTTTTTTTAATCATTTTTATTGTTATCTCGGGGAATGTAAATATCCCCTATGATAGCAATAGGTAGCGACAGGTACTCTTTTTTGAAAAAATTGTGGTCTATTAGACCCTAGATCTCTCCTCTGCCCTCAAAGCATCTGACCACACCAAGATCGGTGTGATAAAATGCTTCCCCAATTTCCCAATGGCGCTATTTACATCCGGCGAAATCTAAGTCATGAAATACTCGTAGCTTCCGGTTTCTTAGGCCATAGAGATGTTTGGAGCCACTCTGGTCTCTGATCAGCTCTATGGTCAGCTGGCTGAATCACCGGCTGCATTCTCAGGTTCCCTGTTGAGACAGGAGAGCCAGAGAAAAACACGGAAGACGGTGGGGGGGGGGGGGTCATTCCCTCCCACGGCTTGTAAAAGCAGTCTAGAGGCTAATTAGCCGCTAGGATTGCTTTTACATGAAAGCCGACCGCTGGCTGAAAAGAATGATACCAAGATGATACCTAAACCTGCAGGCATCATTCTGGTATAACCACTCAAAGTCGTGAATGGCGTACCTGAAGACAAAAAAATGGTTAACAATGGTTAACAATAAAGCACAGTAAAGTGTAAATAATTACACACCTGAAAAACAAACATGATAAAACATAACAATAACAATAACAATAACAATAACAATAAAACATTGCAGAATAGAATACAGTAAAAAAGAGCAGAACAATAGAGAGAGAGAATAGAGAGAGAGAGAACAATAAAACAACAACTATTTTTTTTTATTTCATATTTTTTTTTTTTTTTACACTTTTTTTGTAACTAACTTTTATAACGGTAACCGGTTCCAGGTTCGGGTCTCTCAAAATGCGATGGCATCTTGGGAGACCCTGTGAAATGGCGCCTAGTCTGTGCAATGCTGTACCCTACGCTAATACTCAACTAGTGAATGGTAGCGTTCAAAACATTCACCAATGCAAAGGCCAGGATTTTCAGGACAGGAGGGACAATAATAGCGGGTGTCACGCCTATATCCGCGCTTGCTGCAGACACATCTTTTTTGGGGGGGTTCGTTGGGTAGGGGTACTCGGGAGGACATAAAAATGCCTCTCATGCAGCCGACTGCATTTAGTTGGGGATGTGAATGGGGGAAGTATGGGCGCTGCAGAAGCGGTGGGTTCCCAATTAGGATTGGCGAATGCAGCAGGAAGGGCACTATGGGCACGACGGTCCTGTGTTTGTCTTTTTGGTGGCGGCGGGACACTACTTGTGCTTGCCACCTCACCAGCTTGAACTGCACTTATGGGACTCGCCACGTCACCAAGTGTTACTGCAGTGCTGGTTTGACTACGACCGGGGTATACTAGGCCGCTGGCGCTTGCCAGTTCACCAAAACGCTACCAAAAAACTGTTAGCGATCGCAGGGATCAGGCCTGACTCTGCGAACGCTGCAGTTATGCGTTTAGTGTTTTGTAAGTGACAGTGATCGATCGATACTGCACTTGGGTGGGCTGGGCCGGGCGGAGGGGCAAAACGCAGGTGCTAGCAGGTATCTGGGCTGATCCCGCTAACACTGCGTTTTTGGGAACCCTAAACTGCTGGTGACGCTAGTATAGATCTGATCGGATCAGATATTGATGCGATCAGATACTATACCACTAAGGGAGGTGTACGGTGCGTGCGTGGGTGTTAGTGGTACTGGCGCTAATCTGACGCTGCCTGGGGCTGGTGCTTGCCAGTTCACCAAAATACTACCAAAAAAACTGTTAGCGATCGCAGGGATCAGGCCTGACTCTGTGAACGCTGCAGTTATGCGTTTAGTGTTTTGTAAGTGTCAGTGATCGATCGATACTGCACTTGGGTGGGCTGGGCTCGCCTGGGCGGAGGGGCAAAACGCAGGTGCTAGCAGGTATCTGGGCTGATCCCGCTAACACTGCGTTTTTGGGAACCCTAAACTGCTGGGGACGCTAGTATAGATCTGATCGGATCAGATATTGATGCGTTCAGATACTATACCACTAAGGGAGGCGTATGCTGCGTGCGTGGGTGTTAGCGGTACTGGCGCTAATCTGACGCTGCCTGGGGCGACGCATATCACCGCCGGGCGATCGGGGGGCTAAACCTTTATTCGGTAATAAACGGCGGGTGCCCTGACACTATAAAAAATAAACAAACTAACCAGCGTCAACCGTAACGGTTATACGGTGATCAGTGGTGAAAGGGTTAACTAGGGGGCAATCAAGGGGTTAAAACATTTATTAGGTAGTATATGGGGGTCCCTGACGCTATAAAACGCTGACGGCGAACCTAAATATTTACCTCACTAACTAGCGTCACCAGCGACACTAATACAGCGATCAGAAAAATGATCGCTTAGTGACACTGGTGACAGGGGGTGATCAAGGGGTAAAACTTTATTAGGGGGGGTTAGGGGGGTACCCTAGACCTAAAGGGGGGTAATACTAACTGTCCCAACACAGTAACTGTCACAAACTGACAACTAGCAGTAATCAGAAAAAAAAAAAAAAAAAAAACTGCTGGTGTCAGTTTGTGACAGGGGGGTGATTGGGGGGGGATCAGGGGGCGATCGGGGGGGGGATCGGGGTGATTTGTGTGCCTGGCATGTTCTACTGTGTGTGTAGTGTTTGTGCACTCACAGTGAAGTCTTCTCTCCTCGGGCCGGAACGGAAATTACCGAGCCGAGGAGAGATGACATAATTTCCTTTGCTGCTGTTTAGCATACAGCAGCAAAGGAATGATTCGATTGGCCGGCGGCGATCGCGAGGGGGGGGCCACGATCGGATGGTCTCCCCCTCATCACCGATCGCCGCTGGACAAACGACGACCGCCTCGGGCACCGGGGGGGGGGGGTCCGATCGGACCCCCCACCCGCGGAAGGCAAATCACGTACCCTGTACGTGATTTTGCCTGTCCGTGCCACTTTGCCGACGTACATCGGCGTGAGGCGGTCGTCAAGTGGTTAAAAGATTTAATCACAGATAAAACAACTTGTAATGAACTCACATTTAAAATAAAATAACAGGCAAGTCACTTCACGGCAAATGGAGAACTCCCACAGCACAGCAAGCAATAGCAACTGAAATAACAACAGGCAGGCCACGCCGGACCCAGGAGGTGTCATGTTCGTCTCACCCGTCCGCAGCACACGGCGATCTCACACGAGTACTAGAGGAGGGAGTGAAGGGGGACAGAGCGGAGCTTCAGTGAAGGGACAAGTGCTGTGGACGGGTGAGACGAACGTGAGCACACACACCTCCTGGGTCCGCCGTGGCCTGCCTGTTGTTATTTCAGTTGCTATTGCTTGCTGTGCTGTGGGAGTTCTCCATTTGCCGTAAGGTGACTTGCCTGTTATTTTATTTTAAATGTGAGTTCATTACAAGTTGTTTTATATGTGATGAAATCTTTTAAACGAGATTAAACTATTGGAGCTTCTTTTATTTTTATGTCATACTACCAACCTGAGAAAAGCGGTGTTCCTATAAAGCAGTGGAGGTGTATGCTCGCAATTTCAATTTTCATTATATATATTTTTTCTTGGATGTATATATTTGTATATCACTTCCACTGAGTGTTATAATTTATATTAGCTCATATTGAATTTGTTGAATAATTTATTTTATTTAATATTAATTTTTACTTTTGGGGATATTTAGCAATATATGTTTTTTCACTTTTTCTCTAGTCACGTCTGTATTCAGCTCACTGGCTGGATAAGAGTGTCTGGCATCTCCCCACCTGGGGATAAGCGCCACTATTTCATCTATAATTTTCCTTTGGTGAATGCGGTTTATATAGGTTTATATTCTGAGCCTGAATCTGACAGATGAGTGACTTCCTCTTCACTATCTGTCATGCTCAGAAACGTGTAGGCCTCTTCACTAGTGTACCTTCAATTTTCCATTTTTAGCTCTAAATTTAGTGATACACTAGTGAGACTCACAGGCAAAAAAGCTCCTGACTGTTAGCGACTGTATCAAAACGCTACCAGCAAAAACTGTTAGCAATCGCAGGGATCAGGCCTGACTCTGTGAATGCTGCAGTTATGTGTGTTTAGTGTTTTGTAAATGACAGTGATCGATCGATACTGCAATTGGGTGGGCTGGGCTGGGCCAAGGAGCAAAACGCAGGTGCTAGCAGGTATCTGGGCTGATCCCGCTAACACTGCGTTTTTGGGAACCCTAAACTGCTGGGGACGCTAGTATAGATCTGATCGGATCAGATAACGATCCGTTCAGATACTATACCACTAAGGGAGGTGTATGCTGCATGCGTGGGTGTTAGCGGTACTGGCACTAACCTAACGCTGCCTGGGGTGAAGCAGACCTTATCTGACCCTAAAAACGTAACTTATATCACCACGCGATTAGGGGGTTAAACCTTTATAAGGTAATAAACGGCGGGTGCCCTGAAACTATAATAAACAAACTAACTAACCAGCGTCACCCGTAACAGTTATACGGTGATCACTGGTGAAAGGGTTAACTAGGGGGCAATCAGGGGGTTTAAACCTTTATTAGGTAGTATATGGGGGTCCCTGTCACTATAAAACGCTGACGGCGAACCTATATACTTACCTTTCTAACTAGCATCACCTGTGTCACTAATACAGCGATCAGAAAAACGATCGCTTAGTGACACTGGTGATGGGGGGTGATCAAGGGGTTAAAACTTTATTAGGGGGGTATCCTAGACCTAAAGGGGGTACCTTAGACCTAAAGGGGGCTAACCCTAACTGCCCTACCACTTCTAACTGTCACAAACTGACACCAATGCAAAAAAAAAAAAAACTGCTATTGGTGTCACTGTGACAGGGGGTACAGGGGGGGTGATCGGGGGTTGATGGGGGGTGAAAAGTGTGCCTGCGTGTTCTACTGTTAGTGTAGTGTTGGTGCAACTCACATTGATGTCTTCTCTCCTCTGCGCCGGAACGAAAAGACCGGCTCGAGGAGCGATGACATCACTTCCTCTGCCGCTGTTTACATTACAGAGGAAGATTTTCATTCGTGGGGAGCAATCGCGAGGGGGTGGCCAACCCCTCAGCCTCTATTGCTTCCCCAATGAAGCCGACCGCCTCGGGCACGGGGGGGCACGAAGGTACCAGGTACGTGATTTTGCCTGCCTGTGCCATTCTGCTGCAGTATATCTGTGTTAGGCGGTCGGCAACTGGTTAAGGGAAACCCTGTGCCAAAATTTAAAAAAAAATGGTGTAGGGTCCCCCCTAAGATCCATACCAGACCCTTATCCGAGCACACAACCTGGCAGGCCACAGGAAAAGAGGGGGGCGAGAGAGCTGTACCAGGCCACATGCCCTCAACATGGGGAGGGTGCTTTGGGTTAGCCCCCCAAAGCACCTTGTCCCCATGTTGATGGGGACAAGGGCCTTATCCCCACAACCCTTGCCTGGTGGTTTTGGGGGTCTGCGGGCGGGGGGCTTATCGGAATCTGGAATCCCCCTTTAACAAGGTGACCCCCAGATCCCAGTCCCCCCCGTGTGAAATAGTAACGGGGTACAAATATACCCCTATCATTTCACAAAAAGAGTGTCAAAATGTTAAAAACGACAAGACACAGTCCTTTATTAAAAAAAGAAAAAAAAATCCACCACCGATCCTCCTCCATGGGAGGCTCCCACCGTGTGACACTTCTTCGCTGATGACAGTTCTTATATAACTGAGGGCGAGGCCACCCGGTGACATACCTGGGTGACCCCACCACCTGTGCTGCCACGGAGACTTTCCCATGGCTTCCTCGTCATGTCAGAGGGGGCGGGGCCACCCGGTTACGTAAAATGGGCCAGTTTACAGTTTGAAAAAAAAATGCGCCACTTTACAGGCATACTATAGACACCCCCCAGGCACGATATTTAAAGGAATATTTCAATTTTATTGTTTCACTGTAAGCATTAAAAAAATCACTGCTCCCGAAAAACTGACATTTAAAAAATTTAGCATTGATACATGTCCTCTGGGGCAGGACCCAGGTCCCCAAACACTTTTTATGACAATAACTTGCATATAAGCCTTTAAAATGAGCACTTTGGGAGATCGCACAGACACTCTGGAGAGCAAATTCATTGAAATGATAAACTACGTGCAAGCGATTGAGGAGGAAAATCATACCATACGCCTTTCCGTTTCTCAACTACAACTACAGCAAGAAGACTTGGAGAACAGAGAAAGAAGACAAAACCTGCGATTCTGAGCTCCGATCCTACCTTCTGGGCCTCTTTAACAATCTGGCTCCCTCAGTTGTGGACATAGATTTGCGCTTGGACAGGGCCCATAGATCCCTGGGCCCAAAACCTCCGTCCGGAGCTAGACCCAGAGATGTTGTGGTACGATTTCATTACTTTGAAAGTAAAGAGGCACTAACTTTGGCAACACGCAATAAATCCCAAATTATGTTCAAGGGTGCTAAACTGCAGATCTTTAGCGACCTTTCTCCCATCACTCTCGCTAAATGGAGGAACTTACGCCCCCTTACTTCACATCTGCAACAACACAAGATCCCATACTACTGGGGATTTCTTTTCCGTCTAGCTGTATCTAAAGAGGGAGCCCAATACTCTCTACATGAATTACAAGAAGCTGAGGCCTTCCTGAAAAATCTGGGTCCCCACCTCTTCCGGAAGAAGACATGATTCCTCCTGCCACACAAGCCCGTTTACCTCCAACTACGCCTACTCGCATCTGGACCCCTGTTCGGGGCAAATCTAAGAAGCACCTCTCCACTCCTCAACACCTGCGATCTTCTAAACAACCTCCTTGAACATCCCCCTGAACGCTCCTTTTTGGTTCTATTCTTCACTACTTTTTGCATTTCCGTCTCCTCAAAATTTTTGGACGAAACGATGTTGCTGTTTTGGTTATTTCAGTTTTTGAATCTGCCCTGCTTTTTTTCCGGGGTAGAACCTTTCTCATCCCACGAGATGCATTCACTAGAGGTTTTGATACTTTGAGTGACAAACATATCTGTTTTACTTGTTAAAGCAGGGGTTCACCCACACCACCAAAAAAAAAAAATATTAAAAGCCAGCAGCTACAAATACTGCAGCTGCTGACTTTTAATACATTGCCAGTTACCTGTCCCGGGGTCCAGCGATGTCGGCAGGGGACGCCGAGAACCCGCTCGGTTCTCGGCAGCTGCCACCGCCATCCTAGGTGAGGGAACCAGGAAGTGAAGTGTTGCGGCTTCACTTCCCCGCTCTCTCCTGGGAGCTGTGTGTTCCCAGCAGACAGCGCGGTTGGGACGGGAAGAGGCATAGACTCCCATGGGAGTCTATGCCGGAAGTGGGTGCAAATACCTGTCTTTGACAGGTATCTGCACCCCCCTCCCCCCTGAAAGGTGCCAAATGTGACACCGGAGGGGGGGAGGGTTCCGAAAAGCGGAAGTTCCATTTTTGTGTGGAACTCCGCTTTAACTTTGCTTTTGTTTTTTTTCCTTCAATGTCCTTTTTGTCCTTTTTGTTCTTTCCGCTATCAAGCGCACAAGGTGAGCAGCGGACCCTTCTCATCTCCACAAGCAAAGTCGCCAGATGGAAGTCTGTTCACGTCCCTACCAGGCCCTGGTCTATACCCAGGGCTTCCTGAGAGACTGTTTTTTCTCAGGCTTACAGAGTTTTGAACTCTTTTTTTCTTTTTTTCTTTTGATTTTTCTTTTTTAGTTTTCTTTTTTACTTTTCTTATTCATGTCTAATGATGTGTTTCATAGATTGAGATTTCATGGTCATTTTCACCTCACTTTAAAAGAGTTTCAGCTTGGGGTTTATATTTCAATAGTCATAGATGGAAAAATGTTTGTTATTATCAATACCCGTAAACTGCAATATATATACTTTTATTTTCTTAGTACCTCCATGCTTATATTATCAGATGTTTTTATACTAGCCTTCCTAAGTAGACCACAACCATGGCTCTGAAAATTATGTCCTATAATGTGAAATGCCTGGGCTCCATTAGTAAGCGCTGGATGGCACTAAAGGATTTCAGGGCCTCAGGCACAGATGTGGTGATGATCCAAGAGACCCACTTTCGGGCAAGCGGATCATTAAAATTTGCCTCAAGGTTTTTTCCCACCTCCTTTCTTGCCTCTGACTCCACGGGCAAGGCAGGAGTGGCAATCTTGATCAGATAATCATGCCCTGTTAAGGTTCGGAGGTCTCATGTGGACCCTCATGGGAGATTTATCCTAGAATGTGAATACATGTCTACCTCTTTTACACTAGTTAATTTGTACGCTCCAAAAACGGGCCAGATTGATTTCCTCAACAAACTTTTTGATACTCCCCAATATCGCTCACAACCCTTTATGATAGTTGGTGGGGACTTCAATCTGGTCATGTCACTCGGGACAGACAAACCCTTTTTAGTACTATCCCATCCAAAAGAGTATTGTCCCAAGCCAATGCCTTCCGTAAATTTATTAGGTCATGCAGACTCTTCGACTCATGGAGTATAAAACATCCCTCTGCTAAACAATTTACGTTTTATTCACCGGCTCATAAAATGTACTCCCGCCTTGATCATTTTTTTATCTCGGCTCCACTCATCCCTTACGTGGTCGAATCGGATATTTCTCCCATTACATGGTCGGACCATGCGCCCATTATGTTAGATCTTATGCTATTCCAGACATATACCAAATCCTGTCATTGGTGTTTTAATGACCGCCTTTTGCAGTCTGACGTATCCCACTCTATCCTAGCAAATAGCTTGAAAGAGTATTTTTTACTCAACTCTGGATCAGTGTCTCAGGTTTCTACACTGTGGGAGGCACTCAAGGCTGTTTTCCAAGTTGCGTGTATAGCTGAGGGCTCTCGGCTGAAGAGAGATAGAAATAGTTTTTTACAGTAGTTAATGACCACTCTAGTAACTGCTGAGCGGAGGCTTCTGGGTGGTCCCACCGTGATGAAATTATGTAAAGTCATTCATCTCAGAGAACAAATTAAATCAACAAAACTTGACAAAACAGCGAGGTCCATGTTGTGAACGAAGCAAAAATTTTATGAATACTCCAATAAACCCCACAGGATGTTAGTTAATAAGCTATGCACTTGTCCGTTCAATTCATTTCCTGACTTTCTTCAACAGTCAGACGGATCTAGAACACACTGCCCTCGTGAGATGTCCAAAATATTTGGCAAAATTTACAGAAAACTGTGTAATTGCCTGACCCCGGAGAACCATTTTGAATTTACCCAAGAAAATTTTGAGTCCTTTTTTTCCAATATAAAGCTACCGAAACTATCTACAACAGATTTGGAGAGTTTAAACATAGCAGTATCAGCTGAAGAACTCTTAGCTATAATTAAAAGTCTCCCATTGCACAAATCCCAGATGGCTTGCCCTACTCCTACTACAAATCTTTTTTTGACATTCTATCCCCTCATATGCTAGCTTTATATGATTCCCTCCTCAAGGGTACTCCTCCGCATTCACAGTTCTCCCATTCATTTATTTCGGTTATTCCTAAGCCTGGAAAGGATCCCTCTATCCCAGATAACTACAGACCCATAGCCCTCCTTAATTCAGATTACAAGATATTTACTAAAATCCTTGCCTACCAACTTTCCGGGTTCATCCCCAAACTGATACACAGGGATCAGGTGGGTTTCATCCTTGGTAGACATGCGGGAGATAACACCCGGCGTACAATAGACCTAATAGACCTTTTGGATAGAACCTCTCGTTCGGCATTGATTCTGAGTTTAGACACGCAGAAAGCTTTTACATGGTACATAGTTAGTAAGGTTGAATAAAGACACCAGTCCATCCAGTTCAACCTGAGTGAGTGTGGGTGTGTGTGTCTACAATTATCCCCATTTTTATCTTAAGGTACTACCCATATAGCGCTGTCAATTTAAGTAGCGCTCCACACATACATCGCACACTAACATTGGTCCCGACCCTCAAGGAGCCCACAATCCAAGGTTCCCAGCTTTTGACAGGCTAAGTTGGCCCTACATGTTTGCCTCTTTAAAAATATATGGTTTTTGTGGTCCTTTTCTAAAAGCTTTAGAGGCCTTATATTCAACTGTCACAGCACAGGTGCAAATGTCTTCCTTTCTGTCTCCTGGCTTCCCCATGACAAATGGAATTCGGCAGGGTTGTCCTCTTTCGCCACTACTTTATATCCTGTGCCTGGAACCCCTAGCCAAGTCTATCCGTGTTAATCCAGATATATGTGGGGTGGTGATGAAACAGGGGGAATATAAATTATCGTTTTTTGCAGACGACATTTTGCTTATGTAGCGCTGGTAGATTTTTAATCTACTGCTGATACGTAAATCTAGTGGGTTACTTGTTAGGTGAAGTTAGGTTTGCCTCTGTTCCAGCTTGGCTGAGTTGCATGTAGTTTCACACTGCCCCAGTGGGTGTCCTTGTCACCATGGGCCAGTGTTGGAAAGGCAACGTGTTGAAGCGTATGAGTGCTCCTCTGTCCCGGAGACAACTCTGTGGAGATGGTCCTCCGAGTTGCATTCTAGGAGAGGGTATTTAAGGGACAGACGCCATGTTTATGGGTTCATTTTCAGCCACCTGCTGGCCCTCCTGGCCGACAGGTATGCATTAGGAATACCACCTTGTGGTCCTTCGTTCCGGAGGCCCACGTCGCGGTGGGCCCAGAGGCCTGTCTGGGGTCTACCACAGCGGCAGAAGAATGGTCCTGGGCTGTCTATCCTGAGTGAAGAAGCTGGACAACTGAGGAGATCCCAGGGGAGGACCCGTCATGGAAGGATCATGCAGAGTGCTGGTTTGGAGAGGGGCCTGGTGACTCAGTTGGAGGACGTATCCTGAAGTAATCTTACTGCATAGTACTGGCGGGTTGGCTTAAGGTTTCAAGTGCTGTGTCTGATATTCATTGTAAACCATTACATCCTGTGGCAGAGGATCATACGGGTATTGTTCCAAACAAGTCTGTGGCAGAGACTTTTGTTTGTGTTACGTACTGGCTGCTAGGCAAGTGAGAGAGGCCTATCCAGGCGGGCAAAGATTGAATCCCACAAGGGGAGTGCATTCAACTACAAGTGTTCAATTCCTAATAATGTTCTAAAGAATACTAAGGAAAGGTATTTGAGCTTCCCTGCAACTTTCCTTCTACCTCTTTCCTGCTACTTCCTTTATTACCTGTTCATTAAAGCATTGGAAAACATACTCAAGTGTTTGGTGCCTACATCATCCAGAGGTAAACTCAACGGGACCCTAGACCCGGTGACGGTGAAACAGAGGTGGCAAGAGTGAAGGTAACAGCCTGCTTTAAACCAGCAGCTCCACCGAGAGTTATTGCTACTCTTACTATCACTAACCCATTGATATCTCTTCCCTCGTTACATAAACTATTGACCTCTTTTAGTGCTATTTCCGGATATAAAGTCAACACTTCCAAAACTGAAGCCCTTCCTATACACATTCCAAAGCCATTATTATCCCAACTCAAAGAATCATACTCTTATAAATGGTGTAATGCCTCTCTCAAATACTTGGGTATCCTACTTACCCCTTCTTATGCCTCCCTTTATAGTACTAACTTCCCTCCTCTGATATTGGATATTAATAAGTCTCTGTCGAACTGGACCAAATACCCCCTGTCTCTCTTAGGCAGAATTAATGTTTTAAAAATGTCTATCCTACCCAGACTGCTCTATTATTTTGAAACTCTCCCAGTAGCTGTACCTGCTTCACAACTAAAAGCACTTCATAGGATTTTTCTAAAATGTATATAGAATGGCAGGGCTCACCGCATAGCGAGCTTCGTGATGTTTTCCCTTAGATCCAGAGGAGGTTTGGGAGCTCCGGACATTACTAAATATTATCATGCTACGCATTTAAGGCCCATTACCTCTTGGACTTCCTTACATGCACCAAACCAATGGACTGCCATTGAAAAAGGGGTACTCTACCCGGTTCATCCTTGGTTTGGGGTGCCCCCCCTTCTTTGGATCCCATATATAAACATCAATGTACTGGCCCAATGGCACTAACTTTAACCATTTGGCGTAATTGCCTCAAACGCTATCCCCTTATGTCCCCCTGCTCTCCTCTTGTGAATGTATTATTCAACCCTCTCATTCCAGACAGTATGTCCCTAGGCAGGATTTTTCCACGGATAAATGTTCATCTCACAAGGAAACTGCATACTTTTAACACTTTAAGTGAAAAATTTGATATACCACCACATCTCTTCCACTTTTACCTACAGGTTAGACACTTCTTTCACTCTCGCCAACCCTAACCCTAGATAAGTCAACTACTTTTGAATACTTGTGTGCTCAAGGCCCTCATCAACTGCATTTAATTTCCTGTATTTACCGTATCCTCCATGAGTCGACTGCAATCACAGAGACCTTGCACCATTATATGAGTAGGTGGTCTCACTTAGTGGGCCCTAATCTTATATTGACTCTACACTGATTGTGTATATGGCCTAGATTGACCTCAAGGTTCTAGACTCTTACCCATACTACGCTCACTATGTACATCATAAGGAAATGATCCAATACACACTTGTGCCCAGTTTCTGTGAACACTTTGCTTTTTACTTATACTTGTTACTTTCCATTTTGCTTTCCCTTTTTACTATGACTGTTTATAATGCACTTGTATCGATAGTGTAATGTACATTTTGTTACAATTTTGTACTTGTTCTTTGATATCCCAATAAAAATACAATTTTAAGAAAAAAGAGCACTTTGGATTATTCATGTTCGTGTCCCATAGACTTATTTTTTGTTGAAAATTCTGTTTATTGTTTTAAAAGTATAACATACAACATTGACCGTGTCACTGGGACACAGTCTGCAATCGGTCTACTGACCCATATCTTCTACCTAACAAGAACAACTGTCTAAACAAACCCCCCTCCCCCTTCCTCCCCATTCCCCCCCGCCCTCCACCCATGGACCACAGCTCGACCCTAGAAGGATACTACAACTCTTTACCCAGATATCATTGCTGGACCCTGAGAATTAAATTGTCTATAGCAAGGGTCACCACATTAAGACATCTATATACACTCCCCTACACTGCATGAGGCCTCCAAGGACCCACTCAGCTAATTACCTCATCAGTAGGGATGAGCTGAACACCCCCCTGTTCGGTTCGCATCAGAACATGCGAACAGGAAAAAAGTTTGCTCGAACACGCGAACACCGTTAAAGTCTATGGGACACGAACATGAATAATCAAAAGTGCTAATTTTAAAGGCTTATATGCAAGTTATTGTCATAAAAAGTGTTTGGGGACCCGGGTCCTGCCCCGGGGGACATGGATCAATGCAAAAAAAAGTTTTAAAAATGGCAGTTTTTTCAGGAGCAGTGATTTTAATAACGCTTAAAGTCAAACAATAAAAGTGTAATATCCCTTTAAATTTCGTACCTGGGGGTGTCTATAGTATGCCTGTAAAGGGGCGCATGTTTACAGTGTTTAGAACAGTCTGACAGCAAAATGACATTTCGAAGGAAAAATTCCATTCAAAACTACCCGCGGCTATTGCATTGCTGACAATACACATAGAAGTTCATTGATAAAAACGGCATGGGAATTCAACACAGGGAAACCACGAACCAAAATTAAAAAAAAAAATGACGTGGGAGTCCCCCTAAATTCTATACCAGGCCCTTCAGGTCTGGTATGGATATTAAGGGGAACCCCGGCCAAAATTTAAAAAAAAATGATGTGGGGTTCCCCCTAAATTCCATACCAGACCCTTCAGGTCTGGTATGGATTTTAAGGGGAACCCCGCGCCAAAAAAAAAAAAACGGCGTGGGGTCCCCCCAAAAATCTATACCAGACCCTTATCCAAGCACGCAACCTGGCAGGCCGCAGGAAAAGAGGGGGGACGAGAGTGCGGCCCCCCCTCCTGAACCGTACCAGGCCACATGCCCTCAACATTGGGAGGGTGCTTTGGGGTAGCCCCCCAAAACACCTTGTCCCCATGTTGATGAGGACAAGGGCCTCATCCCCACAACCGTGGCCGGTGGTTGTGGGGGTCTGCGGGCGGGGGGCTTATCGGAATCTGGAAGCCCCCTTTAACAAGGGGACCCCCAGATCCCGGCCCCCCCTGTGTGAAATGGTAAGGGGGTATTTACCCCTACCATTTCACTAAAAAACTGTCAAAAATGTTAAAAATGACAAGAGACAGTTTTTGACAATTCCTTTATTTAAATGCTTCTTCTTTCTTCTATCTTCCTTTATCTTCTTCTTCTGGTTCTTCTGGCTCTTCTGGTTCTTCCTCTGGCGTTCTCATCCAGCATCTCCTCCGCGGCGTCTTCTATCTTCTTCTCCTCGGGCCGCTCCGCACCCATGGCATGGGGGGAGGCTCCCACTCTCTTCATCTTCTTCTTCATTGTCTTCTCTTCTTCCTTCTTCTCTTCATCATTTTCTTCCCCGGGCCGCTCCGCACCCATGCTGGCATGGAGGGAGGCTCCCGCTGTGTGACGGAGTCTCCTCGTCTGACGGTTCTTAAATAACAGGGGGCGGGGCCACCCGGTGACCCCGCCCCCTCTGACGCACGGTGACTTGACGAGACTTCCCTGTAACGTCACGGGGAATGCCACAGGGAAGTCCCGTCATGTCCCGTGCGTCAGAGGGAGCGGGGTCACCGGGTGGCCCCGTCCCCCATTATTTAAGAACCGTCAGATAAGGAGACGCCGTCACACAGCGGGAGCCTCCCTCCATGCCAGTATGGATGCGGAGCGGCCCGGAGAAGAAAATGAAGAAGAGAAGAAGAGAAGAAGGAAGAAGAGAAGAGGATGAAGAAGAAGATGAAGAGAAGAGCAAGAGCCTCCCCCCCATGCCATGGGTGCGGAGCGGCCCGAGGAGAAGAAGATAGAAGACGCCGCGGAGGAGATGCTGGACGAGAACGCCGGAGGAAGAACCAGAAGAGCCAGAAGAACCAGAAGGAAGATAGAAGAAAGAAGAAACATTTAAATAAAGGAATTGTCAAAAACTGTCTCTTGTCATTTTTAACATTTTTTTAATGAAATAGTAGGGGTAAGTACCCCCTTACCATTTCACACGGGGGGGGCGGGACCTGGGGGTTCCCTTGTTAAAGGGGGCTTCCAGTTTCCGATAAGCCCCCCGCCTGCAGACCCCCATAACCACCGGCCAGGGTTGTGGGGATGAGGCCCTTGTCCTCATCAACATGGGGACAAGGTGTTTTGGGGGGCTACCCCAAAGCACCCTCCCAATGTTGAGGGCATGTGGCCTGGTACAGTTCAGGAGGGGGGTTCACTCTCATCCCCCCCCCTCTTTTCCTGCGGCCTGCCAGGTTGCGTGCTCGGATAAGGGTCTGGTATGGATTTTTGGGGGGACCCCACGCCGTTTTTTTTTTTTTTGGCGCGGGGTTCCCCTTAAAATCCATACCAGACCTGAAAGGTCTGGTATTGAATTTAGGGGGAACCCCACGTCATTTTTTTATTTAATTTTGGCCAGGGTTCCCCTTAATATCCATACCAGACCTGAAGGGCCTGGTATGGAATTTAGGGGGACTCCCACGTCATTTTTAAAAAATTTTGGTTCGGGGTTTCCCTGTGTTGAATTCCCATGCCGTTTTTATCAATGAAATTCTATGTGTATTGTCGGCAATGCAATAGCCGCGGGTAGTTTTAAATGGAATTTTTCCTTCAAAATGTCATTTTGCTGTCAGACTATTCTAAACACGGGAAACATGCGCCCCTTTACATGCATACTATAGACACCCCCCAGTTATGAAATTTAAAGGGATATTACACTTTTATTGTTTGACTTTAAGCATTATTAAAATCACTGCTCCTGAAAAAACGGCCTTTTAAAACTTTTTTTTGCATTGATCCGTGTCCCCTGGGGCAGGACCCGGGTCCCCAAACACTTTTTATGACAATAACTTGCATATAAGCCTTTAAAATTAGCACTTTTGATTTCTCCCATAGACTTTTAAAGGGTGTTCTGCGGCATTCGAATTTGCCGTGAACACCCCAAATTGTTCGCTGTTTGGCGAACTTATGAACAGCCAATGTTCGAGTAGGAACATGAGTTCGACGCGAACTCGAAGCTCATCCCTACTCATCAGAAGGGAGTATTTATCCAACTGTTGTATTAGAATTAAACCACCTGTGCCACACTTTATCAAATTTTTTCATGCATCCTCTAGCCTCATACGTAGCTTTATAGTAAGGTAACATGGAGTTTACTAAACCCTTCCAAGAAGAGATAGTTGGTGCCTCCGGTTTTTTCCAGGCCAGTAATTAGCCTTCCTACCATAGAAAAGAAGTACATTTAACATCGTTCTCATGGCACGTGTTGGTACTACTTCATCTACCAGACCCAGCAAACAAACCCTGATAGTCATAGGTATCGGTACTGATATTAATTCTTGAATACAAGATGTGATGTCCTCCCAGAATTTTTGTATATATTGACAATGCCAAAAAATGTGATCAGCATCCGCAGGTTAATGAGAACATCTCCAACATTCTGCAGAGGCCGTGGGGAAGATCTTGTTCAGTCTAGCTGGGGTGTAGTAGCTTCTATGAAGAAACTTAAACTGGATCAATCTGTCTCTTGCAGAGACCAGATGTTTGAACGGTTGATTCCAGAGATCATCCCAATCCTCGCCCTGCACCCCTGGTGCCTCTGATTCCCATCGCTCTCTGCATCTGGTAAGTGCTAATGGGATTACCTTAAAAAACTCCTTATAAGTTGTCGAAAGAGGCTTAGTCAAGTCCCCCTCCGCCAATAGCGTTTCAAGAGACGATGGCAGAGAACCCACCCCCGCCTCCCGAAACTGCACCTGAAATGCATGTCTCACCTGTAGAAACCTGAACAGATATGAATTAGGAAGGTCATGTCTCGACTGTAGCTGGGAGAAGGTCAATAGTTCACCATAAGCCGTTATATCCCCTACTGTTTTAATGCCTTTCACCGCCCATATCATGGGGTCTGGTAAATTATAAAATTGTGGTAAGGTCGGGTTCATCCAAATAGGAGTGGAAGGAGACACCCCTGTATAACTAGGACATGCCATTTTCATTGCTGTCATCCATGCTTTAATAGTGGCCTTCATAGTTGATGTTAAGGGCAATTCCGCCTGGAGGCCCCTGAATAACGCAAACGGAAGGGTTTCAAGTGATCCCAAATGGGCAGCCTCCAATACTGTAGCTGCATCCCCATCCTCAGCCGTCAGCCATCTACGAGCAAAGACCATCTGTCCCGCTATATAATATTTGTTCCAATCAGGCAAAGCCAAGCCTCCTCGATCCCCAGGTTCCTGCAGTACCTTAAGCCCTATTCTTGGCAATCTAGGGGCCCAGAGATAAGATGAGACAACACCGTCTAACTTTCGAAAGCATGATTTCGGGATCCAGACAGGTGCATGCCTTAGGAAGTATAAGAGAACTGGAAGGAATTGCATTTTTAACAAACTTATACGACCTATCAAAGATAACGGAAGTTTGGCCCAAGATTGAACTTTTTGCTTTAGTAATGTTATTACTGGTTGCAGATTGAGGGCATATAATCCTGAACATTTGCTGTAATTTGTACTCCCAGATATTTCATGGAGGAGACCCACTGAAGTGGAAGATTGGGATCCGCTCTCTCCCCTTCCCCTGGATCTATTGGCATGATGGAAGATTTGCCCCAATTCACTTTTAAGCCCGAGAAGGTGGCAAATGTATCAACAATTCCTGATGCAGTCTTCAAGGAGATGTCTGGGTCACTCAAGAAAAGTAACATGTCGTCCGCCTATAACGCCAAGGTCTCATCAATCGTTCCCACCCGTATGGATCGTATATCTTTAGATGACCTAAGTGCTACCGCCAGAGGCTCCAGGGCAAGAGCAAATAAAAAGGGGGATAGCGGGCACCCCTGTCTTGTTCCCCTACCCACCTTAAAGAATTCCGATACGGAGGGTCCTAATCAGACTGCCACCTTTGGGCACCTGTATAACATGGACATCCATTGCCGGAACCAAGGACCGAAACCCATGCTCTCCAAGACCTTAAACATAAACCTCCAATCTACAGAATCAAAGGCCTTTTCAAAGTCTATAGAGACCACTACTCTAGCACTATCAGATCCGGACTTAATTTGTAAATGGGTAAAAAGTCTTCTTAGGTTTGTATCTGTCGACTTCCCCGGCATAAAGCCTGTTTGATCTATATTGACAATAGAGGGAAGTACAGTAGCCAACCTGAGGGTCAATATTTTTTTCAGAATTTTTAGGTCCGTGTTTAGCAAAGCAATGGGCCTGTAAGAGGCACATTCTTGCGGGTCCTTCCCTGGCTTTAAGAGAAGGACCATAAATGCCTCCAGCATAGAGTCAGGCAAGGTGTCGTGCTCATGACAATAGTCCAATAGTAGATTAAATCTAGGGGCCAATACTTCAACATTAGCTTTATAAAAATTGGCAGGGAAACCATCTGGTCCAGGGGCTTTATTCTGAGGGCAGATCGCTTTCTCAATTTCTTTGGTCGTAATTTTTGCCTCAAGACTAGTCATGTCAGTCTCTGAAAGTCTGGGTATCGGCAGTTCATCTAAGAGGGAGTCCAAACCTGCAGGGTCATATGAGGGGATCGGAGAGTAGAGAGAAGTGAAGAACCTGACAAACTCTTGCATAATATCCCGGGACTCACTAAGCAACCTACCTTCCTGATCTCTAATGACCGGAATATTGGTAAGCGGATGGTAGTCAGCCACCAGCATGGCTAGAAGTTTAGCGCTTTTGTCCCCTTCTGCAAAAACTGCCTGTGCCCTTTTCACCATGTCTACCCGTGCCTGACCTGTAAAGTGTATTGATAAGGAACGTCTTGCCTCTAGCAAGGATTCATACGACCCCCCTGTAGGGGAATCCGCATGAGCCCTCGCACACTCCCGCTCAGCCTGCTGGAGAAGCTCCGTGTCTGCACTATCCTGTTTCCGCACTGTTTTTATAGCCGATATATATTCCCCTCGTGTCACAGCCTTAAAGGCATCCCACACAATATGCGGGTCTGCAGTATCAGCACTGGTGGACCAGTAGGATTGTATGGCATCCGTTAGCTGAGCCAAGACCGATTCATTTTGCAGCCACCCAGATGACAATCGCCAACATCCCCCCTCATGTCTGAAACAAAGGTCAGTCAGGGGATTATGATCAGTCAGGCCTCTAGCTAAATATGTCACATCTTTCACATAAGGCAGCAATAGGGAATTCCCGAAGGCCAGATCTATTCTTGCAGCAGACTTGTGTGCTGTTGACACATGCGAAAAGCATTTGTCAGAAGGGTGCTTCCAGCGCCACAATTCCTTAAGTCCCGCAACCGACTGCCATCCATTCAGGTCATTGGAGCTCCCCCTAGCTGGATTGGAGGCGTCCAGCGCTGCATCAAGAACAGCATTGAAATCTCCCAATAAAACCATAGGGAGGTGATCAAAAGGGGCTAATTTGACCAAAAGATCATATAACAGCTTGACCTGAAATGGAGGAGACACATAAATATTTACCAACACTACAGTCTTATGACATATGTCCAGGATGACCACCACATATCTGCCTCCCGGGTCGGAGAGCACCTGATGGATCGTGCATGGAATAGTCCTGCTAATGAGAATCGAGACTCCTCTCGCAAAAGTGGAGTATGTGGAATGAAAAGCTTTTTGGATCCATGGTTTGCAAACAGAAAATACCGCGCTGTGAATGGATGAAAAGAACTGCAAATAATTGAATGTAAAATAAAAGATCGAAAAAAGCTGCTGCTAAAAGGGAGATACACACAAACGTAAGTGGGACAATAGGTAGCAGCGCTAAAATACACTATAGGTTGCAAAACATACACCAGTGATATTAAACAGTGAGCAATATAGGAACTGAAAAAACTAAAAACAAATGTCCATCATCATAGGTAGGTAGTGCACAAGGGTTAGCCAGACGTGTTCAATAAAGTCCAAATAATGAAATTTCGTCCTCCACCGCACCACCAGTGATAAACCATACAAAATGCTCGCTTACCAGATGGCAAGCTATAAAAGTTTGCGACCTATACCCGGCCAGGGCCTTTATCCAATGAAGAGCCACAAGGACAGATTCCAGGCAAAACCCTTTAGATGGTCAGCATAAGGACCGCCAAACTCGCCAGTCACAGATCGTGATAGGATGGAATATGGTGGTATTCAGATGTTCCTTTGCTTAGCTTTCTCATATACTGGAAGGAGGATCTGAGCCATCACTAGTAACCTGAAGGGGAGCGGTCACATGTTGCTCCACGGGGGTTGGTGGCGGCTGATCTCTTCCTGCTGTGTTCAGTGGAGAGAGGAGGGGTCTCCAATCCCTGCAGCACTGAAGAGAGAAGCAGATTGGCTGCCATCCAGGTGTTTCTCCTGCAAGAGAATGACATGTGGTCGGGTCTGTTTAAGATATTGCAATATCGAGGCTCCCTTTAATTTGTGATTGAGACCACGAATATTCCAAGAAACAATCTTAATATCATCCGCCATCATAATTTGTATTGTTAAGCAGGCACCAAAATGTTATCTGTGATGGAGAGTGAACCCCCAAAACATTGCATAGTAGATCCATTGTACTAACATATTAACAATACAATTCCCTAAGTCGAGCTGTGGTTCTACAGTACCCCACCCTTGCTTTTATGCCAAAAACTAACAACCCCAGTCCGGCATATAGCTTTATCCCTAAACAAAAAAACACAACACTTGCGGTGAATTTCCGCCGCAGCAATCGAAAGTTCGGCAGTTCTTCTAGTAACCACTTGGTTTCTCCATACACTCCAATGTAGAATGTTGGCGTGGAATATGACCATACAAAGTAGTTGCTTAAGAAGACATCCTCAGTAGTGGTGTAGATATCAAATAGGAGAAAAATATATAAAAGAAAAAGAAAAAAAAATATAAAAATATAAAAAATAACTCTGTAGCATAGAATGACAGGACCTCATACAGTTAACAGCCTATAGTTCCAAGACCAGTTCTGTGAATGGCAACCCGGACAGTAGGCCCTCACGGTAAGAATGGCTTGTTATTAGTGGAATCCAAACTCTCAGACCTCTCATCATTCTTCCATTTCCCCCTAAGAATAAGAACTCGGTAGAAGGGGAGAACATCTCTCTATTCGTAATCCTTCATGTGTAGAAAAAAAAAAAAAAAACATACTCCTCATAACCTGCTTAGCCATAGGACTGAGACATTATATCCTTGATATTTTGTCATTGGAAAGTTATAAGCAGGATAGAAAAGACTTAAACATTAAACATACCATTATCTGTTGGAGGATATAACGGTGGAATAGGGCATTAGAGTTCTTTATCCAGCCAGTCGCAGGCATCTTCAGGGTGCTCAAAGAACTTCACCGATCCTTTGTACTGAATTCTGAGTTTGCTGGGATACAGCATACTATACTTTATCTCCTTCTTCCTCAGGCGCCTTCGGATCTCATTAAGCGATCGTTGTTTTGGTTGCGTGGCAGCCGAAAAATCTGGAAATAGCATTATCCTTGTATTTTCATGCCTCAACACTTGCTGTTTCCTGGCCTGAGTCAGGATCATGTCTCTGTCATGAAAATTCAAAAATCGGACTATTAACGGACGTGGGAACGCACCTGGGGGTCTACTACCTGTAGGGACCCTGTGGGCCCGCTCAACCACATATGTAGGGGGTACATCTTGAATGGATAGCAACTGCTTAAAAAATTGTTCAGCAAACTGAGCAGGCCTATCTCCTTCTGCCCCCTCTGGGAGTCCGACCACCCGGATGTTGTTTCTCCTCTGGCGGTCTTCAGCGTCAGTAGCTTTATGTTGCAGGGACCTAACAAGATCCCTGAGCTCGGCTAGCTGGGTTCCATGATCGTGAGAGGCGTCCTCTATATCAGAGACACGTGTTTCCACTGTGGTTAGGCGATCCCTGATCTTATCATTATCATGTCTGATCAGGGTACATTCAGAGGAGAGATGATCAATTCGTCCCATAAGCTCTGCTTTGCTGGCATTTATAGCTTCCAGGATCGGCCGTGTAATTGCCTCAGTATCCACTGCAGGAGAGAGATCAGGAACAGCATTTGCCCCCTCCACCTCCTTAAGCTGTTCCATCTTGGCGGCCCCCGTCCTGACACGCTGTTCCTTCGGTGAGAAAAACAAGATGGCAGGGGCAGGGCCAAGAGCCGAGTCTCTTAGAGCGCGGGTCTGCCGCTGATCTGAGGGCGCCTTAGCAGACTTTTTAGATGCCGATGAAGGCATCTCCGGATTCCTGAGTCCTTCGCCTGTCTTGTAATAGACTCCAAGACCGGGATATCCACTCCAGGGACACGGATAGTGAGAGGAGTAACGGAGCTATGTGAGGAGGAATGCTGCCTCGATCACATCCGACCGGAAGTCCCATGTCCCATAGACTTTAATAGTGTTCGTGTGTTCTGCTGAATTTTTTGCCTGTTCAGTATGTTCTGGTGCGAACCAAACCGGGGGGTGTTCGGCTCATCCCTATTGATGACATCCTGCTCATCAGTCCTGCCTACTTAAGCCATCCAGTCCAGAGGTTCTCTGCCTTCGCCTTGGTCAACATCACAGAAACTTTCTCCTGCGATCCTGTTCAAGACTTGCTTTGCTGACATCCCTTCTGGCTCCAGATCCTGTTTGATGTTCCACTACATTGATCCCTGACTTCTGGCTTGGCTGACTATCTGTTCCGGTTACTGAACTTTGGCTATGTTTTGACTACGTTTGTTCTTTTTACTTTTATTATTAAACAAGTGTGATTTAACTGTATTTCTGTGTTGGCCTGATTTCAAGGTTTCTGACAGTAGGCGAAGGCCATGAATTCAGAAGATGCAGTCAATCCACTTGTTGGTAATATTTTTTCCAGATTGGATGAACTGGATCACCGCATGGATCAGTTTGCCATGGCGTTACAAACGCTCCTGAGTCACACAGCTCACCTGGAATCATCCACTGTGGCCGCTCCGGTACAACCTATGTCGCAGGCCCATCCTGCTGCTGCTCCAGTCTCTGTGCAGGCACCCGTCTCGAGTATTACCTCTATAAAGAGGTATGTCTGGTTCCACTTCGCTTCCTCAGTGATTTGGGGTGATCCAGTCCAATGCAGAGGGTTTCTCAACCAGGTTGAGAAATACTTTGAGATGTTGCCCCAGGCGTTTCCCACGGAGAGAAGCTAAGTAGGTTTTGTTATATCTTTGCTTTCTGAGAGAGCCTTGGCCTGGGCAAACCCTCTATGGGAGACACAAAAACCTGTTGTCTTGAGCTACCCTGAGTTTGTGGCTTCGGTATTTTACGTTCCCGCATGCTCCGCTTCTGCTGCCAAGTGCCTCATGTCCATCGAACAGAGTACGAGAACGGTTGCCGACTAGGCCATTGAATTCCATACTCTGGCAGCAGAGGTTGCGTGGAACAATGAGGCCCTTGTGGCTGCTTTTTCTCATGGTCTCTCGGATACCATGAAGGATGACATAGCAGCCCAAGATATACCCGCTGAGCTGAAGACGTTGATCACGTTTGCCATCCTTATTGACTCCAGACTCAGAGAAAGACTCTTACATAGTTAGTCAGGTTGAAAAAAGACACAAGTCCATCCAGTCCAACCATAAAAAAAAAAAAAAAAAATTCCTTCCTGATTCCAGAGAGGCAATCGGATTTTCCCTGGATCAACTTTACCTATAATTGTCAGTACCCAGTTATATTATGTACATTTAGGAAAGTATCCAGGCCTTTCTTAAAGCAATCTACTGAGCTGGCCAGAACCACCTCTGGAGGGAGTCTATTCCACATTTTCACAGCTCTTACTGTGAAGAAACCTTTCCATATTTGGAGATGAAATCTCTTTTCCTCCAGTCGTAAAGAGTGCCCCCTTGTCCTCTGTGTTGACCGTAAAGTGAATAACTTAACACCAAGTTCACTATATGGACCCTCTTATATATTTAAACATGTTGATCATATCCCCCCTTATTCTCCTCTTCTCAAGAGTGAACAAATTCAGTTCCTCTAATCTTTCCTCATAGCTGAGCTCCTCCATGCCTCTTATCAGTTTGGTTGCCCTTCTCTGCACTTTCTCCAGTTCCCCGATATCCTTTTTGAGAACTGGTGTCCAAAACTGAACTACATATTCCAGATGAGGTCTTACTAATGATTTGAACAGGGGCAAAATGATATCTCTCTCTCTGGAGTCCATACCTCTCTTAATACAAGAAAGAACTTTGCTCGCTTTGGAAACCGCAGCTTGGCATTGCATGCTATTATTGAGCTTATGATCTACCAGATCCTTCTACACTACAGATTCCCCCAGTTGTACTCCCCCTAGCATGTATGATGCATGCATATTCTTAGCCCCCAAGTGCATAACTTTACATTTCTCAACATTAAACCTCATCTGCCACATAGTCGCCCAATTAGACAGTGCATTGAGGTCGGCTTGTAAATTGGAGACATCCTGTAAGGACGTTATTCCACTGCATAGCTTGGTGTCATCTGCAAAGACAGAAATGTTACTTTTGATCCCAGACCCAATATCATTTATAAAGATATTAAAGAGTAAGGGTCCCAGCACTGAACCTTTGGGTACACCACTGATAACCTTAGACCATTCAGAGTAAGAATCATTAACCACTACTCTCTGAATTCTGTCTTTTAGCCAGTTTTCTATCCATTTACAAACTGATATTTCCAAGCCTGTAGACTTTAACTTACACATGAGCCGTGTGTGCGGAACTGTATCAAACGCTTTTGCAAAATCCAAATAAACCACGTCCACAGCCACCCCTCTGTCCAAGGTTTTACTTACCTCTTCATAAAAAGAAATCAGGTTTGCCTGACAACTTCTGTCTTTCATGAACCCATGCTGTCTGTTGCTTAAAATGTTTTTTTGCAGCAAGAACTCGTCTATGCGGTCTTTTATTAAACGCTCCAGTATCTTCCCGACTATAGAAGTTAAACTAACAGGTCTATAGTTACTTGGTAAAGAGTTTGATCCCTTTTTAAATATAGGCACCACGTTCGCCCTGCGCCAATCCAGTGGTACCATTCCTGTCATTAATGAGTCCCTAAAAATTAGATACAATGGCTTTGAAATTACAGAGCTCAATTCTTTTAGGATCCGTGGGTGGATGCCATCAGGTCCAGGTGCTTTATCCACCTTTATTCTGTCTAAATATTTCTGGACCATATCCCTTTTGAGCCATTGTGGATCATTGGGGGCTGTGTCAATACCACCCCCATTATGGACATGAACTTCCCCATGCTCTTTTGTATACACAGAGCTGAAGAAAGTATTTAATAAATTAGCCTTCTCCTTGTCCCCAGTCACCCACTCTAGATTATTTTGTAAAGGGCCTACATGCTCAGACCTGACCTTTTTACTATTAATATATTTGAAGAATTTTTTGGGGTTTGTCCTACTATTTTTTGCGATCTGTCGTTCATTTTGAATTTTTGCACCCTTGATTTCCTTTTTACATATTCTGTTAAATTCTTTGTAGCATTTAAATGACACTAGTGTTCCTTCATTTTTATATTTTTTAAAAGCTCTTTTCTTATTGTTTATAGCTTTTCTAACTTTGACCGTGAGCCACATAGGTTTTCTTTTTAGCCTTTTAAACTTATTGCCCATGGGAATATACTTTGCAGTGAGGTCCCAAACTGTCTTTTTGAAGAATTCCCATTTCTGTTCTGTGTTTATCGCTGCCAATATTCCCTCCCAGTCTAAGTCCTCGAGAGCAGCCCTCATCCTTGGAAAATTTGCTCTCTTGAAGTTAAGTGTTTTTATCTTTCCCTTATGTTCTTCTTGTTTACAGCTAACATCAAATGAAATCATGTTATGGTCACTGCTACCCAGGTGTTCCTTTATCTGCACATTAGTAATAAGCTCTGCATGGTTTGAGATTACCAAAATCTCAAAAGATTACTCTCTTTTAAGGAGCGCTTGCGGAAGCCTCCTGTACGTTTGTCTCCAAACGTTGCAATCCCACCCATGCCTCCCTCACCTCCCATGCCTCTTTGTACTGAGTCCGTCAGTGAAGGTGAACCCAAACACTTGGGTTTCACGTGTCTCTCTGCGGATGAGAGAACCTTTAGGAGGAGGGAGAGATTGTGCCTTTATTGTGGCCAGGCAGGTCACTTTTTGAAGTCTTGTTCTACCCATCCAGGGAGTGCCCGAACCTTGAGATCCTGTCACGGACAGACCTTAGGTGGCGTTGTTTCATCCCCAGTTATTCAGAAGGATAAGCCCCTGGTTTCGGTCACCCTTTCTTAGGCTGAGTCGTCCGTCAAGATACAGGCTCTACCGTATTGGCTATCTTACTAATAGGGCTAGAAAACTTTCCGCAAAACATGAGACACATAGTCACCCATATACTACTAGTAGCTAGGTCCCTGGTACTCCAAAACTGGAAAAATACCCTAACACTCAATATAAACAATGTGATCAGAAAAGTGCAACAGAACTATACATTTGAACGTCTCTTAGCAATTAATTCACTTTACTGTGATAAATTCAACAAATGTTGGGTGTTATGGACTAGCAAATATCAGTATACATAAGTATCTGTAAGTATATATTACTGTAATTCTAAATACAATCACTCTGGCTCTGTGCTTCCTAACCAAACTTGTTAATTATATTTGTTTACATTTTTCTTTATGTGTTTTAACACTGTCTCTGTATCATTTTGACAAACTCAATAAAAAACCTTTTAAAGTGAAAAAAAAATAAAAAAATATACAGGCTCTAATCAACTCCTGGGCTGCAGGCCTGTTCATTGATGCTGCCTTTGTATCGAAGCACTCGATTACGCTGCAGCTGTGTGACACTGCACTTACCATTGAGGCTCTTGATGGGAGACCCCTACAGCCTCCCCATGTGACTCATGAGTTATAAATAGGAAGTGGTTCTGGACAGACGCACTCTGAAGAAATTGCCTTTTTATTCAAAAATCAAATCAATATCATAGATACATGCCACAGCAGACAAAAATCTGACGCATTTCACACTAACAGTAGTGCTTACTCATAGCTGACAATCACAAAACAAAAGATTGAATAAATACTTTTTCTTAACATCCATGTAACTAAATAATTAGTTAGTGAATTGGTAGATTAATAAATTGATTCACATGTGAATGGAATGCATTATAATTAGCCACCAAAGGACTTCAAAGAATGCTGTGAATAGTCTTTATCTCCAGGTGTGATTAAAAAATTATGAAAATGAAAAATGAAAAGGAGGTGAAAAAGTAATAATAATGAAAATAAAATCAAGTAAAATGAAGTGCTAAAAGATATGTATAGATTAATGTGCAAACATATTAGTGCAAGAAAATCATGTGTATGGTAAAAGTGTAAAGGAAAAAACATGAAATGCCCGTGAGAAAAAAATATATATATACAGACGTATATGTGTGTATATGTGTACAAACATATGTATAGAACAAATATACATATATAGAAGTGAATCAATTGGTGATGTATAAATATAATCAAACAAAATAAATGTGAATGTCAATAAAGATATACCGTATGTCAAAAAAGAGGAAAAAAGTGTACAAAAATTTGTGTAGACCGATATAAAAATATATATATATATATGAGTAGCCAAATATGTGTATATTACAAGACACCAGTAGGTATCAACATTCACAAATATTGGTGCTCCTATAATGAACTCACTTATTAACCTCTTTCTGCTTATGTATGAATGTACCAACTTTGTAAATTCAATAATGATGGTCTAAAATAAATGCATTAATA
Organism: Lithobates clamitans; assembly: GCA_037952925.1. Taxonomy (NCBI): domain Eukaryota; kingdom Metazoa; phylum Chordata; class Amphibia; order Anura; family Ranidae; genus Lithobates; species Lithobates clamitans. The sequence goes on from JBBGZY010000689.1 coordinate 3,990,148, forward strand.
AAAAATATACATACATATATGTAAGGCAACCACTATATTAAAATCGCTGATGCTTGATATAATTCAATAACATAAATCGTATAATTGTATTAACATATAAACATATAAACACTTAAAATCTGCACCAGAATCTATATCTGTACTAATGTGATGATAATGAACCGCTGTGTCATTTTTTATGCTATGACAGGCGGGATCATAAGAACAATCCCCCCCTGGTTGGAATTGCAGACAATAACCAGAGAAAGATAAGTTATGTGTGGATTAGACCCTGACTTCATATCGTGAAACCCGGACGTGTACCTAAGCAAGCAAGCCTGATATCAATCGGCCAAACATATCCAGAGGATGGCCTCAGTCACCATACACCATGCGATCGACATACAATGACGGCAAGTAAATCTAGTTATCAATAGTACTAATAGTCTGTCTCTAACTGTAAAAAAGAGGGGGGAAGGTTTGGGACTTTAAATGAGGCGCGGGTGGGCACCTCCATCCCTATTTTGAATCTAATCGCGAGGGAAATGGGACTTTAAATGAAGCGGCTGAACTGCGGAGGTGATGATATAAATATACAATTTTATTTATAACAAGGTAAATATGGTAATTTCATATATACATAAAAGCACAAGGTATAGACATAGTGATACAAAGTATATAAATATAAACATAAATAAAGATAAATTCATGAGGTTAATGAATGGTATATGACAGCAATCTGGCCTTAAAATGCTAAACACAGCATGCCCGGCACCTGTGTTAATAATCACATAAAAGGAATCTGCAAATATTGGATTCATGTTATAACATAGTCAAAGCGTAGTATGTTTCTCTGCAGCATCCAATAGCTCTACGCGTTTCGTGGAATTTTCTCCACTCGTCAGGAGCAGATGCAACAGGTTCCTGTAGATTAAATGGTTATGGTGAAAACACATTCTGTATAAGAGTAAAAAATGTTATTTAAGGAAAATTAACCAAATACACTCACCAGCCCCGGCAGTGGGAGTGATAAGGGGCGAGCGAGACAGGTGAACCGGAAGCACAGACCACACAACGGGAGCTGAGGCGGCGTAACTGTACATGGACAGCTTGGGGTGGTGGTATGGTGCCTAAGGTGGTCCCCATGAGTGTAGGTGCTGGCTTTGAGGTATGAGCAAAACAAAACATCTGAAAGTAAAAATAAAAATGTGTGTGAGGTGAGATGATGAGGATGTGTAAAAATAAGCAAGGTATGTGTAAGGGGATGGTGAAATAGTGATTAAAAATTATATATATTAGTGGTATAAAATTGTAAGCCCAATGTGTCAGCATGTGTGAATAATGGAGGAAAAGGATGGGATGTGAAGTGTAATTGGTGTAATGTGTATGAGATGGGCTAACCTATACGTGAAAATGGTCTGAGAAAAACAAACCTATAAGTGATATGAGTGTAAAAAACAAATGTGTGTGAACAAAAACGTGCAAAAATCAATCGTGTTGTGTGTGGGTCTGAACCGAAGGACACTTACCCAAGCTGTATACCATGCAACACCAGGCGGTGGAATAGCTGGTGTGCAGGAGCCCCAGGCAGAGACCGGCCATGTGAACAGCCGGCTCTGACTGAGGGTATATGTACAGGTACGCCACCAACGCCACATGCGTGAATGCAGGGGGGGGGCGGGACAAGGCATCCGCACCTGGGTCAAACCACCAGGCAATTGGTGCCAAACCGCTCCCGCACAGGTCACGCAGAAGGATACATGTATCTATTTATGTAATTAGCGACAGCAATTTATGGCATTCTCGGCATAGGCTTTATGTTTAAACCTCATAAGTTACATTCCCTACATGATTACACTTTTTACAATTCTTACATCCATGCGCTCCTGCCGCTCTGGCGATGTGTGCAGGTTTGGGGTTTTGAGCCTGGTCATGGTGTATGGGGGTCTTTTCCTATCGCGGGAGCTGCGATGCGCCTCGTGGGTCCTCCCTTTTCTCGTTGCACAGTGGTGTTCGGGAGATCGGGAGGACGCCCCTTCGCGCATCGGCGCCACGGTCCTCACGTCCAGCGTTTGACGTCGATCATGACGTCATTACGCTGCCATTGAGAGCACCTTCTGCGTGACCTGTGCGGGAGCGGTTTGGCGCCAATCGCCTGGTGGTTTGACCCAGGTGCGGACGCCTTCTCCCGCCCCCCCCCCCTGCGTTCACGCACGTGGCGTTGGTGGCGTACCTGTACATATACCCTCAGTCAGAGCCGGCTGTTCACATGGCCAGTCTCTGCCTGGGGCTCCTGCACACCAGCTATTCCACCGCCTGGTGTTGCATGGTATACAGCTTGGGTAAGTGTCCTTCGGTTCAGACCCACACACAACACGGTTGATTTTTGCACGTTTTTGTTCACACACATTTGTTTTTTACACTCACATCACTTATAGGTTTGTTTTTCTTAGACCATTTTCACGTATAGGTTAGCCCATCTCATACACATTACACCAATTACACTTCACATCCCATCCTTTTCCTCCATTATTCACACATGCTGACACATTGAGCTTACAATTTTATACCACTAATATATATACTTTTTCATCACTATTTCACCATCCCCTTACACATACCTTGCTTATTTTTACACATCCTCATCATCTCACCTCACACACATTTTTATTTTTACTTTCAGATGTTTTGTTTTGCTCATACCTCAAAGCCAGCACCTACACTCATGGGGACCACCTTAGGCACCATACCACCACCCCAAGCTGTCCATGTACAGTTACGCCGCCTCAGCTCCCGTGATGTGGTCTGTGCTTCCGGTTCACCTGTCTCGCTCGCCCCTTATCGCTCCCACTGCCGGGGCTGGGATTCATTTAAAGTCCCATTTCCCTCTCGATTAGAGTCTGTCTCTAACTAAAGGGATTAAGCCACATATGAGTTATGTATGGAATAGAGACTGTCCTAATCTAGTAAAACCTGGCCCTGTACTTAGGTGAACAAGCCTGGTATCAGTCGGTCAATTGTGTCTAAAGAACGGCCTCAATCCCCACACAACATGCAATCACTTAGCATGCACAGGCAGCAAGTAAAACTAGTTTTTAATAATACTGATAAAGTGTCCTAGCTGGTACATAGCAGTGATGATGATGAACCGCTGTGCCATTTTTTTATGTTGTGACAGGCGGGATCGTAAAGACAATACCCCCTGCTTAAAACTGCAGACAATAATAATCAGAGAAAAATAAGTTATATATGGATTAGACTTTGACCTCATACAGTAAAACCTGGCCGTGTATCTAGGCAAACAAGCCTGATATCAATCGGCCACTCGTATTCAGAGAACGGCCTCAGTCCCCATACACAATGCAATCGACATACGATGACGGCAAGTAAATCCAGTTATCAATGGTACTAATAGTGTATCTCTAACCAAAGGGATTAAGCCACATTTAAGTTATTATGGAATAGAGACCATCCTGATCTAGTAAAACCCGGCCCTGTGCTTGGGACAACAACCTGGTATCAATCGGTCGATCATGTCTAGAGAACAGCCTCAATCCCCATACACCATGCAATCATTTAGCATACACAGGCGGCAAGTAAATCTAGTTTTTAATGATACTGATAATGTGTTCCTAGCTAACGGGATTGAACCATATGCATGGTAAATGATGAGTCATTCATAATAGTGGGAAACATTCCATTCAAAATTTAATCCTGATGGAATTCTCATCCCCATCTGGTGGCAAGTGACATCCCCATCTGGTGGCAAGTGACATCCCCATCTGGTGGCAGGGAGCATGGCAAGTGACATCCCCATCTGGTGGCAGGGAGCATGGCAAGTGACATCCCCATCTGGTGGCAGGGAGCATGGCAAGTGACATCCCCATCTGGTGGCAGGGAGCATGGCAAGTGACATCCCCATCTGGTGGCAGGGAGCATGGCAAGTGACATCCCCATCTGGTGGAAAGTGACATCCCCATCTGGTGGCAAGTGACATCCCCATCTGGTGGCAGGCATGGTGGCAAGTGACATTCCCATCTGGTGGCAGGCAGCGTGGCAAGTGACATTCCCATCTGGTGGCAGGCAGCGTGGCAAGTGACATTCCCATCTGGTGGCAGGCAGCGTGGCAAGTGACATCCCCATCTGGTGGCAGGCAGCGTGGCAAGTGACATCCCCATCTGGTGGCAGGCAGCGTGGCAAGTGACATTCCCATCTGGTGGCAGGCAGCGTGGCAAGTGACATCCCCATCTGGTGGCAGGCAGCGTGACAAGTGACATTCCCATCTGGTGGCAGGCATAGTGGCAAGTGACATCCCCATCTGGTGGCAGGCATAGTGGCAAGTGACATCCCCATCTGGTGGCAGGCATGGTGGCAAGTGACATCCCCATCTGGTGGCAGGCATGGCGGCAAGTGACATCCCCATCTGGTGGCAGGCATGGTGGCAAGTGGCAAGTGACATCTGGTGGCAGGCATGGTGGCAAGTGACATCCCCATCTGGTGGCAGGCATAGTGGCAAGTGACATCCCCATCTGGCGGCAGGCAGCGTGGCAAGTGACATCCTCATCTGGTGGCTAACATGGTGGCAAGTGACATCCCCATCTGGTGGCAGGCAGCGTGGCAAGTGACATCCTCATCTGGTGGCAGGCAGCGTGGCAAGTGACACGCGATGGTGGCAGGTGACACGCTCAGGGCTTCCAATGATTCTGCATTATGGTGAGTTGAACTATTTCATTTTATATTACAATGTAATGATAGAAATAATGCGTTTCAATCATCCTGACACCATAACAACCATGGTGCCGGGGATGATTGAAGCACTATCACCAGCCATTGCCCGCGAAAAATCCTTACCCTTCGCGCACCTACCCTGAAGTATTTTCAGTCTGTACAATTAAAGTCAGTTATTTTCAGTGTTCTCGTGTGTGGAGATATGTTTTTAATTGATCTATTGTAGCAGTCATCGATAAAGGACGAGAATGGTGGTGTGTTTGTGTGTGTGTGGGGGGCGGCATTGAAGGACCCGGCCTTGGGGCGGCAAAGGGAGTAAATCCGGGCCTGACCACTATGTGCCATTTACTTAAAGTGGTTGTATACCTATATTTGTAACTTTTACCTACAGGTAAGCCTATAATAAGGCTTACCTGTAGGTAAAAAAAATATCTCCTAAACCTGTAAGGTTTAGGAGATATTCCCCTCGCAATGAGCCGCTAACTGCAGCGGCGCATGCGCACAGGGGACTCTCGACTGACAGCCCGGCATGCCGGGCAGAAGTCTCCCGCGCGCATGCGCGGGAGTGACGACATCGCGGCTCCGGCCACTCACAGCGCCGGAGCCGCGATACCCGGAAGACACGCCGAGGGGAGATGTCGGCTCCCTCGGCGTGGACCAGGTGAGATGCCGGCGCCTCGTTCTAAGGTAAGTATCTCATAATGAGCTAGTATGCGGTGCATACTAGCTCATTATGCCTTTTCCCTTGCAGGTGTAAAAAAAAAAAAAAAATGACAGCGGGTATACAACCGCTTTAACCATCTGCTTCACATTTGGTATCTGTTGGTAGATATATTTATATACATCAATGCTTAGGTTTTGGTTTCTTCAACATTAATATGTTTTAAAAATAAGGGTTCTGCTGTAAATTTGAATTTGGATCTAGATTTGTACAAAGTTGGTACATTCATACATAAGCAGAAAGAGGTTAATACGTGAGTTCATTATAGGATCACAAATATTTGTGTATGTTGATACCTACTGGTGTCTTGTAAAATACACATATTTGGCTACATATATATTATATCGGTCTACACAAATTTTTGTACACTTTTTCCTCTTTTTTGTCATATATCTTTATTGACATTCACATTTATTTTGTTTGAGTATATTTATACATCACCAATTGATTTACTTCTATATATGTATATTTTTTCTATATATATGTTTGTACACATATACACACATATACGTCTGTATATATATTTTTTTTTCCTCACGGGCATTTCATGTTTTTTCCTTTACATTTTTACCATACACATGATTTTTTTGCACTGATATGTTTGCACATTAATCTATACATATCTTTTAGCGCTTCATTTTACTTGAATTTATTTTCATTATTATTACTTTTTCACCTCATTTCCATTTTTCATTTTCATAATTTTTTAATCACACCTAGAGATAAAGACTATTCACGTCATTCTTTGAAGTCCTTTGGTGGCTAATTATAATGCATTCCATTCACATGTGAATCAATTAATTAATCTACCAATTCACTAACTAATTATCTAGTCACATGGATGTTAAGAAAAAGTATTTATTCAATCTTTTGTTTTGTGATTGTCAGCTATGAGTAAGCACTACTGTTAGTGCGAAACGCGTCAGAGTTTTGTCTGCTGTGGCATGTATCTTTGATTTTGATTTGATTTTTGAATAAAAAGGCAATTTCTTCAGAGTGCGGCTGTCCAGAACTACTTCCTATTTATTGCTACTAGCAATTGCCAGCACCTGTGGCTTCTAGGCTGGTGAAGAGGTTTACTACTTGTTTGTCCTCCTGGAGCGGTGATATCCTTTCTTCCCTGACTCATGAGTTGTCCATGGCCGTAGGGGCTCTTCACCATGAGATAATCCAATTCCAAGTTATTTCCTCACCTAAGTCTCCACTGGTTATTTCTTATCCTCGTTTACAGAGGCACAACCCCTCTTTTGATTGGCTCCGTGCTGAGGTTCTCTCCTGGTCACCACAATGCAGTTAGACATGCTTCCAGAAGGTGTCCAAGGTCCTGTGCACCTCTTCACCCTGCCTGAGGAGTACCTTGATTTTAGCAATGTCTTTGACAAAGGTCAAGCTGGTAGTTTGCCTCCTGATTGAGCAACGAAGCTTGATTTGAGAGGGGCATACAATCTCGTGAGGATTAAGAAGGGCGATGAGTGGAAAACTGCGTTTAATACCAGAAAAGGCCATTATGAGTACCTCGTAATGCCTTTTGGCCTTTGTAACGTCCCGGCAGTTTTCCAGGAATTTATTAACAATGTCCTCTGAGATTTGTTGCAGTTATGTGTGATGGATTATCTCAACGATATCCTCATATTTTCCAATCTCTGGAGAGCCACCACACAGAAGGTCTGTCATGTGCTTCAGAAACTTAGAGAGAACAATCTCTATTGTAAACTGGGGAAGTGCGAGTTCTATCGTGAACAGGTTAATTTCCTGGGTTATGTCATTTCCACTGCTGGTTTTTTGATGGACCCAGAGAAACCTTCGGCAGTTCTACAGTGGCCCGACCCCTGGGTTTACGTCCTTTGCAGCGTTTCCTGGGCTTTGCCAACTATTATCAGAAGTTTATTTGTAACTTCTCATCTCTGGTCAAGCCCCTGACTGATATGACCAGAAAGGACGGTAACCCACAGAGTTGGTCTCTGGAGTCCATTAAGGCCTTTGAGAGTCTCAAGGCTGCCTTTGTTTTTGCTCCTGTGTTGGCACATCCTGATCCTAAGTTACTTTTTATCCTTGAGGTTGATGCTTCTGAGACTGGTGTTGGTGCCCTTCTGTGTCAACGTCCTACCTCTGAGAGTGCTATGCATCCTTGTGGCTACTTTTCCAAGAAATTGTCATCTGCGGAGTGCAATTACGAGATTGGTGACAGAGAGCTGTTGGCAATCATTTTAGCCCTGAAAGAATGGAGACATCTCCTCGAAGGTACCACTGTGCCAGTTCTCATTCTTACTGACCATAAGAATTTCACAATCTTGTCTGAGGCTAAACGCCTCTCTCACAGAAGGGCGCGATGGGCTCTTTTCTTGTCAAGTTTCAATTACATTGTCTCATTCTTACCGGTACTAAGAATGTAAGGGCTGAAGCCTTGTCACGACAATTTTCCTCCACTTCCAAGTTGGAGACAGTTCCGGTTCCTGTCATTCCTCCTGATCGTATTCAGGCTATGGTTCGCACCAGTCTCACTTCTCCTTTGGGTGACAAAATTCTTGCTGCTCAGGTACATGCTCCTCCTGAGAAACCTTGTGACCACAGCTTTGTCCCAGAGAGTCCCCATACTTCTGTGCTCCAGACTTACCATTCTCCCAAGGCTGCTGGGCACCCTGGGAAGAATCAACTCTTTTGGGCCATTTCCCAACAATTCTGGTGGCCTAGTCTACCTGTTGATGTAACTGCCTTCATAGCTGCCTGTTCAATGTGTGCTCAGAGTAAGACTCTACAACACCTTCCAGTGGGCCTCCTACAACCCATACCCAATGAAGAAAGGCCCTGGACCCACCTTTCTATGGATTTCATTGTTGAGTTACCCAACTCCCAGGGCAACACAGTTATCCTTATGATGGTTGCCAGGTTCTCAAAGATGTGTTATTGTATTCCACTTAAGAAGTTGCCCACTTCTACGGAACTGGCTTCCATTTTTGCTCAGGAGATCTTTTGCTTACATGGACTACCCAAGGTGATTGTCTTGGACAGGGGTAGTCAGTTTGTGTCCCAGTTCTGGCGAGCCTTTTGTGTACAGTTGGGAATTTAGCTTCCTTTCTCCTCTGCGTATCACCCACAGTCTAATAGGGCCGCAGAACGAGCCAATCAGTCCTTGGAGCAATTCCTATGTTGCTATATTTCTGACCATCATAACAACTGGTCAAACCTATTAGCATGGGTGGAGTTTGCTCACAACAGTGCCTTGGATTCTGCTTCCTGATTGTCCCCGTTTATGGCAAATTATGGTTTCCAAGCTTCCATGTCGCTTAACTCGTTTGTTCCGCAAAGTATTCCTGCATTAGAGGAGCATCTCCGTGGTCTTCTTTCCACTTGGGCACAAGCAGTGTTAATTTTGGCAGCAAATTTTGATTTAGTTTTAGTCTTAGTCTTAGGACTAAAATGACATTTTAGTTTTAGTCCCATTTTAGTCTTCTGCAATTGTTTTAGTTTTATTTAGTCAACTAAATCTCCAGTAAAATTTCCTATGTTTTTCATCGACTAAAACCTCCAGTTCATTTTAGTTGACTAAAACTCATTTTAGTGGTCTAAAATCTAATAGGTGTAATTAAATTTAATGCATTAGTTAACATTTCTCTAATTTGCCATTTGTTGGCAAGTATTCCAAAAGCACATTCGACTAGCCTGTGTGCCTGACAGAGACGGGAATTGAATATTCTCTTAAGGGGGTCAAGATTCCTCTGTGAGTATGGCTTCATTAGGTGTTCATTAATAGCGAGTGCCTCATCAGCCACGAAAACAAAAGGCATATCTGGATTTTCTATCCCAGGTAGTGGTTGGTTCTCAGGTAAATCTAGTTTATTTGCAGCAAGCCGCTTTCCAAATTTAGAATTCTGGAAGACAGTTGAGTCTCCCAAATGCTCCTATGTCGACAAAGAGGAATTTGTAGTCTGCACAATCGAAAAATACTTTTTGTAGTTGAAATATCTGCTTCCACTGTGACAGGGTTTTATAGCCCTAATGCGTTTGCCATCAATAGCTCCCAGGCAGTTAGGAATGTTGATTTTACTCCAGAAAAGCTTGGTAACAACTTCCCACTTCTCTTTTTTTGGAATCAGCATGAATTCATTCTTTAGATTCCAGATAGCATTACACGTTTGCTTCACAATCTCACTTATGGTAGATATTCCTGTGCAAATTTCATATTGTAGTGATGTGTAGCTATTTCCTGTGCCAGATATCTGTAAATAAAAAGAACAAATAATTTCCTATCTTTCAGTGGAACAACTAAAAAATTTTTGGAAGACATTGAAGGACAATTTTAGGAGGGAGTTGAAGAGGCAGAGGAAATCCAAGAGTGGGTCTGGTGCCAAGAAAGTCTGCATGTACTGCCACTATTACGAATTGGAATTTCTAAAGCCAGTGATGGAGCTGAAGGCGTAAGTATAAAAACTTGTAGAGAGAAATTAGTAATTAATTAGAATTATATAGTTATTTTTTTCTACTGTATATTTCTTTTTTTTATTTTATTTTGTTTAGTGTTATTTGGCACTTATTTGAATTGTTGATTGTACAAACAATATGTGTATTGAATAAAATATATATATATTTTTTAAATATGTTGTCTTTTATTTTTTATTGCTTGATAAATTGTTGAATTATTTATTTATCTAGCTTTATAAACTTACCTGAGTGTTATAAGCAAACATTCACACTGAGGTATTGCCTCCCTGCAGTTCGTATCCTGTCTCAACATTAAAGAAAAAAGGGAATATTTTTGGGACTTTAAATGAGACGCAACGGGGAATATTGTGCCTCCATCCCTGGTTGCTTTAGCAAAAAAGAGGGGGGGGGAGGGGGACTTTAGATGAGGTGCGTGGGGTAGAACCAGACAAAACTATATACATATGTAAAAAATTGTATTCTTTATTAGACCAAAGATAGGGCATGGATCAACCCATATAAACGCATAATAGCACATTGGCATATAAAATACAAAGTATCAACATACATATTGAAGATAGTCACCAACATGACACAGAAAGTAAATATTATACATCACAGTTAAGTGGAGTAGGCATAACATTATGTCAGGGTGGTAGAGCAATAAAAACCATCTGAAATCATAAATATGAGATGGATGCATCAAAATAATCTCAACGACGTTTCGTGGACTTCTATCCACTCATCAGGAGCAAGTGCATCCATGTACTAAAAAGGGTATAAAAAATCACCATTATAGTTGGATATAACCACAGACTGGAGGGGTAGCGGGATTAAAGATGATGATGAACAAATAAACGGCCATAACTGAAAATACTCACATAAGAGCTGATACTAGGCCATGCGATACCACCTGCCGGAAGTCAGCCAGATAATTATGTCCAGCACGGGAGCTGAGGAAAGGACCCTGTCTCAACAAGGCAGATGACAACATATCAAGAAGGAAGTCAAATCTGAGACAGAAAATAGGTAAGTTTTTTCACACTACATATTAATATTAGTGTTATGGATTAGGGTAGTAGGGATTAGTGAGAGCGGGGATATGGTTAGGGATTTGGTACTAGTGGGAGCCAGATTAGGTTAGGGTTAGGGATTTGGGACTATAGGGAGTGGGATTAGGGTTAGGGATTTGGGACTATGGAGAGGGGGATTAGCGTTAGGGTTAGAGATTTGAGACTATAGGTAGTAGGGTTAGGGTTAGGGATTTGGGACTATAAGGAGTGTGATTAGGGTTCTGGAGTGAGTTATGTACTGGGTTCTAGAGTATGTTATGCACAGGGTTCTGGAGTCCGTTGTGTACAGGAATGTGGAATCTGGCATGCCTTATGTATAGGAAGGTGGGTTCTGGTGTGCATTATGTACAGGAAGATGGGATCTGGTGTGTGTTATGTACGGGAAGGTGGGTTCTTGTGTGCGTTATGTGCTAGGTTCTGGAGTGCATTGTGTACTGGGTTCTGGAGTATGTTATGCACAGGGTTCTGGAGTTCATTATGTACAGGAAGGTGGGTTCTGGCGTGCGTTATATACAGGAAGGTGGGTTCTGAAGTGCGTTATGTACTGGGTTCTGGAGTGCGTTATGTACTGGATTCTGCAGTGCAATATTTTTATTTATTTATCTAACTTTGTAAAATTACCTGAGCGTTATCAGCAAACATTCACACGGAGGTATTGCCTCCCTGCAGTATGTATCCTGTCTCAACAAGGCAGACGACAACATATCAAGAAGGAAGTCAAATCTGGGACAGAAAATAGGTGAGTTGTTCACACTACATATTAATATTAGTGTTATGGATTAGGATAGTAGGGATTAGTAAGAATGGGGTTAAGGTTAGGGATTTGGGACTAGTGGGAGCAGGATTAGGTTAGGGTTAGGGATTTGGGACTATAGGGAGTGGGATTAGGGTTAGGGATTTGAAACTATAGGGAGGGGGATTAGGGTTAGGGTTAGAGATTTGGGACTATAGGTAGTGGTATTAGGGATTTGGGACTATAGGGCGTTTGATTAGGGTTCTGGAGTGCATTATGTACTGGGTTCTAGTGTATGTTATGCACAGGGTTCTGGAGTCCGTTGTGTACAGGAATGTGGGTTCTGGCATGCTTTCTGTATAGGAAGGTGGGTTCTGGTGTGCGTTATTTACAGGAAGGTGGGATCTGGCATGCGTTATGTACAGGAAGGTGGGTTCTGGTGTGAGTTATGTACAGGAAGGTGGGTTCTGGCATGCGTTATGTACAGGAAGGTGGGTTCTGAAGTGCAATATGTACTGGGTTCTGGAATGGATTGTGTACTGGGTTCTGTAGTATGTTATGCACAGGGTTCTGGAGCGTTATGTACAGGTAGGTGGGTTCTGAAGTTCGTTATGTACAGGAAGGTGGGTGCTGGCGTGTGTTATGTACAGGAAGGTGGGTTCTGGTGTGCGTTATGTACAGGAAGGTGGGTTCTGGCGTGCGTTATGTACAGGAAGGTGGGTTCTGAAGTGCAATATGTACTGGGTTCTGGAGTACGTTAAGTACTGGGTTCTAGAGCATATTATGCACATGGTTCTGGAGTATGATATGCACAGGGTTCTGCCATGTGTTATGTACAGAAAGGTGTGTTCTGGCATGTGTTATGCATAGGAAGGTGTGTTCTGGCATGCGTTATGTACAGGAAGGTGGATTCTGGTGTGTGTTATGTACAGCAAGGTGGATTCTGGCATACGTTATGTACAGGAAGGTGGGTTCTAGATTGCGTTATGTACAAGAAGGTGTGTTCTGGCATGTGTTATGTATAGGAAGGTGGGTTCTGGAAATCGTTCTGTACTGGGTTCTAGAGCATGTTATGCACATGGTTCTGGAGTTCGTTATGTACAGGAAGGTGGGTTCTGGAGTTCGTTATGTACAGGAAGGTGGATTCTGGTGTGCGTTATGTACAGGAAGGTGGATTCTGGTGTGTGTTATGTAAAGGAAGGTGGGTTCTGGCATGCGCTATGTATAGGAAGGTGGGTTCTAGTGTACGTTATATACAGGAAGGTGGGTTCTAGCATGGGTTATGTACAGGAAGGTGTGTTCTGGCGTGCGTTATGTACAGGAAGGCGGGTTCTGGTGTGCGTAATGTACTGGGTTCTGGAGTGCTTTATGTACAGGAAGGTGGGTTCTGGCGTGCGTTATGTACAGTAAGGTGAGTCTGGCATGCGTTATGTACAGTAAAGTGGGTTCTGAAGCGCGTTATGTACTGGATTCTGGAGTGCGTTATGTAGTGGATTCTAGAGTATGTTATGCACAGGGTTCTGAAGTTCGTTAAGTACACAAAGGTAGGTTCTGGCGTGCATTATGTACAAAAAGCTGGGTTCTGGAGTGCGTTATGTACAGAAAGCTGGGTTCTGGAGTGCATTATGAACAAGAAGATGGGTTCTGGAGTGTGTTATGTAGAGGAAGATGGGTTCTGGAGTGCGTTATGTACAGGAAGATGTGTTCTGGAGTGCGTTATGTACAGGATGATGGGTTCTGGAGTGTGTTATGTACAGGAAGGTGGGTTCTGGCGCGCGTTATGTACTAGATTCCGGAGTACATTGTGTACTGGGTTCGGGAGTATTTTATGCACAGGGTTCTGAGGCTCGTTTTGTACAGCAAGCTGGGTTCTGGCGTGCATTATGTACAGGAAGGTCGGTTCTGGCATGCGCTATGTATAGGAAGGTGGGTTCTGCCATACGTTATGTACAGGGGGGTGGGTTCTAGCGTGCGTTATGTACAGGAAAGTGTGTTCTGGTGTGCGTTATGTACAGGAAGGCGGGTTCTGGTGTGCGTAATGTACTGGGTTCTGGAGTGCTTTATGTACAGGAAGGTAGGTTCTGTCGTGCGTTATGTACAGTAAGGTGGATTCTGGCATGCATTATGTACAGTAAAGTGGGTTCTGAAGCGTGTTATGTACTGGATTCTGGAGTGCGTTATGTAGTGGATTCTAGAGTATGTTATGCACAGGGTTCTGGAGTTTGTTAAGTACAGAAAGGTAGGTTCTGGCGATCATTATGTACATAAAGCTGGGTTCTGGAGTGCGTTATGTACAGAAAGCTGGGTTCTGGAGTGCGTTATGAACAAGAAGATGTGTTCTGGAGTGCGTTATGTACAGGATTATGGGTTCTGGAGTGCGTTATGTACAGGAAGGTGGGTTCTGGCACGCGTTATGTACTAGGTTCCGGAGTGCATTGTGTACTGGGTTCGGGAGTATTTTATGCACAGGGTTCTGAGGCTAATTTTGTACAGCAAGCGGGATTCCGGCGTGTGTTATGTACAGAAAGGTTGGTTCTGGAGTTCGTTATGTACAGGAAGATGGGTTCTGGAGTGCATTATATACAGGAAGGTCGGTTCTGGTGTACAGGAAGGTAGGTTCTGTCGTGTGTTATGTACAGTAAGGTGGGTTCTGGCATGCATTATGTACAGTAAAGTGGGGTCTGAAGCGTGTTATGTACTGGATTCTGGAGTGCGTTATGTAGTGGATTCTAGAGTATGTTATGCACAGGGTTCTGGAGTTTGTTAAGTACAGAAAGGTAGGTTCTGGCGATCATTATGTACATAAAGCTGGGTTCTGGAGTGCGTTATGTACAGAAAGCTGGGTTCTGGAGTGCGTTATGAACAAGAAGATGGGTTCTGGAGTGTGTTATGCAGAGAAAGATGTGTTCTGGAGTGCTTTATGTACAGGAAGATGTGTTCTGGAGTGCGTTATGTACAGGATTATGGGTTCTGGAGTGCGTTATGTACAGGAAGGTGGGTTCTGGCACGCGTTATGTACTAGGTTCCGGAGTGCATTGTGTACTGGGTTCGGGAGTATTTTATGCACAGGGTTCTGAGGCTAATTTTGTACAGCAAGCGGGATTCTGGCGTGTGTTATGTACAGGAAGATGGGTTCTGGAGTGCATTATATACAGGAAGGTCGGTTCTGGTGTACAGGAAGGTTGGTTCTGGAGTGCGTTATGTACAGAAAGGTGGGTTCTGGTGTGCATAATGTACAGGAAGGTGGGTTCTGGTATGCGTTATGTACCGAGTTCTGGAATGCGTTAAATACTGGGTTCTGGAGTATGTTATGCACAGGGTTCTGGCATTTGTTATGTACAGGAAGGTGGGTTCTGGAGTGCATTATGTACAGGAAGGTTAGTTCTGAAGTCCGTTATGTACTCAATTTTGGAGTGTGTTATGTACTGGATTCTGGAGTGCATTATGTAGTGAGTTCTAGAGTATGTTATGCACAGGGTTCATTATGTACATAAAGGTGGGTTCTGGCTTGCGTTATGTACAGGAATGTGGGTTCTGGCATGCTTTCTGTATAGGAAGGTGGGTTCTGGTGTGCGTTATTTACAGGAAGGTGGGATCTGGCATGCGTTATGTACAGGAAGGTGGGTTCTGGTGTGCGTTATGTACAGGAAGGTGGGTTCTGGCGTGCGTTATGTACAGGAAGGTGGGTTCTGAAGTGCAATATGTACTGGGTTCTGGAGTACGTTAAGTACTGGGTTCTAGAGCATATTATGCACATGGTTCTGGAGTATGATATGCACAGGGTTCTGCCATGTGTTATGTACAGAAAGGTGTGTTCTGGCATGTGTTATGCATAGGAAGGTGTGTTCTGGCATGCGTTATGTACAGGAAGGTGGATTCTGGTGTGTGTTATGTACAGCAAGGTGGATTCTGGCATACGTTATGTACAGGAAGGTGGGTTCTAGATTGCGTTATGTACAAGAAGGTGTGTTCTGGCATGTGTTATGTATAGGAAGGTGGGTTCTGGAAATCGTTCTGTACTGGGTTCTAGAGCATGTTATGCACATGGTTCTGGAGTTCGTTATGTACAGGAAGGTGGGTTCTGGAGTTCGTTATGTACAGGAAGGTGGATTCTGGTGTGCGTTATGTACAGGAAGGTGGATTCTGGTGTGTGTTATGTAAAGGAAGGTGGGTTCTGGCATGCGCTATGTATAGGAAGGTGGGTTCTAGTGTACGTTATATACAGGAAGGTGGGTTCTAGCATGGGTTATGTACAGGAAGGTGTGTTCTGGCGTGCGTTATGTACAGGAAGGCGGGTTCTGGTGTGCGTAATGTACTGGGTTCTGGAGTGCTTTATGTACAGGAAGGTGGGTTCTGGCGTGCGTTATGTACAGTAAGGTGAGTCTGGCATGCGTTATGTACAGTAAAGTGGGTTCTGAAGCGCGTTATGTACTGGATTCTGGAGTGCGTTATGTAGTGGATTCTAGAGTATGTTATGCACAGGGTTCTGAAGTTCGTTAAGTACACAAAGGTAGGTTCTGGCGTGCATTATGTACAAAAAGCTGGGTTCTGGAGTGCGTTATGTACAGAAAGCTGGGTTCTGGAGTGCATTATGAACAAGAAGATGGGTTCTGGAGTGTGTTATGTAGAGGAAGATGGGTTCTGGAGTGCGTTATGTACAGGAAGATGTGTTCTGGAGTGCGTTATGTACAGGATGATGGGTTCTGGAGTGTGTTATGTACAGGAAGGTGGGTTCTGGCGCGCGTTATGTACTAGATTCCGGAGTACATTGTGTACTGGGTTCGGGAGTATTTTATGCACAGGGTTCTGAGGCTCGTTTTGTACAGCAAGCTGGGTTCTGGCGTGCATTATGTACAGGAAGGTCGGTTCTGGCATGCGCTATGTATAGGAAGGTGGGTTCTGCCATACGTTATGTACAGGGGGGTGGGTTCTAGCATGCGTTATGTACAGGAAAGTGTGTTCTGGTGTGCGTTATGTACAGGAAGGCGGGTTCTGGTGTGCGTAATGTACTGGGTTCTGGAGTGCTTTATGTACAGGAAGGTAGGTTCTGTCGTGCGTTATGTACAGTAAGGTGGATTCTGGCATGCATTATGTACAGTAAAGTGGGTTCTGAAGCGTGTTATGTACTGGATTCTGGAGTGCGTTATGTAGTGGATTCTAGAGTATGTTATGCACAGGGTTCTGGAGTTTGTTAAGTACAGAAAGGTAGGTTCTGGCGATCATTATGTACATAAAGCTGGGTTCTGGAGTGCGTTATGTACAGAAAGCTGGGTTTTGGAGTGCGTTATGAACAAGAAGATGTGTTCTGGAGTGCGTTATGTACAGGATTATGGGTTCTGGAGTGCGTTATGTACAGGAAGGTGGGTTCTGGCACGCGTTATGTACTAGGTTCCGAAGTGCATTGTGTACTGGGTTCGGGAGTATTTTATGCACAGGGTTCTGAGGCTAATTTTGTACAGCAAGCGGGATTCTGGCGTGTGTTATGTACAGAAAGGTTGGTTCTGGAGTTCGTTATGTACAGGAAGATGGGTTCTGGAGTGCATTATATACAGGAAGGTTGGTTCTGGTGTACAGGAAGGTAGGTTCTGTCGTGTGTTATGTACAGTAAGGTGGGTTCTGGCATGCATTATGTACAGTAAAGTGGGGTCTGAAGCGTGTTATGTACTGGATTCTGGAGTGCGTTATGTAGTGGATTCTAGAGTATGTTATGCACAGGGTTCTGGAGTTTGTTAAGTACAGAAAGGTAGGTTCTGGCGATCATTATGTACATAAAGCTGGGTTCTGGAGTGCGTTATGTACAGAAAGCTGGGTTCTGGAGTGCGTTATGAACAAGAAGATGGGTTCTGGAGTGTGTTATGCAGAGAAAGATGTGTTCTGGAGTGCTTTATGTACAGGAAGATGTGTTCTGGAGTGCGTTATGTACAGGATTATGGGTTCTGGAGTGCGTTATGTACAGGAAGGTGGGTTCTGGCACGCGTTATGTACTAGGTTCCGGAGTGCATTGTGTACTGGGTTCGGGAGTATTTTATGCACAGGGTTCTGAGGCTAATTTTGTACAGCAAGCGAGATTCTGGCGTGTGTTATGTACAGGAAGATGGGTTCTGGAGTGCATTATATACAGGAAGGTCGGTTCTGGTGTACAGGAAGGTTGGTTCTGGAGTGCGTTATGTACAGAAAGGTGGGTTCTGGTGTGCATAATGTACAGGAAGGTGGGTTCTGGTATGCGTTATGTACCGAGTTCTGGAATGCGTTAAATACTGGGTTCTGGAGTATGTTATGCACAGGGTTCTGGCATTTGTTATGTACAGGAAGGTGGGTTCTGGAGTGCATTATGTACAGGAAGGTTAGTTCTGAAGTCCGTTATGTACTCAATTTTGGAGTGTGTTATGTACTGGATTCTGGAGTGCATTATGTAGTGAGTTCTAGAGTATGTTATGCACAGGGTTCATTATGTACATAAAGGTGGGTTCTGGCTTGCGTTATGTACAGAAAGGTGGGTTCTGGTATGCTTTATGTACAGGAAGGTGGGTTATGGTGTGCGTTATATACAGGAAGGTGTGTTCTGGAGTGCATTATGTGAAGGAAGGTTGTTTCTGGCATGCATTATGTACTGAGTTCTGGAGTGCATTAAATACTGGGTTCTGGAGTATGTTATGTACAGGAAGGTGGGTTCTGGTGTGCGTTATGTACAGGAAAGTGAGTTTTGGCATTTGTTATGTACTGGGTTCAGGAGTATGTTATGTACAGGAAGGTGTGTTCTAGCGTGCGTTATGTACAGGAAGGCGGGTTCTGGTGTGCGTAATGTACTGGGTTCTGGAGTGCTTTATGTACAGGAAGATGGGTTCTGGCGTGCGTTATGTACAGTAAGGTGGGTTCTGGCATGCATTATGTACTGGATTCTGGAGTGCGTTATGTAGTGGATTCTAGAGTATGTTATGCACAGGGTTCTGGAGTTCATTAAGTACAGAAAGGTAGGTTCTGGCGTGCATTATGTACAGAAAGCTGGGTTCTGGAGTGCGTTATGTACAGAAAGCTGGGTTCTGGAGTGCATTATGAACAAGAAGATGGGTTCTGGAGTGTGTTATGTAGAGGAAGATGGGTTCTGGAGTGCGTTATGTACAGGAAGATGTGTTCTGGAGTGCGTTATGTACAGGATGATGGGTTCTGGAGTGTGTTATGTACAGGAAGGTGGGTTCTGGCGCGCGTTATGTACTAGATTCCGGAGTACATTGTATACTGGGTTCGGGAGTATTTTATGCACAGGGTTCTGAGGCTCGTTTTGTACAGCAAGCTGGGTTCTGGCGTGCATTATGTACAGGAAGGTCGGTTCTGGCATGCGCTATGTATAGGAAGGTGGGTTCTGCCATATGTTATGTACAGGGGGGTGGGTTCTAGCGTGCGTTATGTACAGGAAAGTGTGTTCTGGTGTGCGTTATGTACAGGAAGGCGGGTTCTGGTGTGCGTAATGTACTGGGTTCTGGAGTGCTTTATGTACAGGAAGGTAGGTTCTGTCGTGCGTTATGTACAGTAAGTTGGGTTCTGGCATGCATTATGTACAGTAAAGTGGGTTCTGAAGCGTGTTATGTACTGGATTCTGGAGTGCGTTATGTAGTGGATTCTAGAGTATGTTATGCACAGGGTTCTGGAGTTTGTTAAGTACAGAAAGGTAGGTTCTGGCGATCATTATGTACATAAAGCTGGGTTCTGGAGTGCGTTATGTACAGAAAGCTGGGTTCTGGAGTGCGTTATGAACAAGAAGATGGGTTCTGGAGTGTGTTATGCAGAGAAAGATGTGTTCTGGAGTGCTTTATGTACAGGAAGATGTGTTCTGGAGTGCGTTATGTACAGGATTATGGGTTCTGGAGTGCGTTATGTACAGGAAGGTGGGTTCTGGCACGCGTTATGTACTAGGTTCCGGAGTGCATTGTGTACTGGGTTCGGGAGTATTTTATGCACAGGGTTCTGAGGCTAATTTTGTACAGCAAGCGGGATTCTGGCGTGTGTTATGTACAGAAAGGTTGGTTCTGGAGTTCGTTATGTACAGGAAGATGGGTTCTGGAGTGCATTATATACAGGAAGGTCGGTTCTGGTGTACAGGAAGGTAGGTTCTGTCGTGCGTTATGTACAGTAAGGTGGGTTCTGGCATGCATTATGTACAGTAAAGTGGGTTCTGAAGCGTGTTATGTACTGGATTCTGGAGTGCGTTATGTAGTGGATTCTAGAGTATGTTATGCACAGGGTTCTGGAGTTTGTTAAGTACAGAAAGGTAGGTTCTGGCGATCATTATGTACATAAAGCTGGGTTCTGGAGTGCGTTATGTACAGAAAGCTGGGTTCTGGAGTGCGTTATGAACAAGAAGATGGGTTCTGGAGTGTGTTATGCAGAGAAAGATGTGTTCTGGAGTGCTTTATGTACAGGAAGATGTGTTCTGGAGTGCGTTATGTACAGGATTATGGGTTCTGGAGTGCGTTATGTACAGGAAGGTGGGTTCTGGCACGCGTTATGTACTAGGTTCCGGAGTGCATTGTGTACTGGGTTCGGGAGTATTTTATGCACAGGGTTCTGAGGCTAATTTTGTACAGCAAGCGGGATTCTGGCGTGTGTTATGTACAGAAAGGTTGGTTCTGGAGTTCGTTATGTACAGGAAGATGGGTTCTGGAGTGCATTATATACAGGAAGGTCGGTTCTGGTGTACAGGAAGGTAGGTTCTGTCGTGCGTTATGTACAGTAAGGTGGGTTCTGGCATGCATTATGTACAGTAAAGTGGGTTCTGAAGCGTGTTATGTACTGGATTCTGGAGTGCGTTATGTAGTGGATTCTAGAGTATGTTATGCACAGGGTTCTGGAGTTTGTTAAGTACAGAAAGGTAGGTTCTGGCGATCATTATGTACATAAAGCTGGGTTCTGGAGTGCGTTATGTACAGAAAGCTGGGTTCTGGAGTGCGTTATGAACAAGAAGATGGGTTCTGGAGTGTGTTATGCAGAGAAAGATGTGTTCTGGAGTGCTTTATGTACAGGAAGATGTGTTCTGGAGTGCGTTATGTACAGGATTATGGGTTCTGGAGTGCGTTATGTACAGGAAGGTGGGTTCTGGCACGCGTTATGTACTAGGTTCCGGAGTGCATTGTGTACTGGGTTCGGGAGTATTTTATGCACAGGGTTCTGAGGCTAATTTTGTACAGCAAGCGGGATTCTGGCGTGTGTTATGTACAGAAAGGTTGGTTCTGGAGTTCGTTATGTACAGGAAGATGGGTTCTGGAGTGCATTATATACAGGAAGGTCGGTTCTGGTGTACAGGAAGGTTGGTTCTGGAGTGCGTTATGTACAGAAAGGTGGGTTCTGGTGTGCATAATGTACAGGAAGGTGGGTTCTGGTATGCGTTATGTACCAAGTTCTGGAATGCGTTAAATACTGGGTTCTGGAGTATGTTATGCACAGGGTTCTGGCATTTGTTATGTACAGGAAGGTGGGTTCTGGAGTGCATTATGTACAGGAAGGTTAGTTCTGAAGTCCGTTATGTACTCAATTTTGGAGTGTGTTATGTACTGGATTCTGGAGTGCATTATGTAGTGAGTCCTAGAGTATGTTATGCACAGGGTTCATTATGTACATAAAGGTGGGTTCTGGCTTGCGTTATGTACAGAAAGGTGGGTTCTGGTATGCTTTATGTACAGGAAGGTGGGTTATGGTGTGCGTTATATACAGGAAGGTGTGTTCTGGAGTGCATTATGTGAAGGAAGGTTGTTTTTGGCATGCATTATGTACTGAGTTCTGGAGTGCATTAAATACTGGGTTCTGGAGTATGTTATGTACAGGAAGGTGGGTTCTGGTGTGCGTTATGTACAGGAAAGTGAGTTTTGGCATTTGTTATGTACTGGGTTCTGGAGCATGTTATGTACAGGAAGGTGTGTTCTAGCGTGCGTTATGTACAGGAAGGCGGGTTCTGGTGTGTGCGTAATGTACTGGGTTCTGGAGTGCTTTATGTACAGGAAGATGGGTTCTGACGTGCGTTATGTACAGTAAGGTGGGTTCTGGCATGCATTATGTACAGTAAAGTGGGTTCTGAAGCGCGTTATGTACTGGATTCTGGAGTGCGTTATGTAGTGGATTCTAGAGTATGTTATGCACAGGGTTCTGGAGTTCATTAAGTACAGAAAGGTAGGTTCTGGCATGCATTATGTACAGAAAGCTGGGTTCTGGAGTGCGTTATGTACAGAAAGCTGGGTTCTGGAGTGCGTTATGAACAAGAAGATGGGTTCTGGAGTGTGTTATGTGGAGAAAGATGGGTTCTGGAGTGCTTTATGTACAGGAAGATGTGTTCTGGAGTGCGTTATGTACAGGATGATGGGTTCTGGAGTGCGTTATGTACAGGAAGGTGGGTTCTGGCGCGCGTTATGTACTAGATTCCGGAGTGCATTGTGTACTGGGTTCGGGAGTATTTTATGCACAGGGTTCTGAGGCTCATTTTGTACAGCAAGCTGGATTCTGGCGTGCGTTATGTACAGAAAGGTTGGTTCTGGAGTTCGTTATGTACAGGAAGATGGGTTCTGGAGTGCATTATGTACAGGAAGGTCGGTTCTGGTGTACAGGAAGGTTGGTTCTGGAATGCGTTATGTACAAAAAGGTGGGTTCTGGTGTGCGTAATGTACAGGAAGGTGGGTTCTTGTATGCGCTATGTACTGAGTTCTGGAGTGCGTTAAATACTGGGTTCTGGAGTATGTTTTGCACAGGGTTCTGGCATTTGTTATGTACAGGAAGGTGGGTTCTGGAGTGCGTTATGTACAGGAAGGTTAGTTCTGAAGTGCGTTATGTACTGGGTTTTGGAGTGTGTTATGTACTGGATTCCGGAGTGCATTATGTAGTGAGTTCTAGAGTATGTTATGCACAGGGTTCATTATGTACATGCAGGGTTCTGGCATGCGTTATGTACGGAAAGGTGGGTTCTGGTATGCTTTATGTACAGGAAGGTGGGTTATGGTGTGCGTTATATACAGGAAGGTATGTTCTGGCGTGCATTATGTAAAGGAAGGTTGTTTCTGGCATGCATTATGTACTGAGTTCTGGAGTGCATTAAATACTGGGTTCTGGTGTGCGTTATGTACAGGAAAGTGAGTTTTGGCATTTGTTATGTACTGGGTTCTGGAGTATGTTATATACAGGAAGGTGGGTTCTGAAGTGTGTTATGTACTGGATTCTGGAGTGCATTTTGTTTTGTTTTTTTAACAAACAAAGGTGTTTTATTGTTTTCAAATAGGTTGAATAAAAAAGCATATCCATAGGTACAGTACATATCATCACATGGAATACATTTGTGTACATACAGGTCCAGAAAATACAGTGAACAAGTACAACATGCAGCAAAAGTTCCCATACAGGTAGCATGTGGACTAGGTTAATACATTCCGCGTAGGTATCTAGTAGTATACCTTTCACAGTTACCTATCTTAGCATATGAGATCCTCACCAGTACGTTAGTCAGAGGTTCATGGGGCCCAGACTTTTTCATATTTCCACTTACAGCCTCTGTTCAAATATGTAATTCTATACATGGGTAGTGCAGCTTTGATCAGTGCCTTCCAGGAGGAGATGGAGGGGGGTCTGGTAGGATCCATTTGAGGAGGATTTCTTTTTTGGCATAAAAGAAAAGGTATGCAATTAGTAGTTTTAAATGGTGTGGTCTTTGCTCGTCATCGTGAACTCCCAGTAATGTCAACTCAGGTGACATTGGGAGTGCCAGTTGCAGTCTGGAGTTAACTTCCCTAAAGACCTTTGTCCAGTAAGTGCAAATGACAGGAAAGTCCCAGAACATGTGGAAGAAGGTTCCTATATGTGCTTTACATCTGGGACACTCTGGGTCTTTGTCTGGGTACATCCTGTGAAGTCTTTGGGGCATATAATATATCCTATGCAAAAATGTTACCTGTATTAGCTTATCTCTAGAGGAGATGACCAATCTGGGGACATACTCCAGGCAGTCCTCCCATCCCTCCCTATCTAGTCAGGGTATGTCACTGTGCCATGTTTCCCACAAACGTTCTATTTTTGGGGACTCATTGCCCAATAACACACTATACAGAGTAGAAAGAGGTTTGGTTAGATCTCCTGGAGCCAATAGTTCCTCTATAGGATCAGCTTTGAGTGTGATCGGCTGCTGGAATTGGGCTCTAGTGGCATGTTTGAGCTGTAGGTATCTGAATGCCATCCAGGTTGGTAAATTATTTTTAACTTTCAGATCCGTAAACTTCAGTAGGGTACCCTGGGGCATGATGTGGTCCAGTGTCGTGATGCCAAACCTGGCCCACAACTGTGGATCCGAAATGGAACGAAGTTGTGATAGGGTGGGATTGCCCCACAAAGGTTGTGCCGGAGACCACTGATCCGGCCACAAAAAGTGCCGCCGGGCAGCGGTCCACACCCGCCACATTACCCTGGTTGGTCCCGGTGTCGTCTCATATGCCCCAGGACCCCTATATGGGAAGCTGCAGAGCCCAGCAAGGGAGCCCAAGCAGTTTGCCTCCAGGCATACTGCTGCATTGGACCTATCCCCTTGGTACCATCACTGGACTGTCACTACTGTAGTACCGCCTACCAGTAATAAACTTGAAAATTGGGTAGGGCTAACCCACCCAGGTGGGCAGGTAGCCAGAGTGCGGTATCGCCCCATTCCATATAAAGGAACCTATGCATTTGTTTATCTCTTTGAAGAAGCTGACTGGGATCCATATCGAGCAGTTTCTGGATAAATAATTACATTTGGGTAATATGATCATTTTTAGTAGGTTAATGCGGCCTATCAAATTTAGTGGCAATTTTGACCATGTTGAACACTTGGATCTAAGGGTTGACAAGACAGGCATCAGATTTTTCCCCAAGAAGTCTGAGTGACGTTTCGTCACCTGGACCCCCAAATAACAAAATTCCTCAACCCAGCGGAGAGGAGTGGAGGCCGCCCCACGGATGGCTCCCTCATCTAGGGGGAAAAGTATTGACTTGGCCCAGTTAATCCTTATACCCGAGTATCCTCCGAAAGTGTTAAATATACGTAAGGCAGTTAAGAGCGAGGGGCCTGCGTCGTTAAGGTATAGTAATACGTCGTCTGCTTCCAGTGGCTTCTGGCGTGAGTTATGTACAGTAAGGTGGGTTCTGAAGTGCGTTATGTACTGGGTTTTGGAGTGCGTTATGAAGTGGGTCCTAGATTAT